>OY728139.1:74528138-75128138 GCA_963277665.1 Viscum album | reverse complement strand
TGACATGTTTGGTTTGAGGAACATAGAATGGTGACCTGACAATTATGGATCCTTATGGATTTGTAGGTATCCCAAGAATCAATTAAGTTTCCTCCACTAGGTGCATATATTGGGTTAAATTCTAGGTATGATAGTGTCTGAATTTCTTCCTACCCTCAAGGGGTGTTAATAATAAGCGACCCTCGATTCGAGGCCACAATGACCACTGGAAGTGGAAATAATGGTAGTAAGGCTCAACCTAGGGGTGATGAAACTGAAGCTCCAAAATATTCTAAGTGATCTTAGACATAGGTCATATAAAAGGATAGAATTAAAAAGACCACAAATTTCAAGCCAAGGAGGTTTAGTCATCACAACTAGGAGGAGACTTGAGATTCGGTCACCCAACCTTACTCCATAGTAGAGAGGCCCAAATAAACATTAAATTTAAAAGATTTAGATTCTTCTAGAAAACTAGCTACATCAACATCTAATTATGTGCTTCCCATGATAGTCCAATTCTAGAAGTCATAACCTACAACATCAGTGATTTATGGTAATTTTTTGCATCCTACATACATATCCCATAGTTTGGGGATATTTGATTACCCTATGATCTTCTCACCGAAACCATTTTTTTAAGGTGGGGTATTATGTTCATGAGTTGGATATGTTAATATATATGACTGATGATCAGATCCAATACATAAAGTGGGTAACTGGTATACTCGATCGAGGTACTGTTGAGGGAGTGACTGACTAATCCAATAAAAAATGAGACGAATTCATCGATGATTCTAATGTAGGATTATTTAACCTTCCTTTGAATCTATAATCATTTCTGTATGTAGAGTAACTACTGTTAAGGAGCCACTTTGACTTGCATAAGGAGGCATCACCATAACAAGATTCCCTAAGACATATTTCAATGGGCACCCTGATTAGGGTTGAGGGGTCTATACCTAATCCTAATGAGTTATCTCTATTTCGATGATTAATGGAAAAAGAGATGGATGAGGGACCTTTTACACCTCTAATATCCATGTTTTAGAAGACTTACATGATCGCCTCACCATATCAGGTGAAGAAACAAAAGAGGGTAAAGATGTAGTCCAAGCATATGCAAAACATTAATTATTCACAATGTCATTCAGTCATATAACTCATCTAATGTACCTATCCTATCTTTATTACCCTTTATAGGATTTGATTCACTTTCCTCCCATAAGGGGTCTAACACTAATTCTATAGAAGTTGAAAAATACCTTCTAGATGGGGCACAAACTTTTTCTGACAAGTATGCACCCTTGATGGGAGAAGTGTAGGGGGGCTAGACTTCATCTGTTCCTATCACTACAGTAAGATAAAAACAATAAGGTAATGTTTATTATTCATAATAAGACATTGTACGATAGTTAAGGACACATTTGTCACAATATTTCATGCCCTTAACAAGTATTGTAGGACAATGTGGTGACCATTTCTTACCCTATTGCTATCTCAAGAGAAGCTGATTGGGGTCTCAGGTTTTTAGAGGAGGGTTCTCCACTAGGCTCCAAGCCTAATGTCCCAATGTCCCCACATGTGAGGATTCCATGGGGTTTCGGGAACTAATTCATGAAATGAGGACTCATGAAATTACAATTGAAGATATTATTGAATATATTAATATCCTAGCTCTTTTAAAAGAGTTTGAGGAATCCAATAAATAGTTAGACGAATGTGAGTCTTTATTTTCAAATGGCCAAACTTTATGCCTGATGCTTTAATCATGAATACTTGATTTGTGTAACCTTTTTCATGGAAAATATTGGTAAGGAAATTGAGTATAAGGGTACTAAGATTCCTCACCCTTCTCAAATGAAGGAGGTACCAGTCACATATCATGATGTGGTGAAATCCTAGGATCCCCTATATCTATACTCAGAGAAACTTAAAAATATTACCTACTATATAGATGTCCTTTCTCATGTTGTATAAGTTTTAGATGCATAATATGCATCTAATAAAGTTGTCTTCCCATAAACAGGTGAGTATTATTAAATTATTTGATTGTGTCCCTTTCCTTTATATATTTTATCCCCCAATATTAATTATGTGTCCTATCTGTTATCTAGTGCCATCAAATTCATCTATTAAGATTGAGGGAGAGGCCTCTATTCCTTTTCAGTCAATAGTAGTAGGAAAAGATGGAACTACTTTAGAAAGAGAATAACAAGGTGCCTACTTGACTGAATTAATCCTAGAGTATATAAATCATTTTGAAAGTGGCTTTGAGTTAGACTTAGAGGAAAATGATTCCTTTCATTCCACACACAGTTTCATTTAGAAATACATTTGTAGGTTTATCTTAGAGATGAATCTTGAAGATCTATAATTACACCTTCACCAACTCCCAATGATGTTTTCCATTTTGGGGTATGGTGGATTTGATTACCGCATGATTCATCATGTTGTAAAGTTGATCATATGAAAATGGGAAGAGATGTAAAGATCTTGGTAGACTGAGGCACATCTATTGGGACAGTTTTAAGATCTTAGATCTATTGTATCCCAGGAAGAGCTTATCCATGCTAATGAAATGGAGGATAATACGCACAGAATTAATGAAAAATATCTCCAGATGGTGTTTCTTCAAGAAAAAATAGATTTCATGAAGGAAGATATTGTATAACTCCACTAATCCTTTAAGTGGGTCCTAAAACAAGTAAGAGATGTAGTTGATGAAGATAAAGATAAAATTAATCGTTCCGAGGAAGTTATCACCACACAACTAACTTGTTTTCAAAAAACTATATATAAATCTCAATTTTCACTTCAATAGATCAAAGTATAAGTTTAGTAACACCTGTAACACATGGAGGATAGACTCCAAAATGTGGAATATCCTATAAATTTTGATATATGAATGGAAAATATTTCTTTCTAGGATAATATGTTTCTTTACTCTATCCTATTTAATAACTTTACATTTGAATAGAATCCTTTAAATGAACATATTTTCACCCATATTACTGTATCATAAGGAAAGAAATAGAATAATGAAAAAAAAATTTATTATATCACATGACCTATTGGGAATAATTTGATTGCTATTTGGGCCTAAAATTGTCCTCATAATCATTGTGTCATTTCCACTAGAAGTTTAAGGTATTTCAAGACAAATTAACAGAGCTAATATTTTAGTTCAAATAGATTTGATCAATATTGTGAGAGTAATAATCCCGAATGGGGTTTGTGGTCCATGAATATCTCATAATCCTCATCCTATTTTTATGAAGATAAATTATAGGTCATGATTCTAATATTTTCAAGTGGTGAGACACATACATATAGAGTTACTGTGGACCAAGTTCCGAAAAAAAGTTTCCATTTTGATAATCTTAAGGGACATAGAGATAAAAAGTGTTTTACTCATAAGGAAAACAATTTCACTATTTCATAGGCTTCATTTTGAGGAACTCAATTTTTAGATCCAATTTCAGCCATTATAAATAGCCAAATAAAGGTTTCTATCAGTTACTAATTCCCTGACTATCAATGGAGCATGGAAAATCATGAGGTATTGAGTTCACTCAAGGCCATGAGGTATGATTCATCGGAAGAGTGTTATTTTGAAACATAATGATGGGAAATCTGGTCTAGACACTATTAGTATCTCAGTGGACACAATCTCATTTTGATGTTAAATTGATCCCATAAGTATTTGTCTACCCTGATCATGCTCATGGGAGGGTTTATGTGATATTTTTATATTCTTTTTGAGATGGGATATTGAATTATGGAATTGCTATAAGGAGTGTTACTTTTAAGGCATGACCTTCATGAAAAAAAAATTCCTTGAATTTGATTATAACATTGTTTGGTCATGAAAAAATGGGATGATCACATGAGCTCTCTAAGACCACATGATTCATGCTTAGTGTGAGAAATAAGACGAGTTGGGGAGATTATCTGGATTGTGTGAAAACATCAATCAAGTATTTTATTTGATGAAAACCACGTGATTGATTGAAGGGGTGTTGTCTTGAAGTTTATTGTCATGTAATTGACACTAATAGTTTCTATAGATCATGGTCATAATGAATTTACCTAATGGTATATGGATAACAAACAAAATGGGTCCTTTTTAATCCTAAAAGGATGTCCTAATATACCTGTACATGGAGGGGGAGGTTATAAACCATTATATTGAGGGATTTTGAATTAAGTGGAATGAGGTGGAAAAAATGCTCAATGAATGACCACATATTTTTGAAAAGAAGCATCAGTTATAAAGGAATTAAAACATATGAAGATAAAAGGATTTCCTCCTAAGGATGAAGGTACATCTGGTTGATGGTCCATTTTGGGGAACTCATTATGTAGATCCAATTTGAGGCGTATTATGCATAGTCAAAATAAAGGTGTATATCAGAGTTAAGCTCTCTCATCACCCGTAAAAAACCGAATATTGAGAAGATTAGAGTTCCCCTAGGAAAAGTGGTATGATGTGTGGTGGGGGATGTGTCTGAGCATAAAGGAAGAATTTAGACTAGCATTGTCCATGGAGTGTGATGTTCCCTACATAGATCTGGCTCACCTGTAGGGAAGGGGACACTTTTCTTTTCATGATAGGTTTCTGAAGGATAAAACCGAAATTAAGATATCCTATGTGAACTGGGGTCATACGCAAGAGGAAAGGGACATATGGTCCTCTTTTTTTTTTCTATGGATGGTCTTAGGTTATGTGATCTAGGCATCACTAATTATCTTGTTGAAGTAATAATCAAGATATACATAGTTATGAATGATTGGTCCTTACACCTATGGACGAGGACCAAGGTTGGTAGTGTGGTAAGAGACTAACATCGGGATTGGGGACCTCTTAGGTGAGGGATAAAGTGTTGTATAGTTTTATTTCATGTGATAGGGATATGAACTATACAGTTTTATATCTTGTGAAAAGGATGTATCTATATAGTTTAACATCTTTTGACCAGAACAAATGTTGCGCCTTTTAAATTTCTTGTATCTAGAACCATCCATTTCATGGTGATTTAGCCAATAAATCTTTGACATTCTCTAATATTGAAGATAAAGTTTGTAATTTATTTCCTTAGGGTTCCCAGGTATAAGAAAATGATATGGTAGAAGCATAAAAGGGATAATTGTATACCATGTTTGAAAAGAGACTTCCATTATTATGTTATTTGGGAATATAGAGATAAAAGAATTTCCTTAAGGATGAAGGTTCCTCTATTTGATGGGCCATTTTGATTCAATCATTATAACAATCCAATTTGAGGTGTATTATGCATAGTCAAAATAAAGGTGTTCATCAGAGTTAAGCATTATTTTCACCTATAGACAAGAAAAGATTATAGAGATCCAAATATCCCAAGGCATGGAGTATGTTTTGTAAAAGGGATATGATTGAGTATTAAGGGATAATTTAGTGTATAATTGACTAGTAATAGGTAGAGTTTTCCTTACATAGGTATGATTTCATACTTCTATATAATATGGGGAATATTTGCGACTGAGCCTAGAATTTTTAGATCCATTTTTCACTGTGTATCCTATAGTAACAATAATTAATCCATACATAGTTCTATGTGAAACAATCCCTATGAATGTATGATTTGTATGTCGGTAGGGCTATTTTTTTAATATAAGATCACGAATGGTGTGAGAACCAGTATTGAACTCTCCCATGAAAATCTAGCTCACATATAGAAGATTGGTGACATTTTTATATTGTGTCTAGACTAAGATGAATAATCTAGAAATTTCTATATATCTTTTTTAAGTGAGAATCAAGCCACACGTAGTTCTTTTGGGGAGGTGTGGTGGTATACCAACACCAATAATAGTTTTACTATCAGGTGAGGGCCATAGAAATGCATATTTTTGCATCATGCAAGAGATTTAAACCAGGTAGTTTTAACATCATGTGGTAAAGACATTTGGTGTTCCGTTTAAGATCTTTCATCCAGGTCCATGTTAACCTTAATTTTAACAGATACACTTTGATCATGTAGGGAAGCCCTTACCAAAATTCCTAAGCCCACACGAGCTATGCTTAGTGGGAGAAACAATGAATGATGAAGTATTATTTTTATCACACATAGGAGACTAAAAGAAAAGACAAAGGAATTTTTATCATGTCATGTTTGGGATAATATATAAGATCTAGTAATATATACATATCTCATTTGAATGGGAATCAAGATATATGTAGTTATGGGAGCGTTTTAATGTTAAATTAGAGGAATGTCAACCCTATAGTTTACCATCATGTGGTAAGTATGAATGAAATATTGTAGTTTTAGGTCATATTACTAGGACCATATGTTCATTTGATTTAATGATAATTGTGTGATACATATAATATAATAACCTAGAATGTAGAGGGGGGCCAATGGAGGCATGATTTCATGAAAAGTTTCAAGGAAATTACACACCGTGAGGGGTGGGATGAAAGACCAAATGTTAAGAGAATTTGTTCCTAGACCAGAGAAAAAAAGTCTAGGTGTCACTATGTATCCCACTAAAAGGGTAATCAATATATACTTAGTTCTAAAATAGTATGTTAGAAAACCAACACTATAGGAGAGGCATCCTCTCTAGTAGGGTAAAAAGGTATCATATTGTTTAAAGTCATGTGAGGAGGATGTTTCCATGTATTTTAATGCCATGTGACTAGGATTAATTAATCAAGCCTTTTAGGGTTGTGAGAAATAGAATATGGTGTCTTTTAGTGTTGGTTTATATGATTTGGACCGTGGGTTTAATATTTTTTAAGTTCAAAAATCATTGACTAATATGAGAGTGAAAATATTTCCTTTCCATCCAAAAAGTGTCAAAAATCAATGTGAAGAGAGGCCACATGGGCCAATGGTTGTAAAAAAAGATCTTTTAAAGGGGTGGATTTGGGTATGGCCCTATGATAGGGGCCCTATTAATTTCTACATATATCATCAAATCAAGAATAAATCCTCACATAATTCAGAAAATGATTCCCTGTGCATATATAACCCATGTTCATAGTGAGGGAATTCCATTTAAAATGGGCCTAGAAATGAAATGACCCATGCAGGAGTAACCTACAACGATTTTGTTTCTATACAGGAGAGGGGTAATTTTCATTATACCATGGTTGGGCCTAGGATATAGGTTTTAGGCTTCAATATGTATTCCATTGAAATTAGAATCAATACACACATAGTTCTGAATAAGGATATGTATGTGGTGTAGTAGGAGACCAACATAAAGAAATATGGTCTGCTCAAGCATTTACTGAAGTATTATATAGTTTTACATCATGAAATAGGGACATGAACCATGAATTTTTACATCATGAGACAAGTATATTTTCATACAATTTAATGTGTTGTGACAAGGACATTAGGATTTGTAGTTTAGAGTCTTACAACTTAGACTATGGTGTATTTTATTTTTAGGTCATACAAATAGGACCATGGTGTCTTGTAATTTAGGGTCTTATGAAAAGGACCAAGGTGTCTTGAAGTTTAGAGTCTCATGACTTGGACCATGTTGTCTTTTAGTTTAGGTTTTATGACTAAGACCATGGTGTCTTAAAATTTAGGGTCGTACAACTAAAAACATGGTGTTTTTCAGTTTAGGGTTTTATGACTAGTACCATGGTGTCTTGCAGTTTAGGGTATTATGACTAGGACCATGGTGTCTTATAGTTTAGGGTATTATGACTAGTTTCAGGGTGTCTTTTAGTTTTGGGCATTAGGACTTGGACCACAGTGTATCACATGGAGTATTTCTTGAGAAACCTTGCATTGGTAGTGGTCTAGTAAATTCCCCATGCATCATGATTAATGATTCTGCTACATTGGGATATCAATTATGTTTAATGTAAGGTCCTTACCAGTTTGGTCAAATATTTAGAGGATACTTTACTAGTATCATCGGTGTCCTGAGGACCAAAACTAGTCCCCCTTCCATAACTGAATTAAGGAAAACATTTTTATTGAAATATCGAGATACTAAGTTTTGGTGAACCTATACATGATGTAAGGAATGAAACCTTACCTCATTTAGTATCTCTAACTCATCCATATTCTTATATTATTGATCTTCATTAGAGATTTTTCCATGGATAACTATTCAGAGTGAGGGAAATTGGACCTCAATGGGTATCACTACCTCTGTTCAGAAAACAAGAGAATACAAGGTTGCTTGAGTAGTAGTGAAAGTTGTAGTGGGTAATCCCACAAGGTGTGAAAGATCTTTTTGATCCAACAATTATTTTCTCCATTCACCATTATATAGAGAATATTTGACAGGGTTTTATCAAAATCCTTTTATCTATAAATTTTTTGCTGCATGGTAGTAGGAAGAATGGTTGGATTCAATGTTGTATTCCTGGTATAACTTATTCAATTAGAAAGAGAAGAAGTTAGTTCCATTTTTCATTAGTATTATGTAAGGGACACAAAATATGGTGATGATGTTTGAATTCATGACATTGATGATACTCTTGGTCCCAAATTCCTTAAGAGATACCTCCTCAACACATTTAGATAATAAGTAGGTATTAGTAAGGATTTATTTGAACTTCATGGCCACAGATAGAGGGTAGGCCCCTACAAAATCCATTCTCCAATTGGAAAATGGTTAGGAGTATTTAGCTGTGTGTAGAAAATCTAGGGTTTGATTAATAAAATTTTCATACACTTGGTAGAAATGAAACTTTTTGAAGAATTGTGTGAAATACTGTATCCTAGGAGGCTACAAATACCCAATCTTCCTAGTTTAGTGAGATGTCACGGTTATTGAATAATGGGAACCACACGAATAGACATGAAATTCCTTCATAGTGGCACCCATCGCCTATTTTTAAATACTTATGAGGATAAACCTATCAAATATTATCTTATAAAGAACTTTCTCATGACTGGAGTTTTCATTGAGATTGAAATTGACTACCTATAGTTAGTTATGTTATTTTTTATCTATTTCTAATGGGAATTCCCCATTTTGGAGGTATTTTTCATGAGATGACCCACCAGATCCCACCTGGACATTAAGCCAAGATAGAACGACCCCAAGACCACCTCCATAGGCTTGGGGATGACAACAAGCACTGAAATGCATAACTAATATGGGAAGAATTTTCCTAATGTACCTATACACACAAAAACAAAAGCCTCCATATATAAATGGTAATAAATAAATATAAAATATAGTAACATATAGATTAAAAAAATTCATGTAACAACCACTAGGGAATACAAGAGTACGAAAATGTAATATAAAAAAAAAGGGAAAAATACATTCCAAACCAAGAAGATGTATCAATGTGAAAATTATTGGAAAAGTAAATGTTGAGAGATCCTAGATCCAGATCTTTAATCCCCAAACATCATATATGGCCAAATGGGCCAAGGTGTTCCTATGATCCTCTAAAATCATCGCTAACCTATCCATCATCTGCATAAGGCATGAAACATGTGGGAAAATACCATAAAGGGGTGATTATATACATATATAGTAGGATGCCACAATAAATTAAGGGGGAAAAATAAGAGACATGATACAAGTAAAAAATATAAACCCATAGAAATAGAGAAAAAAACCAATCAACAAGGATATATTATCATAAAATAAACCGAGATGAGAGAGAAAGGGGATCTACATATCACGACCTATCCCAAGAAAATATTCTTCCAATAGTTCTAAGAAGTTCATCAATGATGCCCAATATCTCACATGTCTATCTGAAGAAGTATACATGAGGTGCCAAACCTTACCACTATGACATAGAGTCAAGGGGAAAAATATCTAGGTAGAGGACCCATACCCTGTTACAAAAGAAAGGTTCCACTCAATGAATATAGTATCCATTCCCTTTCCCAGCAAGAGGGATCCACTCTATTGATAGAGGACCCATGCTCTGATATAGTAGGAGGGTTCCACTTTGTGTATATAGGACCCATTCCCTTTCCTAGAAGGATGGTTTCACTCCCTGGATATAGTAATTTTTCCTTATCTCACTAGGAGAGTTCCACTCTTTGGATAGATAACCCATTCCCTGATACAATAGGAGGGTTCCACTCTATGGATAGAGGACTCATTCCATGTCCTAGTAAGAGGGTTCCACTCTATGGGTATATGACCCATGCCCTAATACAACATGAGGGTTCCACTCTATGGATAGAGGATATATTCCCTATCATTGTTGGAGGGTTCCACTCTATAGATAGAAGACTCGATCACTAACACATCCAGAGGGTTCCACTCTGATGATCATGTCAGATTACTACCACCATCGAACACCATCAAAAGAATATACACACCCATAAAATCTTTCATCATATCTCAAAATGCACTATGAAGTTCACAATCACATTCAACATGGAAAAATAATTAGGATAGGTTAATTTTGGGAAAAAATCGGACTCCAGACAAAGGAGAAACAAGATGTAGAAGTTTCTTGAAGGGGTTAACAGCGTGTAGGGGACCCAGACGATGTGTGGTCCCACTCTGCTACCTAGTTGTTCCCTTGACAGTACATGTATTTCTAGCCATGTATTACTATATAGTGTGTAAGTGTATTACACAGTATATCTTAACCACTTGGTCCCTACCCATGGTCTCCTGGCTATGCCCATCAAGTCATGCATGTGTACACAATCCATGTGATAATAAATGGTGTGTACCTAGCCATGGAGGTTTCCTTTTAATTCCAGAGTACGTGTCAGGTCACTAGTGCTTATTCAGATAGAGTTTCGGGGTCCCACACAATGTGTGATATTTAACTCACCTGCAAACCCTTTACCATATATCTAGATCACTACACAGTGTGTGTTATTATAATTACACAACGTGTAGTCAGGATGTACAGAATTCTAGATTGGTTATGTGGATTATAAACCTATCACTCCCACCACCATAACTACCTAACTCTACCTTGGATCCCTCCAAAACCAAGGGTGATTACACCAGCTATAATTTCCCAAACTTCGGTACCCAGAAATTGAGATTTCATCCTTCACTCAAAGACCATGTGCCACTGTCACTCATAGAACTTTCTATTGTTGCTACCAATTGGTCTTGAATACTAGATTCATAAGAATCCATCAACCACATCCCACAAGAATCCCAACCTGTTCTCAAATTTTCAATCCATTTTTCACCTATGAATTGTTTGTGAATCTAGGGTTCTGGTCACACTTGAACCCACCCGATACTGTCAAACCATGACTCTATAGGCTAATAGTGAATTATCACAAATAACGGTGGGGGAAAATCATAATAAAAAGGGTGAAACAATCAATGTTCAAGTTTTTTTGTTCAAAAAATATAGATTTGGGATATCTAGGGTGAGAAACATGGTATAAATTGAATAAAAAATTTAATTTTGATATATAGGGTCATGTAAAGGTGTAATTTTGATGCAGATTAAAGAATAGAGGTTTTATCATGCTGAATCATTTAATCATAAGGGATGAAACCAAAAATTATGAGTCATGCCTCGACATTTGATCGATTTTTGGTGAATAATGCACTCTCCATTGATGGGGTAAGATCCGTTTCATTTTATGTGCCTTGATTCACCCCGATATAGAATCTCATCGTCATTCAATATTAATTTACCTATGATGAGTGGTAGAACCTCCTCTCAATGATCGTAAGGTTATAGGGCTAACCATGGATATTCTCTATAAAAAAATATTTATAACAAAATATAGTTTAGGTCTTTTAATGAACTAATTAAATAAATTAATTAATTAATCCATTGGACATTCCTGCCAAAATACACTTTATCTAAACATCCCACCCCGACCAATGTTAGGGCATGTATAGGGCAAATCCAACACTTTGGATTTAACTTTGGTATCATATTTCTATTTCAAGACTCTTTTTAGGGTATATC
Organism: Viscum album; assembly: GCA_963277665.1. Taxonomy (NCBI): domain Eukaryota; kingdom Viridiplantae; phylum Streptophyta; class Magnoliopsida; order Santalales; family Viscaceae; genus Viscum; species Viscum album. The sequence continues at coordinate 75,116,263 of OY728139.1, read as the reverse complement.
CCATTATTTATGAAAAAATTATTTCACGTGACATAAAATATATTTAATATTTTGATAAATTTAATTTCAAGCACATTAGGCCTTGGAATCGTGCATCGTGTTAGTGCTTGGATCTGAAAATATTCCTTGATATATTTTAAAATCTAGAAAGGAAAAAAGGGTATCTAAATTATTCCCTCCAATATTTTCATCCTAAAAAAACTAAGAAAAAAGAGTGGGATACTGATCCCACATATGGATCTCCTTCTCTTGGGAGCTCTCCTGCATGTTTCTATACTGCCAAAGCACACTAACCAAGGGAATGGTTCATCCATGAAGTATCCTCTTCTCCTGATCCATGATTGCCATTGGGGGATATGAAAAGTTGGCCCCATCCTTGATGTCCATCTCACCCTAGTCAATAATGTGTGTGGGTTCATATACATATCTCCTCATCTGCATCACATAGAAGAATCCATGAAACTGATCCAACTTTGGGGGAAAGGAAAGGCAGTAGGAAACCTTTACAACCCTCTACAAGATCCAAAATGACCCGATTGACCTTTGAGATAACTTTCCTCCCCAGTTAAATCTCTACAATATTTTCCATGGGGAAAATCTCAGGAAAAAGTGGTCTCCCCAATCAAACTACAAGGGTCTATGACACCGATCTACATAATATTTATGCCTACTCTGAGCTTTCCTCATCCACTCACAAATCACCTATACCTTCTCTATCTTCACCTACACCATATATGGCCCAATTATAGATGCCTCAATACTCTCTGTCTAGCATAAGGGTGAACTGCAGGGTCTCCCATAAGGGACCTGAAATGGTGTCATGCCAATAGTAGGATGATGGATATTATTATAAGAAAACTCCACCAATGGTAAGTGATCCTCCAAACTTTGGAAAAAATTCTAATATGAATTGCCTTATCATATCCTCCAGCATGTGTTTAGTGCACTCAGTCAGTCCATCTATCTAGAGGTGAAAGGATTTACTCATCTTCATCTAGATCCTAAATTCCTATTTTAGACCTCTCCAAAACTATGTTGTAAACCCTGCCTCATGGTTAGAGATAATCATTGAGGGAACCCCATGAATGTATATGATCTCCCACACATACATATTCCCCAAACACTACATCAAACTATATCCCCTAATACCAAGGGAGAGCGCTGACTTCGTAAGTTGGTCAACTATCAACCAGATGGAATTTTAGCCTCTCAATGTATATGGAATCCCTTTCATGATGTCCCTGAATATTCCATCCCATTTCCACTCTAGGAGCTCAAGAGGCTACATCAAAATTGCCAAAACATGGTGCTCAACATTTATATACTAACATGTGAGGCACAGAGAGAAGAACTTGTCCTTGCACCATCTAATTATATCCCACATTAAATAATTCAAAAGGTATTTTTACATCTTTCCCATAATAAAATTTACAAAAATATGAGAAGTATGAAACTCCCTTATCAACTCCTATCACATCATTATAGGGACCATCGTCTATCCCTGAAATAAGATGACATGATTCCCTCCTTTAGAAAATTCATCTGGTGAATCTTCTAAGGATATCTAGTCATGTGGGACTTCATAATTGATGTCTCCCAACTGAGACTCCCTCACATTCTAGAGAAGTGGAGGAATCAACACCATCGATTGAAGAAAATATATGCCCTCCTCCTCAACTAGGGTGAACTTCAAGGAAGCTAACTACTCAGACACCTCCTATACCAGGAGAAAATGGGATTTCCTACTAAGGGAATATACCACCATGTTTCCCTTCCCAATAATATATACTATATCAATGTTATAGTCTTGTAGGAACTAAAACTAGTACCTCTATATTAGGTTTAATTCTATATATGTGAAGAAACACCTGACACTCTAATGGGTTGAGTGCATAACAAAGCACTCTCCCAGAAGATAGAGCCTCTATATCCTTAGAACAAAGACTAATTTTATGAACTATAGGTCCGAAGTCACATAGTTATGCTCATGGGGTCTCAACTTCCTCGACACATATGTGATCACTACCCACCTCTTCATCAACACACAGTTTATCACTACTCCATAGACACTAGAATACACTATATTCTCCATGTCCTCCTCTAGTAGTCTAAAAAAAGAGCACCTTCCAGCCTCAATATCAACTCCTGAAAGGATCTATGAAACTAATTAGTTTAGGTTAGAATATACCTGTTCCATGTTAGGGTGGTCAAAGGGGCGATAATATTGGATAAATATTCTACAAAAACCCTGTAGTATCCCTCCAAGCTAAGAAAACTTTGCAACTCTAACACATCATTGGGTGGATCTAAATAAATATCCACTTTGATCTTCAATGGGTTCATAGTTAATCCATGCTTAGAGATGACATTCCACAAAAATTAAACTTTGTGGATCCATAACTATCACTTTACGAGATTACCATAAATACGGTTCTCCCAAAACAAGTCTAAGACCATAACCAAGTTCTTGGCATGCTCCTCCTATGATGCATAATAGGTGAGTATTTCATCAATAAATACATCTAAAAATCAGTCCAAGTATGGATGGAAAATCTTGTTAATCAAATCCATAAACATAGTGTCAAAATTGATCACACCAAAAGGAATCACTAGGAACTCAGTGTCCATAGTGGCATCAGAATGCTAGTTTTGGAATATGATACTCATGAAATCTCAACTGGTGATAGCCAAATCAAAGATCAATCTTTGAGAACAATCTCACACCTCACAGCTAATCAAAGAGGTAATTTATCCTCAGTAAGAGTTATTTTTACTCTATCATTCTATGGTTTGGGTGAAGATAATCAATAAATATTTATACTCTCACATACTCCCTTTTCATGAAAAAAACTGGATTTTCCCTTGGGGACACACTTGGTCTAATAAAATCTTAATCTTGAAGGTCCTCCAACTAAAACTGTAGATCTTGAAGCTCAATAATGTCCATCTCATATGCCTTAGAATATATAGTGGTTTTACAAGGGTGAAAGTCGATGTATAAATCCATCTTCCACCTCAAAGGTAGTCCTAGAACATACTAAGGAAATAGGTCCATATATTCCTCAAAAAATGAAGGAATTTGGATGTCGATAGATCCTATTTCTCCATGGGATAAACTCTCCAACTAATGGGTGATGGGTTGCAGATTCCTACTCACAAGACCCACTTTTTCCATAATGAGACATCTGTCACCCACAAAGAAGAATCTCATCCCAATAGTACCAAGGTATATGAATCTTCTATGGTGATATTCAAACTAGGCTTGGACCATGTAAAAATATTCCATATCCAATATGAAATCATAAGGTCTCATCATGATGACCAAGAGGTCCCACAAGAAACTCTCTCCACCAATAGATATCTCATACTACAGGAAGATAAATGATATTGAAGAAGTGTTCCCCGTAAGAACCTTGATGAAAAGTTGTTGGGATAAAGTCTCAACTAGGGTCACTAGCTATCGAAACAGGAGTAAATATATAAAAGAATAAATCACACCTATTTCTACTAGTACTTAATTAATAGTAGAATAAACATAGATCATGCATTTAATCATCTCACGAGTTATCAGGTGATATGCCTCCATAGCCTAAAACATCCCAAAACCCCAACTGCTAGCTCCCTAAGCCTGTTGTGGTCCACCTGGTGGTGGTGGTGGTGGAAGGATCTCATAATTTCATCTACTAGCCATATAGCCTCCTTCTAGATCCTTACATACTCCTCTTCCATATTTAAATCCTTGGGAGTCTCCCTACCATCACCTGAGAGATCCATGATCATGGTGTTGCCTCTGTCATGGATGGTCATCCGTTATCTACATTCCCTCCTTAGTACTTCAGGTCAGACAATCTTATTCCATATGACCTCACCCATTACATTCATAACATCACCAATATCTAGGCTACCTTGGTCCTCTGTGTGGTACTTGTGATGCATGACCATGTGTCTGAGTTTATTCATGATAATATCTCTTGTGATGAAATCTTACTGACTGAAATATGCTAGTAGCTATAGATGAATCATCTCTATGACACCCACTACCATATCCAGCTTCATGGAGTCTCTTAGATAATAATATATCTATCAACAGTTCCTTCTCTAATACTCCAACATATGTGGAAATGCATAGGGGTACCACATGGCACGAATGTCTCTACGAAGACCATGCTCAAACTTTTTCACCTGGAAGTAGCCATCCTGAATCGTGTTGAGGGAGTAGTACATGTGGTTAGTGAACCTTTAATCATACCCAGAAACTATCACCCCTAGCTACTGAAACTCTAATAGCTTCTAAATTCTAACTGAGCACAATAATTGTGGGAAGTAATTCTCACAAAACAATTACTGGAAGTCAACCTATAAGACTTTCAAATCATCATGAATCGACATTAATATAATACAAAAGTTTCCAATTTCTCCATGGAAAAGGATGGGTACCAACATAACCACATGATCATATGATGTATAGATAATTATAAAAAAACAGATCACTAACTCTAGACAATCCTCCACTACCTAAGGAACTGGGTCACCACGAAACATCAGCAACCTTGGGCACTGGAACACAAAAAGTGCACTAAGACTATGAGCATACTATGCCTACTCTTCTGGTATAATCTGCTATTCCATAGGTATTGGTGCTACTACCTACCCACCTATAGGAAAGATCACACATGATGGACCTTGAATTGAGGCCTCTTAAATCATCAGATCATTACCACAATCCTGAATTGGTATCTTGGTTGGCTATCTTTAGGGAGGAATCCTGAAATTTAATCAAGTCATACCATAATTAGATGAGCTTATATATATATATGGGGAGATGACACAATAAGGAAATTAAAATGAATCAATCCTATATTATTCATGTACCAATGTTCCTTGAAACAAATGTCTTGGTATAACAAGTTGAAAAATAGGTGTTCAGAGACTTGTTGAATGGATACATTGATTATTGCACCAACACCAACTTCTCTGGCCTAAAATCCACACTCGAGACACTTTTACACTATTTCCCTAAGTTCCCAACCAAACCTAATAAGGGGAAATAACTCCAAACATCATCCTAAGGTCAAACCAACTTTGATTCTAATATGTCATAACCCGGCCCACTAGATCCCTCCTAGAAGTGGATATCCAAACCATAACTACCCCAAGCCCACCTCTATAGGCCATGGGTTGGCGACAAGCATCGAAAGTAATAACTAATATGGGATGCCTTTGACATATGTACTTTTATTCACACACCCAACTATCACTATTAATAAATGTGTATACAAAAATATAAAATATAATAATGTATAGAGTAAGAAATATGAATTTATGAACCTCTACGTAATACAAGAGTGAAACAACGTGACATGAAAAGTAAAGGGGTAAAATACACACCCAACTAGGAAGATGTCTCAACCTAACAATAATTATAAAAGTAAATTATGAGAGATAATGACTCTAGATCTCCAATCCCTGACCATCATACATGGTCAAATGGACCAGGGTATCCCTATGGTCCTCAGAAATTACCATCGACATGTATTTCATCTTCATTTGATATGAAATGTGTGGGAAAATCTTATATAGGGGTGAGTATATACATACCCAGTATGATTCCACAAAAGATGAAGGGGAAGCAATAAGAGATGTGATAGAAGTAAAAAAACAAAACACATAGCAATAGAGAAATTAAAAATAAACAATAAGTATATATTTTTAAAAAAGAAACACGGATGAGAGAGAAAGTGGATCTCCATCTCACATCCTAGACTAAAAAATATGTCTATCGACAGTTTCAAGAGATCTATCAATAAATCCCATAATCTCACATGACCATCCTCAGAAGTATTTATATGGATCCACACCACTCCAATATGCCAAATAGTTTAGGTGAACTGATATATAGGTAGAGGACCCATACCAGAGTACAATAGGATGGTTCCACTCAATGGATAGGTGACTCGTTCCCTATCACAGTAGAAGGATTCCACTATATAGATAGAGGACTCGTAACTTGATATAGTAAGAGGCTTCCACTATGTGGATATAGAACTCATTCCCTATCCTAGAAATAGGGGTCCACTCTTTGGATATTTAACCCATTCCCTATCCCAACAGAAGGGTTCCACTAGATGGATAAAGGACCCATTGCCTGATACAGTAGGAGGCTTCTACTCTATGGATAGAGGACCCATTCCCGGTTCTGGTTGGAGGGTTCCACTCTATAGATATAGGACCTATTCCTTGACATAATAGGAGGGTTCCACTATATGAATATAGGAATCATACCCTATCATAGTAGGAGGGTTCCACTCTGTGGATAGAGGACCCATGCCCTGATATAGCAAGAGGGTTCCACTTTGATGATATTTTCTGATCACTATCATCGTCAAGCACTGCCTAAATAATAAAAACTCTAGGAAAATCTATCATCGTATCTAAATATCCACTATGGTGGCCACAATAATGTTTTACTCATAAAAAAACTCAGTATAGGCTATTCATAGGCCCAAAGCTAAGTCCAAATGAAGGATATACATGAAGTAGATGTTTCCAGAAGGGGTACACAGTGTATAGGATACCCACACGATGTGTGGTCCTACTCTTATACCTAGCTATTTTCTTTCCAGAACATGGATCATTGGCCATGTATTACTAAACAGTGTGTCTTGGACACCCAAGCTTTACCCGTTTCCTCTTGGTCATGTCCGTCAAGCCGTGCCCATGTACCTGGTCATGCCCGTGTATGCTAGCCATGTACTGGTACACTGTGTGTGCCTAGCCGTGTCAGTTTCCGTATAATCCCAAATTATACACCGGGTTTCTAGCACTGAGTCACACAATGTGTGGGAGTCCTATATGGTTTGTGATATTTAACGCTCTTGGAAACCCTAATTTTCATAGTTGGGTCACTACATGGCGTGTATTCTTTGAACTACACGACGTGTAGTCAAGTTTCTACTAGAATGAAAAATATGATATGTGGATTCCAAATCCACTACTCCCACCAACATAAATTCCAAATTCTACCTTGGATCTTATTGAAACCAATTTTTATTATTCGATCTATCAATTTCCCGACCTCCAGTGGTTGGAAATCCAGATTTTGATCCTTTACTCGAAGCATGCGCACCACCGTCATCCATAGAACTTCCCATTGTCTCTACAAATTAATCCATAATCCCAGATCCGTAGGAATTCAGCACCCAAATCCCACAACAACTCCCATCCATCCTAAAATTTCCAATTTTATTGTATTACGCAAATCTACCATGTATTCGGGGGTTCAATCTCACTCTAACCTACCCAAAAATATCAATCCATGACCCCATGTTCCAATGGTGATGAATTACGAAGAATAATGGGGGAAAAGAAAAATAATAAGGGTGAACAAATCACTATCCAAGTATTCTTGTCCATTGAATATAGATTGGGGATATCTAGGTTTAGGAATATGGCATAAATTGAATAAAAAATTTAATCATGATACACAGACTCATCTAAAGGATAAAATTAGATGTAGATCAAAGAATTGAGGTTTTATCATGATCAATCATTTAATCATAAGGGAGGGAAATAATTATGAGTCTTACCTTGATATTTGATTGAACATTTTTTAATAATTTTCTCACTAATGATGGGGGAAGATCCATTGTTTTTACTGCACCCTGACTCACCTGGATCCAGAAGCCTGTTGTCGTTCGATCTCAATTTTCCAATGATGGGTAGTCAAACCTCCTCTCAATAATCCTAGGGTTATGTGGAAAACCCTAGGTATTATCTATAACATTGTATTTATATAGGAACATGGTTTAGGTCATTTACTGAATTAATGAATTAAATAAATTAATTAATCCACTAAACATACTCTCCAACATACACTTTATCCTAATGTACTAATATAGACAACTTTAGGTCAATCCTAGGGTAAATTACATGTTCCAGATTTAATAATGGTCTCATATTTTTGTTTTGAGACTCCATTTATGATATATCCCCTTATTTTAGAAAACAATTGTGTGCATGATATAAAATATATTTAATATTTTTATAAAATTATTTCTGGGTACACCGGGCCTCAGAATCATGTGTCATCTTAGTTCCTGGATCTAAAAATATTCCATGATTTATTGAAAAGTTTTAAAAGTAAAAAATAGAGTATGAAAATTATTCTAGTATTGTAATAATCCAACCATTTTTAGAATTATCTAGTTCAATGTTAGAGTCAACCTCACTGAGCTCTTCCATAATACTTTGAACAAACAATGATACTATTCTATGATGGGCTATGTTAATGACTCTTTCACCCTAATATAGATCTTAAAAAGACAAAAAGTGTTTTCTAATGTGTCATACTGATCACTTTGTGACATAGGATTTGAGTTAGTACTAGGTTGAAGTGGAATTATTCCATCAACCCTCGAACACAATCAAGATGGGGGATTAACTCTTATTATTTGATGGAATAATCATCAATGGTCTTCTTAATCACCAACATAGAGTCTTGTTTTATTCTTAGGTGAGTCACTGATATTTTCAAATAAAATTCCAAGCCTGTAATGAGGGATTGGTATTCATCTTCATTTTTACTGCAACCATCTGATAGTTGGAAGGAGTATGGTATAACTGCCTTTAATGGAGAAATGAGAACTACTGTGAACCTCATTTTTTGAGAATAGGTTCTTCCATTATATTTCTTGTTAGGATTATGGATACACTATAAAAGTAAATTTCCTACATTTGGGTAGAGTCTTGAATGGAAAATATATCTTCATCTGGCAGTTTGGTACATACCAGCACCTCTTCCACATTGGGATGTTCTGCTAGGATATTTACTAAGGCCTACCCTTTTATTGACTTCTACAGCATGAACCAGAAGTCAAATTATTAGAGAATGACTACCCATCACACCAAAAATCTGTTCAACATGGGAAAGTTAAGGATATCTTTGAACAGTTCATTTCAAGAGATAAAATGGACCTCATGATGCTGAAGATAATACCTTAACTTTTGAACTATAAAAATCATTTCCATACAGTTCTTCTCGATATCTGAATATTGAGTCTCAGTGTTGATCATGGTATGATGGAGATAATAAAAGTTTTTTTGACTACCAACATCATTTTTATGTGTAAGGAATACCCTTATCAACTATTCTAGAGCTATTTATATAAGATGAGAGTATTTCCATAAATTAATGACATTAAAACTAGTAGGATTAAGAGATATTTCTTGAGGCTTTCAAATGCTTCTTAGAAATACTTATTCCACATAAATTCTACCCATTTTTTCATAAACTTGGTGAAGAGAAACACTTTCCTGTGAGGTTTTCTATGAAGTGTCGAATGTAGGAAAGGTGTCCCTACAGTCCTATAAGAACTTTGAGGTTTCAAAGTGATGATATACTCAAGATCACATTAGTTTTCTCAAGGACAACTTGGATTCCACATTGACATAATCTGAAGTCGATAAATTTTACCAAGGTAATGATGAAATCACATTTTAAGGGGTTCATTTTCCAACTATGTTTTCACATTTTTTTGAAAATAATTTCCAAATCGGTAAGGTGATCAGAACTTTTCCATAATTTCACCACCAAATCATCAATATAACACTCAATTTATTTTCCTAGGAAAGGTTTTAAGATGAATTTCATGGCATATTGATATGTAGCAGCAACATTCTTTCATCCAAAGGAAAACAACCAGTAGAAAAATACTCTTTGGGGATCACTAAAGGTATTATATTATTCATATTATGAGGATATTTGGATTTTGTTGCATCTAAAATAGACATCCGTGAAAGATAGTTCTTGATATATATCTATTTCATCGATCAGAAGTTCTTTGATTGGAACTAGGAAAGTATATTTCTAACAGTGCTGGTGGAGATGTTTGAAATCAATGAAAACCCTGATCTACCCATTATTTTTCTTAAAGGGTGAAATTTTGGTGAGCCATTTATGGTACTATAATTCCTTAATAAGGTTTTATTTTATGATCTTATTAGCCTTTTCTTCTACCTTGGATGTATGAGTCAAATGTGTCTTTTGGATACCTACTTATAACCATGGTTATTTCCTCCTAGGTGATGGGTATCCACATTGGGATAAAGTTCTAGAATTTATTTGTAATTTTAGGAAAACATATATCAATGATTCTTCAAAAAATAGGTTTAAATTTCCTTCTTATTGAGGGGCATAACTACACTTATCAACATCGATCATGGATCCTCCTATGTATCCATATTTATCTATCAGAGTTCATCAATGGTAGTGGAAATTCTTTCCTCAAATGTTGTAGGAGCGTCTTTGAGGTAATATTCTTCCTCTTATTCCTTTTTATTTTCCTCCTCCCCCTCCTCTATGACCATATCATCATGGATGAGAGACAATGGGAAATAATTAAGGTTATGGGGAGGTCATTTTTTTGAGAGTAAGATTCCAATGGTGATATAATGACTTCCTCATATTTTTATGATGAAGTGGTGACCTGATGAAGTTTTGGGGATGATGTCGGGGAAATTTCATTTGAGATTTCACCACCAATAAAGAAATAAAATACCTCTTTATTACCCTTAGATCCAACTGACATAGAAAATATAACAAATAATAGTGATCAAATCTCTGAATCCATGATTATTCCCTCAAATTGACTTATTGGGAACACAAATTATTCACCAAGGTCTTTGAATGGGTTAGCCGAGATCATTCCCAGACTATTTGGGGTGGTAACCTGACCGACACCATCGATTATGGGTTTTTTACCCTCTCTTAAATTCAATCCTGAAATAATATATTGTGGTTCACAATATTCAAATAGATATTTAACACCATGTAATGTCCCAATCTTCCAATTTTTATAGAATTTGAAGCACTGATGATATGATGAAGTAATCAATGCATGACGGTGAAGGAAAGGCCTTCCTAGAAAGACATTGAATGTTGTATATTATTGGAGGACCAATAACTCAGATTCAGACAAAAGATCTCCAAATTGATTTTTAAGCTTAATGTGTCCACGGGTTTTCGGTTTTCTTTTACCATACCGTTGAAGCGTTAGAGTGGAAGGGGATAGATCAGCTTTATCATCTCCCAATTGAAGAAGCGTTCTGACATGAATTAGGTTGACCCCTGATCTATTGTTAATGAAATATCAATGGATGTCAACATCATCTATTCTTCTAGATATGTACAAGGGATTATTGTGTCCCTTTATAACAACATATTTTTATTTCTCTTTGAAAGAGATAACCACATGAAATTCTTTAGGTTCGATCTCTGTATGATACATCTCAATGATAAAAACTTTAGATTCAAACTTTTTAGGGCTCAGAAGAGTCTCTACAAGTTCTTATTGTAGATCCTTTGACAGGTTTTGGGTATCCAGAATCAAAAGTTTTTATAGAACCATAAAAAATTGATTTAAGATTTCATATTTTAGAGTTAAAAGCCTATATTTTCCCATGGGTTTCTTCTCCCTAGTAGGCACTGTAGGGACTGAACTGACTTAGATATATGATTTAGATAGTTTCATAGATGTTTAAGGGATCTTTGCTGCTAGATTGGACTATTCTGTCCTACCTACCTACCTGGGCTGATGAGATGTTTCACCTCTTCTAGTTAATATTCTAGAATGATCAAAACTGTAAGACTCTTTATGAAGGAGGGATATTTTCTCTATTCTTCTTGTTCTCGCTAACATGATCTTCCATAAGTCTCATCAGTATAAAAAACTACATAGGGGATGTGCCCAGGATATCAGTTTTGACTATGACTTCGTCTTTCCTTGCCTCCCTGGCTTCTGTGACCTTTACTTGTATTTTTATAGCTTGGTGTAGGGAATTCAATCTCAAAATACTTCTCTTCATTATAGAACGGATCCATTAAATTAATGATGTTAATGGAACAAAAAATTAATTTTTCATCTAATGAGGATTCTGTCTGACAAGATGATTCCCATGGTACCATTTGTTGGAAAGGTTCTCGTTGTACAGTTTGGTGGGGTGGAACCCATTCTTTTGGGGATGAAGGCACGAAGTCTTAGATAGTTAAGGCTATATTTGGACTTGATGTGATTTTATCCTCATGTGTTTTTTCTTCTCTTCCTTCCAAGTTTTTTCTTAGAATACTAGATTTTGAAGATTTCTGGTGTTGATGAAGTTGGTTGTATTATAGAAAAAGTGATTGGAGGAATAATTATTTATTTTAACTATGCTCGGAAGATATCATAAGTCAGTTTGATTTTTTATCTAGTCATTTAATCACTGAACTTATATATATTCTTTCTGATAATTTCCTTCCATTCACCATATTATTTCATAGTGGTGGAAGAGGCACACACTAATTGTGATAATGGTTTTCCCAACTTCACTTTCTCAAAATAAACGATCTTTTTAGGAAATATTTGAAGAAAAAATAGTCCAAGATTTTTTGACCTAGTGTTCGAAGACAAGATCAATAATATGGGAAACCATTAAGGCTGACTTTCTCAAGACTCTTTGGCTTCATAAATTTTAGTAAGTTTTTTCCATGTCCACTAAAAATTACCCAAGAACTTGTTCATATCATAAGGAATAAACTTTATAATTATGGTTCTCAGATTGGGAACTTTTAGGTTCCTTTCAATCATCCTTATGGGGATTTCACTACTAACTATGTCATTCATGAGGAGGTGAGACACATGGTGGGTTAAGATTTGGAGTTGTAGCTAGCATAGATACTAGTTTTAATTTAACTATTGTAGTTTCCACTAAACCCATCATATTCCCTTGAGATTCCTACACAATATGGGGTTAGCCTTGGTTCTCAAGATAGAATCTTTCAAACTTTTTTATTCTAACAAAAGATCCTGAAATCCACCTAGATACTTTAATGGGATAAGTGGTGTTCATAGTTCATCATAAATATTCTCAATGAAAAGACACAACAAATATTCTTGAAGAAGATACATGTTTAGCGAATAATTCAAATTGTTACACCTAGAAATGAAATCCAAAACCCTATCATTTTATAATATCCATCATTTTGAGAGATCAAGGACTATTTTTTTCTACAACATAGATTTGAATTGATATAGTAATTATCGGCGGAGATCTTCCCTCCCCTTGATTGATCTGTCTGGTAGACCGGTATACCAGGTGAAGGATGGTCCCTCTAAAGTTTACATGACACATATGATCTTAGATACCTTTTTTTATTGAGGTTCACAATCATAGTTCAACACGAAGACACAAATTTCATCGAATGATATTCCATATCCCTTAAACCATTGAATACTCAGAACATATGATTCCCAAAATTTGACTGGGGAAGAATTTCATCCACCCATTCAGCATAAGGGTTCCTCTCTGGAAATACTAGTGAACATCATCCTTCCATAGATTCTAATCAGGATTCTAGTGTATCAATAGTGTCAATGATCTAGGGATGAATCTCTAACTAGGTAGAAGCCTAAAATAGGGGAACATCGGTTTGGGATAATTATAGTAGCTATACTTCTACACACAGTGGGTAACCTATAGGGGATAGTCTTTGAGGATGTTTCTGGGCTATCTTTGGTTATGTACCCAATAGAGAGAACTCCTGATGTCTTCCTTTCATGGGGTACAAATATATATTTTTTGGGTATCCCCACATTTATCATATGTTATGGCTTATTTTATTTTTTTGCGAAAAACCCTCTTTGTTGAGGTATGTCGGCTGGGACTGTGAAATGAGGATCTACTTCTAGAACTTATCTTGCATGTATTTTTCCTTGATGTCATTCAATATTAAGTTTTATCAACTCATTCATCTCTCTATCATGATAATAAAATCATTCCCCAAGTGTGATTGGTTCATCCTCTTTGAGTGGTGGATGAGATAGAGCCACACCTATACAATTTTCCTTAGTATATTCTCACCAAAGTAAGTAGTAGTGGAGTAGTTGGGGGAATCCCCAAATTCATATAAAGACTCTATTTTTCGTTATGTATGCCTTCTTTAATCATTTTGATGTGGACCATATTATTCATGAAAAACTCATCTACATATTCCTCTATATCTATCTCATGTTCTATAGTGTCTTCAGGGGTAGTACTAAGGATGTTCACTGATGCATAACACATTATAATTGTCATATTTGTACTAGAATTATTAAAGGATTGGTTATCTTGGGGATATCTACTAATGTAATTGTGACCATTAAGAGTGGTCATAGCAATGTGAGATTTATTTTGTTTTTACCTACCATGGGGCCTCATTATTCCCTTCAGTGATCCCCTTGGAATCATTTTATGAAGGGCGATATGATGAGAATATCTAGAAAACTTGGTTGTTCTAATCCCTAAGGAGGAAACTGGGCCATAAGAAAGGACAAACCAAGAAGATTCATTTTCTAGTGCTCCCCCTAAATGAGAAAAGACCGAATTCCATTGAAGAGGTGGTTGAGGTAATAATTCCCCCATCCCTATATATTGGGGGTACTTATACACTCTCAAAGTTGTAAGGGCAGAAACTAATCTCTTGTTTTTATACATCTTTACTTGAACATGGTCTAGGTGTATTGTATGATCTGTAGATGAGGCACAAACTACCAAAGATATTGACACTTCCTAATGATTTTATTCCCTTAAAAAGGATGGTTGGTCAATATTTTTAGATTCTTAATGTATGAGTCTTTTGATGAATCAATATTATATGTAATGATGTTCTAGAGAGTCTTTTAGGGATGATATTTTTTGAGAAAACCACCTATTGTGAAAAGAGATTTTTTCTTGAAGATAGCTCGAGGAAATGAAATTGCATGATATCACATTGGGTGGGATTTGATGACTAGGGAGAAATGAGAAATTAAATTCACCATGTTTTCCACATCCCCTGATATAAACACTAGATGGGGTGTCAGTGATTAGTGGACAAAATTATTTTAATGCATTATGAAATGCATGCTAAAAGGATATATGTTGTCTTCCCAATATTAGGTGTCATGAAACTAGGAGGGACTCCATGTTAATTTGATGAAGTACCTCTTCAGTTACCTTAGTATAGATTAGATATTCATCATAATCCAATAATTTTGTTTTAAGGTGATGGAGAGTAGTCCATAAATTTTGGTGAATATTGTGCACACATTCTTCCAACAAAGCCTCTATAATTCTATATTAGAGAGTGTCTATAGTCTATCACATGAATGGTATATTGTCTTTATCCAACATTCAGCTCATGATAAATATGTCTTCTTCATTTTTTTAAGAGGTTTCTCAACCTGGTCTGACCAAAGTGAATTTTTCCCTATTTTTTATTTTAAACTACAAGGTTGGTAGTGAGTTACTATATCATGTGGTAAGGAAAGTAATCCAAGGGTGGTTTGGATAATGAATGTTTCATTGTTCTATCTTTAAGTTGAGAAAGAATATAACTTTCCATAAATGAGGCATCAGGCATGACTGAACTCATTTTCCCAATCACCTCTTGATAAGAGGTATCTCTCGTAATTGATTCAGAAAGGGGAGGAATTTCTTGAAGAAATTAAGTGTCACTATGGGTTGAACCATTATAATTAATTACATCATGGGGAGGACTACCATCATGGATTGATGTTAGAATACAAGGAAAATTCTTATAGTGTATACCCTAGGGAGTACCTTCAGGGTTTATGATAACAAGGGGAGGTTATTCTTGTCATTTGATCTTCATGACATGATGAGAGTTTCCAAGAAACTCATTAGGAGATAGGATCTCATGATCAATAAGATTGGTACATGAAGTAGGCCTTCATGGTATGATATCCAAGGAGGACCTCCGGAACTACTGGAAACAAAGTTTCTAGGAGGACCTTTACAATTGCAGCTACTATATCTATAATTTGGTAACTGACGAGTAGAATCACAATCCACCATAGATAAATGTCTGAGGGATTCATGAATTCCAACATTGAGTAGAGCATGATCATAGATCAGATCTTCATTTTCCAATTACCTTTGGCGAGGTATCTTATTGGAAGCTCTCATGTGGGTGAATGGGGCCACGTATTGTGGATAGACGCTTTCATATATGGGGGCCTATTTTAGTATCTCCTGTTTTGATACTAAAATTTTATGACAGATTAATGGAATTTTGTAATGGATATATGATTTCCCTATAATGTCCATTGGGATAAACTAATGCACTCCAGTTATAACATGAATATGGGTCTTATATGATTATACATTTATCATAGGATTTTTATAATGACCCTCCAAGATTGGAGTAGGGATATGTGTCTACTCTGAAGTGACCATTTCATTATATTGATGAGTCACCCCAATTATTTGGGTGGGGTTTTATGCCTTATCTTCAACTACTACCACTATAGTTATTATGTATTGGTAGATTTTGAGGATTTGGGTAGGGATTTTCATCTCCCCTTTCATCATTTACAAGATATGTTGAGTGACTTCAGTGGCCAGAATGGGGACATACACCCAATCTATGGTTGGAGAAGGTATGTATTCCTACCACTATCCTCTATTTACTAATGGTATATATTTATAGTATTCACCTGTTGGGGTAGAATTATAGGTTAGCCCTTAGTTTATGGCCGAAATTTTCCATCAAATTTCTCCAAGTGCTTCCAGATCATGTGGAAAGGATTGATATACACAAGTAGGGATTTTCCTCTACTTGTTTGTTGATAATATTTTTTTTGATGGGTTCTTTTGGTTTCTTCCAAACTATATTATTAGGTTCGAGGGGTATGGGAAAGAATTTGTATATGTTCATAATTTTATGCCATGTTTTGTTGGTGGGACTATTTGGTGGGAATAAGGATGTGAGCCTATAACTGGTTGTTTGATTTCTGCAGTCAAAGAGATAGCCTAGTTGATCAGGTCTGAATGACCTGAGCTCAAGGCCATGGGGTGGTGTCCTCATTATGATGAGTACTTTGTTCCACACAACATTTATGATGGAAATTACTGGAAAGATTGCCATGTTGAGACCCCTGTGTTGTTGAAATGAGTCCATTGGTGACCTCCTAATCCATCACCCTAAGATAACGGAGGAATATACAACTTATTTCTAGGGAAAGGCTCCCAAGAAGGTTTTAAATGAAAATTGGTGATTCTTTATTCCTCACCACCAACTGTTGTTTAGTGGATGGTTGGTGGGGATTCATTCCTCGGAAGGATTCACATGTAGCCTCTGATTTTGGGACAATACCATTTAGGTGGTACTATATAATCATCGAATTTGATACCCAGTGCTATAGATGATGGGTAGGTGACATTATCCTCTGATTATGTGAGGATCCAGTTTGAGTAGAAATAACTACATAAGTTTGGTTTAGTTTAAAGGATGCCATTTGGATTGAATAGTGTTCTGATGAGAGTGTCTGAGTATACATGAAAAAAACCCAGAAAACCTCATTAAATAAATATCTTAATAATCTAAAACATGCATAATATATTTTTTAGATACATGATTTCTACCACTTTCATTTTGTGGGAGAAAAAAGGGCCCTGGCATGTGGGAAAAATAGTCATTTTGGTTAAGAATTCACACTGGGTTCACCATTTTTGTCTCATTTAAAAAAATCATGTGGCGTTTGAATGGTGTTTTGTGGTGTTGGTGGCATAAATATTCACATTATAAACACTTTTTTATTTCCACATCCTTTTTGGGTGGTTTCCAATAGGTTTTATTCATGTTACTGGAAACAACCAATGGTTCCCTAATTCATGATTTTCACAAACCTTCTTTCCCAAGGTATGCCATATTTTGGAAATGGTTCCAACAACACTTAAGGAATTACATTGGTTGATAGGATGGGAGGTCAGCCTCATAACACCATTTTTAGGGTAATTATTACTACTTTAGGAATATCTTATATATTTAAGACATATTCATGAATCCTTTATTAAATCCCTAATATAGAATGGGTCACCCTTGTATTAATAATCAATTGATAGAATTTATTGGATTTAGAATCATCATTATATATCCAAGGTTATTCATTTATGGAGACATATGTATTTATTCAATTTTATTCATCAATGGTACCATTTTTATACATATTAGATGTCCTTATTTAGTTTATTATCATGATACTACTTTAAGCCACACAGTTGGGTGATCTAGAATTTATCATCATCTAAGAATATGGGATTTGTTTTTATATTGGGACCAGGCCCTTGAGAAGGGATTCCTATATATCCTTATGAATGGAATCAGAATCCATGTATTATAGTTCCACTTAATGGGACACATCATACCTTTTAAGGTAATGTGATAAGGACCGTACTGTGCAGTTTAATGTCATGTGATGAGGACGTCTAGGTGAAAGGGGGCTAGAAAAAGTTAGTGTGGGACATACACTAAGGTGGATCGAGGGACCCAAATGAAATATTTCCCTCTAGGTTTAATATAACCCTACTGGGAATATGACCCAAAAAATATTAGGGTGAATTTGGGGTATTGGGTTTGAACCTTAGGAAGGCTTCCTTCATATCCCATTTAGATAGGAATCATATCTCATATAGTTCAAAATGGTTTGGGCATACGAATACAAAGGAGTCCCAAGGTTTCTTTATCATGAATATGCTTCTTTGAAGTGGTGATAACATTGTTAGGGATTATACCGAATAAGAGGCCCAATGTAGTGTTTGATCATGTTGATGGCATGGTCATCAATAACCTCTTAGCCTATGAAAGTCATTCATGGTGTGAGAAACAAGAGGAAGAATAATACCTAGAAATATGCATGATATCCTTTGGATACTGGTGTATAATGGAGAGGATATATAAGGTAGGAGGAATTCAACATCCTACAAGAAATATTAGAGACTTAAACTAAACGGGATTCCAGAAATAATAAATTGATCCTCATCCACTTGTAGACGATGATGGATTCATGGTGTGGAAATCAGGAAGAGAAACCAATAAAAAATACTAATATTTTAAGGGGTTATTTTTAACATTAGAGGGGGTTATAACCCCTTATAAACATATTATCAATGGCTATTAAAAGGCTTATAATATGGCCCACTACTTGTCATTAATGGAAATTTATGGTAAGCATTGGTATAATGGAAATTATCAGTGGTTTTATTATAGGGGGTTAAAAACCCCTCTAATCTAAAAAATTAAAATTTGAAAATATTAGAGGAGGTTAAAACTACCTCTAATCTAAAAAATTAATTTTTTTTGAAAATTAGTGGCGGTTTTAACCCCGACTAATCAAAAAAAATTAGGAGATTATAACCACCTCTAATCTAAAAAAATTAAAATTCTAGGAAATATTAGAGGTGGTTTTTAACCCCCTCTAATAAAAAAATTAGAGGGGTTATAACCGCCTCTAATCTTACAAAAATATAAGAAAAATTATAGGTGGTGTTAACCCCCTCTAATTGAAAAAATTAGATGGGGTTAAAATTGCCTCTAATATAAAAAAATAAACTTTTATAAAAAAGTAGAGATGTTTTTAAACCCCTCTAATTGAAAAGGATTAAATATGGTTAAAACTGCCTCTAATATAAAATGAAATTAATATTTTGGGAAAAACAAAGATGTGGTTTTAACCCCATCTAATTGGAAAACTAAAATGGAGAAAAAATCGATGGGATTAAGATCGTATCTAATCTAATAAAAAATATAAAAAAATAATAAATCAGAATTTGTTTATATTATTTAAAAAATTACAAGAAATATCTACATATATACATATATATATCATAGTTACATTAATTATCCAAAGCAACGCCACCCAAAAAGCACCACCCACCTAGCCACCAAAAATCTATAAAATATTATATTAATAAATTAATATTTATAGAATATTTAAAAATAAAATAAAAAACACTATTGATAAAACTCAATTAAATCAATCATGAAAATCAACATTACTAGCAATATCTATAGATATTATAAAAAAATCACATAATTATACAATTAATCTAAAAACAACTATAAAATAATAATTCATTAAACAATAGTGACATTAAGTGATATTACCAAAATAAAACTTTTTCATAAAAAACATCAAAGCCTTTACTAAAAAATGAACATGGTAATCACCGAATGGAAATCTATATCCTCTACACTGGATGAAAAGTAACACCCTTTCCTCCAGAAGAAAAGAAACACCCTCACCATTGGAATAAAAGAACCAACCTCATTTCCAAAAACACAGTGGCAGTAACAATAAATATCACTCTAGAAAAATAATAAAATATTATTATAAGAAAAAACTTAATAGGACAATAAAAAAATTTAAATAGGACAATCAAGGAAACAAAATTTCAAGGGCATGTGCAACTTTCCAAATAAACTCATATGTTTATTATGATATGAATACTATGGATTTAATATAAGAAATCATCTTATGATGACACCATATAAGCTTAGTGAACTAACTTGGGTAGAGATACTTTAGTCAATGCTAAAGGAATTTTAGAATGCTAATTAAAAAAATATTATATCCCAACACATAGATCAATTTACAACCATTCCAAAAAAAAGGAATTATTATCCATTTTTTAAAATCATTACACAACCAAACCAATGGTATAATCCTCCATTTACCAAAATTATGGTAGATCCAAACCCTTTTTTAATATTAATATAACCGAACACATAGAATATGTCACATTATAACTAATTCCACGTTCATCTCTCAGTATAACTCAAGGATTTACTTGAAAAAAATTCCAAATACATCATTTCAAAATAATATAATCACATACCAAATTTATGTAATTACCAATGCAATTCCATCATGATAAAAAATGAAACTTTTAGTATTTTATCACCAAAAAATGATTACTCAAAAACCTTATTAACTAATCCACATTGATCATTCAGATATAATCACATCCCATTATTTACAATTCAATTCCAACACACTTATCATTTATAAATTATTTCTTTATTTAACCCAAATCATGCTTGAATCATCTCATCACATATCTAAATCAATATATTATTTTTAATAGTTACTGGATTGAATTTAATCAAATTATAAAATATAAGTGTATGCGAACATCCCCATTATTTTTACAATAAATAATCCTCTCACTTATAAATATTATAGGATATTGATAATAATAATAACCACCAAATAATGTATGTTATATATATGAATTCAGAAGAAAAAATCATCCATCATTTATAATATACCCCCACCAAAATTATGATTTATTTTATTAACCAATTATGTATAACAATATAATTGTGTTTCCCTATCTTAATAATAATAAACCTAATTCCAAAAAATTATAAAATACTACCCATCACATAAATTTTCATCACAAATCCATTTTTTTCCATTCAATTTAAAACAAAAATAAATTTACCAATAAGCACCCACTTTAGGATTTCAAAATAGTTTATAGAAAATTCATTGGATTAAATACCATAATAGTTTACAAAAAATGAATTTACAAAGAAAAAATCAAATGAATTAATAAGAATTTAATAGAGTATTGGATAAAATTCCTAAACAGAAAGAGCATGGGCATGTTCAACTTTCAAATTAACATTACTTCCTTTGGATGATCTTCTAGGATATAGTGAAGGTTGATATCAAATATTTCCCCATATTATTCATTATTAGAATTATAAATAATATTTAAAAACATAATTTTTTAACATTTAAGAATATTAAAATTCATCAAACATATATTAGAAATATATGTTTTAAGTTAAAAATAAAAAACACAACACCATATAAATGGACAACTACTAGATAATTGAATTTCTTAATGCCTTGTGATCTAAAAATTACCCAAATTTAAAACAACACACTTGTGTTCTTTATAAAAAAATACAATAAATGATCAATCAACTTACTATAATAAAAAAACATTCATAGTAAGAATTATATGTTTTTGGTAGAAAACTGTATCACTAAGAGTGGCTCCAAATCAACCTCAAGTTTATCTAACAATAATGTTTTTGATAGAGATAAAAATAAGATTGAGAAAAAAACCCTTAAAACCCCGTGATGATAAACCTAATGGTGGTTTGAAATACTACCTAAAAAAATTATTTACGATATGATTCAGAATGTGACATTGGAAATTTAAAAATAAACAACAAAAAGATTATGAGAAAAATACATGTCAAGCATTAGAGGTTATGTTAACATCCTTTTATGGAATATTGGACCTTGTTCCTTTAAGAATATCAATTATCATATATATTTTTGATTTTTTATGGGCTAACTCATCTTCATTACATTTTTATTTCAATTCATCTTGACTTAAATTTGATTTCAAATTATCACCCTCTTTTTGAGATATAAGATAGAAATTAGATACAGTGCAATTTATACCTCCAAATCATTAATAAGATCCTCTAAATACACTTATCAAACATGCTCCCAACCCATGACAACATACACAACCAATATTCTCTTTACCAGATACTTCTATGAGGGCATCATCTGGAAAAATTATTGAATTTTGTGATAATTCCTCTTGACATAAATCCACACTAAATATTTCCTAGATGATGATGAAATCATTTTTCTTACATCAAAAAGTAATAAAACTTTAATATAAATTCTTACTCCCGTTTTTTTCACCATCATTTATGTGTGATTCATCACTTTTTCGATGGAACACATCCCATATATTAGCCCTACCAATCATATTTCTAGAGTTATTATCCTATAATAAAAAATATTATAAAAATAAATAATATGAAATTATTTTCTAAAAATTTAAATTATATACTAATATCTTATCTTTCTTGTGAGAAAATGTTTTAGTTATGTATTTATGTGGAATGGTTTGACTGTTGTGATTTAGTGTGTTTTCTCTAACACATTTCCTACACATATAAAGATGATAATTTTAGAAAAATTTAATGAATATAAAAAATTAAATGTTTAAATATGATTGTAATAAAGAAATATTAAAGTAAATTATGTTTTTTCTTATCATGGATGAGGATATAACTTTTCCATTACTCCTTTGCTTTTACTTTTGGACAATTCCGCTCAACATTGTATTATTTAGTTAAGCTAGAATCATAATGTTTAAAATAAATCCATATATTATCTCTCCATTTGTTCCCATTGCAATCTTATCAAACCTCTTTTCCAACTTATCATGCAAAAATTAAAAGAAAGGCTTTGAAAAAAATATAAAAACATTAATTTTGAAATTGTAAAATAAAACTAAAAAGGTAATTAAATAAAAAATAAATAAATACCATAACGAATCTATATAACAAATTTTTTATAGAATTTGGTATAATTGGGAAAGATTCATAATCAATAGTAAATTTAGTCTTAGTTATATATACCATTGCACATAAAAATAAATCTCCTCCTTCCCCAATTGGATGACCCTGATCGTTGAAGTTCAATACAAATTTTTCATTCACCAATGACTAAAATTTATCCATTATCATCATTTTTACCTTTTTACACCCTCTTAATTTGATAAAATAATGAAATAAATTTATAAATGGATTAATTAAAATAAATAATGCATGAATAAAATTGAATGTACCTTTAACATTTCATATCCAACAAACTCATTTTTTTTCTTTCATTACACCAATTGATTTTGGAGGAACATTCACATCCATCTTAGTTTCAATGCCAAAACCAATTTTAGGACTATATAGTCAAGGATTTTCATCTGCATTGGACACTAATAATGTGAATTGTGTTTATTGACTATAATTTGAATATGTTTTCTAGGGTAAAATATCTCAAGTGATTTTCACTTGTGTTGAGCTTAATGGAACATATCAAGTTGAATAAGGATGAACATATACATTGATCTATGATTTTGTTATATGTTGTTCATTTATATTCCAAACTCTAGGATGTTTCGATTTATAAATATATATATGGTTATTGCAATCATAATTTTTTTAAGAAACAATTATAATGTGGTTAAAATACAAAATAACAAAAAAAGATGACAACATCATTTTATTGAAAAGATTAATAAAAAATTCATATTTAACATGCATAAATATTTTATCTTAACATTATCATAATCAATTTATCCCGGAACAATAACTATATAAATATTTCAATAAATTTATACTAGATAAAAAATATAAACAACCTTATAAATTTAAAATAAAATTTTTCCGACAAATATTTTTGAATTCCTTCAAGAACATAATATTTCCTAGTAATAAAATCCTTATAACTTGTTCCAAAAATTACTAATAGGATTCATGTATAATATATCATTAATTTCAACTGATGTTGGAATGATTTCAATTCATATGTACTTCAATTTTTGTAAATCGTCATACAATGTATTCATTCATTCCTTATCTATTATCAAGAGGTGATATAATTTGTGTTATATCATTATAAAATGTATATTAATTGATACTATCTACAAAAAAATAATATCCAGTGTAATAAGGTTATCACAAATTTTAGTTAAATATACAATTTCGAAGACACATTAATTTTTTTTTGACATGTGAAACAAAGTGGAAAACATTGGAAAACATAAAACATTAATTAATAATGTTGATGCCTCCTCTGATCTAACACATAAAACATTATAAATAATCAATTTTCATAAAATAACACATAAAAAATCATTGATCTATTTATATATAGATATTTAACACATCCAATGATTAAAAAAATTCCTTATAGTGTTTAAATGCATATATCATTCCTTGATATATAGGAAAAATCAAAACAAGTAACAGAATTAATTTCAAAACAATTTTTTTAAATAACATTTCTATTTTAATAATTTTAACAATAAAACATAACACAATATTTTCCCATGACATACAAAAAAAATATTACCCACAATATAAATGTTCTTCTAGATAAAATTAACACATAATAAATATGTTTTCTCTAGTAAATGTAAAAAAAATCCAAAAATTCAGAAAAAAATTCATGTATTTATTTTAAATTATTTTAATCTTACTCCAAATTTGAAATTAAAACATCACATATTCCACTTCTCTTATAGGTTGAATATTTTCACCTACATTGTCGAAATATTTACTCAACTCTTGTTCTTAAAAAGGTGCATTGTCACATCTATCCACATCATTTTCACCAATTTCATACAAATCTCTAGGATTACAATGCACCACAACACTCCATGCAAGAGACACTTCAACATAATAAGCCATTCAAGCTTGATATATGTAAATTAAAGTTTAATTCTCTTTACATTCTCTGGTGTAAATAAATTTACTCAAATTTAAAACATTAAAACCCCAATCATATTTTCGAAAACATCTATGAATTATTGTATCAGCCCATATACATTTAAAAAGAGTTGTATATTTTTTATTGTAATTGATCTTGATGATATCTTTCAACATCCCATAATATAGAAGATTGCATCAATTGCAATTTCATCATGAATATTGAAAAACATGTTGTTCTAGAAGTTATGAACACTCTAGAATTTTGTGTTTTTAATCTTTTTTCATGATCCAATTGGAAAAGTATTTACATAACATATTCTTCAATACAGAAGAAGAGCATGTTTTACTCCTCATTTTTCTCTTCACATGTTATGTGTATTCCCTACATGTAATGATTTTTGAAATAATAAATCATATAATTAAATTAATTAATATGGAAACACAAATTGATACCATCTCTATGAATGGATCCACATCTTTATAAATGAATAAATATTGTTGGTGTGCTTGTTTCATCTCAATAAAATTTAAGGAAAAATTAGTACCACTCCCAACTGGTCTTATGATATTTGAAAATATTGTGTAGATATATCACTGTAAACATCCTTTACATCATCATTAACATGACTTTACCTAATGAATATGGTCTCAATCCCTTACAAATATCTTAAATAATATGTCAAACATTCTTTTGATATATACCTATCAGCAACAAAACATTTCGGTCCAGCCTTATCATGAACATAAGACTTTAAATTACCCAAAAATCTATATAAAATAAAAAATAATAAGAAATAATATAAAATATTAAGGGGAAAAATAATTTATGTATAAAATTGTAAATTATCTTTCAATAAGATAAATCCATCGATATTGTAATGGACTTCCCAATCATAGTTCATCAACTAGATGTACACAAAATTAAATCATGAAATTAAAACAATTATGGGGAAAAAACATCTCTATAGGAAAAAGTGTGAGAAACAATCAATGTTATAAATTCTCAATATCAATAGGATTGATAACCTTACAACATATTTTTCAAAATAATGCTCATAACTCTATAAATATTTCAGATACATTGTTTGGTAATACATTACATATTTCAATGGGAAGTAATTTCTCCATAATGACATTGCAATAATGAATTTTCAATATAGATATTTTATGATATTTCATATTGATACATCTAGAAAGGGCACTCAAATAACCGTCAAGAAACTTCATATTCACTATACATTTCAAAAATAAGTATTTCATTCGATTTTTCATTATAAAAATACATTGATGATATTTTCCCTTATCATTAGGCCAAAATAGCTTCTTATACCCATTTTTTGAAGATCTTTTTCATGACTTAAGATTTTAATTCTTCCTTATAATTTCATTCAAAAAAGTATAAAGGATATTATCATATAAATTTATCTCAATATGAATGACAGAAATATTGTGATGTAACATGTTACTCTCCCAATATGAAAATTCAAAAAATATAGAATTTTTTCCATTATTTAGATCCATCCTCATTTTTATTCCCCTGAGATCACTTTACTTTACAATCCTATGTTATTATCTTTATAAACACAACATTTATGTTATCTAACTATTTTAAAATATCCATGTCAGGTAATTCACATGTAGGTTTTTGAAAATCCTTATTTCCATAAAAACACAATATAATCAATCAAAATTTATGACAATCATCAAGAAATCGATGATACCCCCAAAACACCACTTTCTACTATAAGGAAAACGCAATAGACCTGTGTCAACATTAAAATCTAGACAATATAATTTAGTATAAGTATACCATATAGATAAGGTACCTAGTCTGGGAAATTCATTGATTTTTCATAGTAATACTACTCCCATTTTAAACTTTTGAGACATAGATACATCATAGATATCGACACCATCCACCCACAAATCTTTCAACTCCTTTAAAAGAGGTCACAAATAGACTTCTATTGTCATTTCATGAAAGGTTTTTCCCATGAATGACCATTGAAAGATTCATAGATGTTTATTTCATACACATCCGTGGGGGTAGATTATATGGTATCAATATTACAGTAAAAATACTATAACTTGAAACCATGCTACTAAAAGGATTAAAATCATTAACTACAAGACCTAATAAAAAATTTCTAGGATATAAATAAAATTGAGGTTGCATGGTATTAAATTTATTATATGATTCATAATATCTAGGATGCCTCACCAATTAAACATTATATTTTTCACTTTAATTCCATTGCATATTCATTGTAGTTTAACTAGACATAAACAACCATTTCAACCTTTGTTAAAGTAGGAAATAATGGAAAACTTTTTTTTTGGTTTTTTATTTTTTTTCCAATAACTTCTCCCTTCCACCTAGATTATTCACATTTATTATATATTTATTTGTCCTCATCATCCCCTAATATAACATGTAGTAATTTGGACAAGCATGTATCTTAGTATAATTATCCCAAGTTTATTGATGATTTTATTATCCACATAAAAAGAGTTAGGGATTTTGGAATGTTAAAAAGAATCACTTAGAAAATCCAAAATCATTATCATTAATTCCACATAAACACTTGATGTGGTATTGTTTTATTATAAAATAAATTTTAGAGTAATTTTTACAGACTTTGCAGAAATTTTGATTGTCATCATTTATTAACTTAGAAAATTATGTAGATGTTTAAACCATGTTTACACTAATAGATAAGTCTTCTACATTTTCACTAAGTATATTACCAATACTAAATCCATAATTGACCATTTCCTCTATAGGATCTATAGAACCAATATTATGGTGAGAAGTCTCATTCGCTTATACACTACTAAAGAGTAGTTCAACTTCAGTAATTGTCCATGCTATACCCACTTTGTGTATTCAACTGATTTGTTTTGACTCAAATGAGAATATGATTCAACTATAGTCAACCATTTATTAAATTTGAAATTATGAAAAGTAAGTATTATTATTCCCTTAACAGATTGATTCTCAAATGGAAATCATTCGTTATACTCTTCAGTTTTTCTTAACTAGAAAATTCATGATTTACTCATTTCTACTACATTAATTGAAATTTAATATATCAATTAAATATGTTCAAATAAAAATATGAAAAAATAATAAATATATAAATACATATTATACAATAAAAAACATATAAATAAATTTTATTCATAAAAAACTTTTATTAAAAAATATAAAATATAAATATCATTTCTTTTTAAGATTATTAGAAACTAATTTTTTTTAAAATTATAGTTTTTCTATTAAAAACCTAAAAATAAAATATTTTTTCCTTTAAAAAATTCTAGAAAAACATTGTAAGTGGTTTAAAACTCATACTTTCGAATCATTTGGAATTTCTTATTGAAAACTACTCATACCCTTTATCAGTTATGAAAAATAGTTGAAAAAAAAAATTTGTTTTGTATAGTTTCTAAAAAAATAATTCACTTGCATTTCAAAATAAAACAACTAAATGAAGTGGTACTTATTGTAACTAATATGTATTATCAGTAGTTAACAATAATATAATAAAAATAAAATGTATGGTGAAAATTATGCATTGGTATCAGAGTGAATGAACATATTTTTATAAATAAGTAGTGATTCCAAAGATTATAATCAACAAAACAATATTAATATTGAAATTCTGGGAAATAAAATGTATCATTAATTTTTTAAATCAATTGAATGAAACCCAAGATCAAAATTTAGTGGTCTAATTACCTTGTTGATTGTACCATAGGTTTGGAATTAGTGTACTTGAGGTCCAAAGTTTCATTAAAACCGTTAAAAGAGGAAAAAAATATTAAAACAACTCATTTAGTGAGATTTTTTTGAGGGTTTATAACAAAAAAGAAAAATGAAAATAATCCCTAAAAATTGACTTGTTGGGTGAGGTTTCCCATTAAGCGAGTGTTTCTAGAGGGTGATCATAAGGGAGTGGCTTATTCAAGTGGGTTTTTATTATGTTTACAAAGTATTAGTGAGAATAAGTAGCTGATTTTATTGGAGTGATGTGTAGACATGCACAAGAGGAGTAGAAGACTCGATCTGAGGGACCATAGTGATCTAAGAGAGAGGGGTCAACCTCACGAGAAGGGGGGTCTGTCATGTTCTGGATGGGGATACAATGTTGCAATCTGAGAGAGGGGGAGCTGTTATGATGGGAGAAAGGGAGGTCCATTACTCATGTAAGGGAGAGAAGTGTTATTGTGTTAGGAGGTAGGGGAAGCCATCAATTGTTGAACTTAGGTGAGCACTGGGAGGCCGGAGAATCTATCGACTGTAAAAGGGAGGGGAGCGGTGCGAGGTAAGGGAATATGCCAAAAAAATAGGGTGTTGGGTGATAGCAGATGATGCGGGACAGAGGAGTACTGAGAGGAGTGATGGTATAGGCGAAATAGGGTTATCGAGGGTGGGGGCGAGGTAATAACATAGGATAGGGGAGTACTGGGAGGGGTGGTGGATGAGGGAAAATAGATCAGGGTTAGGGGTAATAATTTGGGGTTCAATTTTCACCAAAATTGTCTCTAATCAAATGGTTTTATTATTAAACCCTTCTAATTTTTATTTATAGGGGATTTATAATAAACCTTTCTTAATTTATTACACTAAATACTAAAATTTTTAGTAGTGAATGAGGTTTAGGTGTTCCCATATCCACTCTTGTTTTCAAACCTTTGGGATCAGGTCTTACATATCCATACAGATACAACCTGATTATTTTCACATTTTAGGAAGAATATGTTATAACTAGGATCGATAATCCATCAGTCATTAACCCTAAGGTTGGGATCCTTGTTACCATGATCCTTTTTAATAAAAAACATTCTGAAGATCCTACCTATTAGGTAGGATTAATGCGGGTTTTGAATTACTATAGAAATGTATAATCAAGAGGATATGATAGTGTGACCTATGCTTGGATCATACATATCTTTAGTCTTTAGGGGAGGTATTGGCTTGTACCCATCAGATGAGAGGTATAAGGGAAGAGGATCCTTGCCAATGGTGATATAAAATAGGGATGAAAGGGTGGCTTTACTAGGTGAGTTTTAGGAAATATAAAGAGGGTATCACACAGGGTGGACCTGGGTAAGATAGAGGTTATTTTTCCAGGTAAGGACTAGGTGGATAGGAGGTGATTTTCTGATGTAAGTTCTGGGAAAGATGAAGTTTCTTCACCTAGGTAAGGAATGGGTGAGCTGAAGGTGCCTCACGTTGGGCAGAACTGGGTGAGTTGGAGATGCCACTTAGGAAATGAACAACTCATGAAACAACACTTGGGTGAGGCCTTACTCTAAGCTCTAAGGGTCATCTTAGGTGTATTTGGATGACTGGAACTTAAGTTTCAATCCACATAAGTTCCCTTCTCCCAAGTGGTTTCAACTAGGCGGTGTGTGTAATATCCCAACCTAGGTTACACACAGTGGTTCCCCGAGCTTCTTCACTACATGACCTCAAGCGTGCCTCCCCATATACTATAGGTTTCCAAACAGCATCGAGGCTCTAATATAGATCATGGGGAGACTATACCCTCCTTATCAAATTAGAACAATAGTGGAATGAATAAATAATAACCAAATGATATAACCAATAACCAAACCAAACAAGTATCACTTGATGACGAAAATATGAAATACAATATACAAAACTAAACAGTAGATATGTCATGAAAAATATGTTTCAAGAGTCAATATGAAAACCCCAAAATAAAAACACACACTAAAAACTCCCAAAATAGTTCTGAATCACATTTTGTTCCCTCATCCCTACTCCATCCCAACTCAGCCATCTGACACATGGATCTTTCCCTTATCCTGTCCTGCAACCATGAAATATATTTGAGTACCGATCTGGCATCCTGAGTAGGGTTTGTGTACAAATTAGAAGGCCACCACCAATGACGTATAAAACAATTTCCTATCAATAATAGTTTATGAATTTGTATAAATAAAAAATTATGATGCATAAGTAAATAGTTATCACATTTCATCATTATTTTATTAACCACATAAACCACTGGGTTACTGAGGACACCTAAACACTCACTACCTACCTCGGCTCATGACAGAGTCTGAACCATCTCACTTGACTAGGTTTATCATTTATCATTTCATATCAACTCATGTCACGACCAATCAGAACCATAATAAAATGCCAAATCATGGGTATAGAACGTCATGTCTAGCACCCCAGGGGTATTTGGAGCCTCAATCCTTGTCCCACACCTCAATGTCACATGGGTATTTTGTGCCTCAGTCCCTATCCTGCACTCACTATCACATATGGGTATTTGGAGCCTCAGTCCTTTTCCCACACCTTATTATCACATATGGCTATTTGGAGCATCAGTCCCTGTCCCACACCTCATTTATCACTATGGGATTTTGAAGCATCAGTCCATTTCCCACACAAGAATATCACACATATATCACATATATCACATGATTCAAGGTTAATCAACATTAACCCTTATTTTCATCATTTCACATCATGAAATACCATTACAATTATCATAACACACATGCTTCTTCAATTTAATCATATTAAATAATAAGAACCGAACAACATTAATCCATTTATCAACATTTAACCATATAACCCATTTATTAATTCACCATTTAATTAATCCAACTTCGCAATACCAATATCCTATTAATTAATTCACCAATTAATTAATCCAATTTCACAATACCAATATATCATTAATTAATTCAAAAATTAATTAATCCATACCAATTGACCAAATACACAATCCATTAATTGACCAATTCCAACAATTATTTAATTCACTTTCACAATCCCAATATCAAATTAATTAAATCACCAATTAATTAATCCACATCAATTGAAAAATTATAAAATCCATTAATTTACCCATTCCATAACCCCATTAATCATTAAATTTCACAAACTCATAATTAATTAATTAAAAAAATAATTAATTCAATTTAAAAAATTTAATTGCAAAACATTCAATAGAAATTGAACAATAAAATACATTTAATTTATATCAAGACTTTGGGATTTGAATAATAGACCACATAACTCAAGATTTTTGACAACTCTCACCAATCTAAATCCCCAATTTTCAGAGGAACAACCATGATCATGACAAATAACAAGATCTATATTTGAACCCTAGATCCAAAATCAGAAGAATAAATATCCAATAATCTGAAATATAAACCATTTTAAATGGAAAATTAATATTTTCTCTTGAAAGAGGAGTGGGCGAGATATATATCTAATTGGGAAGAAACCACATACCCAGATAGGTAAATATCTATCAACGGATCATCGATTCGCCAATAATAGAGGTTGAAAGGACTTGGAATTTTTTCCAAAAAACTCAAAAAATGAAAGGAATCATTTTAGGGTTGAGAAAGGGGGTTTATGTATATAAGACAGGGGTTCATGAATTTTAAGTGAATTTTTTTGGGTATAAAATATCATATGCACGATTTCCTGGATAGGGGTGCATGATTTGGAAAACCAAGCTCCTTAACTGTGCGCCTCTTTTAGGGGGTTCACAGTTACACCTAAAAGGGAGCATGGTTTGAAAAACCATGCTCCATCCATGTGAATCCCCTCTATTTGGGTTTTCATTATTTTCTAGGTTGGATACATGGTTTGGGAAAACCATGATCCAACCGTGAAAAACCCCTCTTCCTTACAAGATTCTCTAATTTGACCAAAAAATTAATATGGTTAAACCCAAAAAAAATATCCTCAAAAAAGGAAAAAGAGTACCTGTAAATGAGTTTGAGACATCTATAGAAAATCTAAGGATATTACAATCTCCCCCACCTTATAACAACTCATCCTGAAGATATACTCCTAATCATCTCTAATATTCTGATGTAAAAAGATCATTCCACTGAGCTTATATATCCACTTCTCTCTCACATGTTCCCTCCTGAACACAACCATATTACCACAATACGTGAACTATTTGCATGTTATTTCCCCAAAACACATTATTACAGTGATCCAACCCAAATATAAGATGCTCCTCAAAGGAATAATCTATCTCAATCTCAACGTAATTCACATAGATCACATGAGAAGGGTCCGGGTGATTCCATCAAAGCTGTGACATATGAAAAATTTCATGCATACACTACTAGAAATTTATGCTATAGACAGGTTCAAAAACGTGGATATAGGCCCAAAAACCGTGGCTATAAGTTATAGCTACAGTTTCATGAACTATGATTGGTATTGGTGTGGCTATTGGTCAGATCCTATAGCCACAGTTTTCAAACTGTGGGTATGGGGCTGACCCTATAGCCAATCCAATAAAGGCCATGGTTCATAAAACTGTGGCTATAGGCCTATAGCCACGGTTCAAACTGTGGCTATAAGGCTTTATCCATGGTTTAAAATCGTGGATATAGTCCTTTCCACTGCATTAAAAAACCCATGCTGGCTGTTGGGAGGACACTACCAACTCCCCCTCCCCCCACCCATAGCTCCCCCACCCTGCACCAGCACCCCACCCCCTGCTCTTGCACACCTCCCTTGCCCCCCTGCACACTTCCCCCTGCACCTTGCACCCCACCCCCTACACCTTTCCCCCCCTGCCCCCTCCTCACTGCACACCCCCTCCCCCTGGACAACCCCCTCCCCTCTTCACCAGCACCCCCACCCCCTACTCCTGCACACCTCCCCCCTGCCCCACCCCCTGCACACTTCTCCATGCACCTTGCACCCCACCCCCTTCTCACTTCTCCTTGCACCTTGCGCCCCACCCCACCCCACCCCCTGCACCTTACACCAAACCCCCCGCCCCTTCTTCACTGCACACCCCCTCCCCCTGGACAACCCCCTTCCCCTGGATAGCCCCCCCCCCACCACCACTCCACCTGCAGCCCCCTCCTTCCACTTGGACACCCCCCATAGCCACCCACCCTTTCCCTAGATATCCCCTCCCTTTCCATGAATAGCCCCCCGACCACTCCACCTGCAGCCTCCCCCTCCCCCTAGACACCCCTCCCCCCCCACCACCACTCCCCCTGCATCGCCCTCCCTTTCCTTGGACAACTACCTCCCCCTTGGAGCCCCCCCCCCACCACTCCACCTACAACCCCCCTGGACACCCCCTCCCTCCCACTCCCCCTGCATCCCCCCTCCATTTCCCTAGACAACACCATCTCCACTCCACCTACATCCCACCATCATCCCTTCCTAGATAGACCCCCCCATTCCTACACACCCCCTCCTCGACAAACCCCCCCAGACAGCCCCCACCCTACACCCCCAACCTGCCCAACACACCAGTCAATTGAATCGCGAAAACCAAAAACATGCTAATATGGATATGATACAAAAATTCCTAGTCAAATGAACTACACTAATAAAAAACATTCTAATATGATTAGAACTAAATCAAACATCATCAAGACAAATTTAGTAGAGTGGAACCAAACCAAATGGTTTTGAAAAAGATGAAACTGAACAAAACTGAAAATAATGTAACCAAAATGACTCAAACCAATCAAAACTGACTTCAATAAAGCGCAATTGAGCAATGAAAAAATTAAACTAATGAAACATACTTGGTTTAATATAAAATTAATTTAATTGAACTGAATATCCCCAAATTAAACAAAATGAGTCTGTTAAAATTGACATAAACCAAAAAAAATGAACCCAATAAAAAATAACCTAGCAAACCTAACCTGACCCAAACCGAACCAAGGAGCCAGGCCTTGTGATGAACTTTTAGAAGGCCTCATGCCCACATGTTGAGAGGATATCCTAGTCATGTGGTGCTTTGCTGTCCTCAATGAGATCCAAAATGCACTGGAAAAAGATAGGGAACCCAAAAACCACAAAAAACCTAATTAAAATTGGGCCAAAGAATAAAAATTGAAGAAACCTTACCTGAATAAGATAATGAACTGCACATCTTGCAACCTGCACTCCACGACACCCTATACCTAGTTAATAATATGTGAGTTCCCACAATATAAAAAAACTCATCCATATGTTATGATACCAACACCTCATCCATAAGTTAAACATTCCCAAAGTACATGATATTATGTACCTCATAGTCGGAACACATGAACATAAAAAAACCACATGAATGAAAACTAAATCATGAAATGTCCAACACCCTGTAAAACACCCAGCACTAACTGCACCCTTCACAAGACCCTGCACTACACCTTGCACTGCACTGCCTGCACTGCACCCTACACTGCCTGCACTCCACCACCTGCACTGCACTCTCCACTGCCAGCACCCAGCACCCTACACCCTACACTGTCGGCACCCTGCACTTCACTTCAATTCACTTCACTACACTTCCTACACCATGCACCTCCTTCCAGTCCCCCTGCCCATTCTACCCTCCCCTACCTTCCCCCACCCCAAACCCTGCTAGCCCCACCCCACCTCCTGCCAGCCCCCCGCCCATTCCCCCCTTCAGTCCCCCACTGCCATCCCCCCACCTAGGACATACCCCCCAGACCCTGGACACCCCCACCCTGCCACCTGCCTTTCCCATGCACCCCCTGCCTCTGCCCATTCCCCCTTCCAGTCCCCCCTGCCACCCCCACCCACCCCTTGCGAGTCCCCCTGCCCCTGCCCATTCCCCCCTCCAGACCCTGGACACCCCACCCTGCCCATTAACCCATCCAGTACCCCACTGCTAGCCCCCCACTACCATCCCCCAACCTTGGACAGACCCCATGCCATCCCCTACCCATCCCCCCCCCCCCACCAGACCCTGGACAGACCCCCCAGACCCTGGACAGACCCCCCAAGGACAAACCCCCCTGACCCTGGACACCCCCACCCTGCCCCCTGCCTAACCCATGAACCCCTACCAGTCCCCCTCACCCTACCCCCTTCCTTCCCCATGCACCCCCTGCCCATTCCCTGAAAGTTTCCTCACATTCATCATCCTAAAGGAACATAACTCCCGTCTACGTTAATTTGGTGAGTGAAATATATAGTCATGATAAATATATCAAAAGAACCAATAATATCTATCCAATACAATAAAAATACATATATCAATCACCATGGATGACATGGGACGATGATCAATAACATTCATCATTAGTGGATCCACTGATATTCCCTTTTTTGAGATTATGCTACAAAAAGGATTTTTTTTCACAAAAAAATCACATTTGGAATTTTTTTCATAAATATTCTCCTTCCTTAGGGTCTTTAGAAAAATCATAAAGTTATGTTCACACTCTTCCTTGATCATAAAATATATATAAATATCATCTATTAATACTACCAAAAACTGATCAAGGTAATATATAAACACTCTATTCATTAAATTGACGAAGATAGTAGGGGAATTAGCAAGGAAAAACAGATTCACTATAAATTTATAGTGGATTGGCCTGAAATGAATGTTTTTTTCACAATGTATTGTATTTTAACCATCAACTCAAAATAACTAGATTAAATAATAATCATGGAAAAATTTTAGGATCCTCATAATTGATAAAAAAACATTAATATGGGGAAATATATACTTATTCTTGATCGTGATCTTGTTATGTTCATGATAATCAATACAAAGTCACATTGATATGTCTTTCTCCTTAACTAATATACAGGTGAAACCCATGGTAACACACACCCTGGACATCCCCCTTGCCTTCCCCATGCACCCCCGCTAGTCCCCCTGCCCATTCCCCCCGCCTTCCCCCTACCGGCCCCCTGCCCATTCCCCCCTCCAGTCCCCCACTACCATCCCCCACCCCACCCCCTACCAGCACCCCTTCCCATTCCCCCCTCCAGTACTCCAATACCATCCCCCACCCCTACTATCCCCCTTCCCATCCCCCCATCCAGTCCCCCACTACCATCCCCACCCCTACCACTCCTGCCCATTCCCCCCTCCAGTCCCCCACTACCACCCCCCACCCCACCCCCTGCCAGCACCCCCTGCCCATTCCCCCCTCTAGTCTCCCACTGCCATCCCCCACCCCTTACATCCCCCTTCCCATCCCCCCTCTAGTCCCCCAATTCCATCCTCCCACCCTTTCCACCCCCATGACCAGATCTACACCAAATCGGTTATAGTAGGGGTTTTCAACTTCCGTGTTTTAATCCATCGAATTATTACTTGTATAGAAATGGTTTGAACTATGGATGTAGTACATGTATGGCCATGGGTTAACCTTGGAAATTAGAGTATAATACCATGGTTAATCCCATGGAAATTATATGACAAATCCATGATCTTAACAATGGTAATTTTTAACTACACCCATGGTTAAACCATGGATCTTGGTTCCTAATAACACTTTCAAAACCATGGATCTTGGTCCTTAATAACACTTTGAAAACCATGAAAAATAGACCATATAGCCACAGTTAATAACCATGTAAATTGATTCCTACCTAGCTATAATTAATCACCAAATTCTTCCATAATAGCTGCACCTTATATCAGTACTCACATCCTCTTGCTACGAGAAAAAAACACCACCTACCAAATAAAACTGAACTCAAACATAATACAGTATATATCATAATAATTCAAACAATCTCCAATATAAACAATATAAAATTTCAATATCAATATCATAATAATAAAAAGAACAATTTGATAAAATTAAATGTATAAACCACGAATTAAATTTACATCTAAAATGTACCTCAATATCAGCATCACCAGAACCATCATGAACCTCATCATCTCCTATAGAAACACAAACATCATTATCAACTCCTCTCAGAAATCACTACAAAAATATAAAGAACCCAAAATTCACAAAAGCCCTAATTAAAATTTGGAAAACGAATAAAAATGAAATAAATCTTACCCAAATTAGATGTTGAACTCACTGTCATCAATGGTGGTGGATAGAACCGACCTCATCATAAGAAACCACCTGTAAAAAATAGTTGGAAAAGAAATGAGACATAAAAACTTCTTATATATATGTGATCATTGATGATAAATTATGCATGAATCTATTACCATTATAGATTCTATAATTCATTTATATTATTACCACAATATCATCATTTAGTCACTCCCATTGGGCTAGAAATTTATGGTGGTCATTTCAACACAAAATAGCTACAAACACCCACATTGTTCATCATAATATCAGTAATAATTGCATCAGTACATGCATAAACAATAGAAATAACACATCCATGAAGCATACCCCACCCCACCTGCACCCCACTTCCCCCAGCACCAGCCCCCACCCCCCAGAACCAGTCCCCCTACACCCCGCCACACCACACCCCCAGCCCCCCAGCACCCCCTCCTGCACCAGCCCCCAGTACCCCCCCACACCCCACCCCATGCCCCTTGCAACACCCCCCCTACATCGTCCCCCTAAACCGCCCACAACCCCCCACCTGCGCCTCCACTTCCCCCCCACCTGCACCCCCACTGCCCCCATCCCTCACCCCCTACACACCCCCAACCCACTACACCACTCCCCCCCAGCCCCTCCCCATCCCTCAGTCCACCCCCCCCAACTATCCCCACTGCCCCCCAACACCTGCCCCCTATGTACCACACCCCCCAGCCCCCATCACCCCCCTCCTGCACCATTATTACTCTTATTCTTCTAGGATATCTTTTGTATTATTTAGAAGTCAGTATTAATCTTCTTATTCTAGGATATCTTTAATTAAATGAATTCTATGATTCCATTCCTGAATTGATTCCATTTGTTACTTTAGCTCACTTCCATCGGTCATGATGTTAATGGCCAACTTTCAATGGTCCATGATTTGGACTATTCTTCCATAGTGTAGGTAGCTCATCTCTATTTCAACATCCTCTTCACTTCCATCATTCATGATGTTATTATTCCAACATTCACTATACTTCTTTCAAAATGTATAGTATCACTATTTTTGACAAATAAATCACCTTCTCTTTCTATTGTATGTAGTATATATAGTTTTTCTTTCTTTATATTTTTGGAAAACAACAATATGATCTCAGGCTTTATTTTGAGATCCAAGTATTTTATTCATGCTCATAGAAAAATTGTATGATATGGATGGATTCTCATTATTTAATCACACCCATATTTGTACAAAATTTGTTTTTAAACCATGAGTAATAGATAAATATGCACGAACAAATTTATCAGGATAGTCTGTCACATTCCTCCATGTTCTTACAGTGAAAAAATTAGTGGATCAATTAAAGTTATTTTGACACAATTATATGTCTTTTTGTTAGTAATATTATCATAATTAGTTTGTGTGGTAGCTACTATTATTTTCCTAAAAACATGTAATGATTCAACTTAGGTGACTTCTTGATTTATCAATTTCACCTCTTACTCCAACCATTATATATTTAGATAATACATATCATATTCAAGAGATTTTAAGATTTATTCATATCCCTTTTGTAACTTCAGAATCAGATCTACATACACTTTATTAGCCATTATAAGAGAACTATCTATTTATTTAATAATATTATCTTTAACATCCAGCTATA
The DNA here is from genome assembly GCA_963277665.1 of Viscum album. Taxonomy (NCBI): domain Eukaryota; kingdom Viridiplantae; phylum Streptophyta; class Magnoliopsida; order Santalales; family Viscaceae; genus Viscum; species Viscum album. Next base: position 75,076,669 of record OY728139.1, on the reverse strand, counting down.
AATCTTTGACATCCATAGAGGTTCAATATAGTTTTTCTAGTGCAAAGACCACTTCTATATTAACAACCTCTTAAAATGCTCTCATTTTCAATTATTATTCATTTAGAGAAAATTTTCAATTAAAAAGTGATAGAAATGTCTCCTTATCTTCAATAAACACTATGATGGTGATACATTTACTTACCTTCTTAGTGACTTTATATTTCATTGACATAGAATCTAAATATAACTAGGATATCTAATATTGTACCCCCCCCTTGGGAAATTCCAACTTAGTGGTGACTTGGTCATTACAACACTTGCCTACTTGGGAAATTTCATCTTAAATGTATAACTGCACTTAATGGGTGTTTTGGTTTAAACAACCATTTTAACAAAAAGAGGGAAACCCCATACAAGGATATAAAAAGGGTAAAGTACGATGTGTGCTTTACAACTAACAACGACATCAAGTATAAGGAAAACATCAATGCAATAATGTCAAGTAAGGTATACCATTGTGAGTTTTCGCAGATAGCAGACCTCCGTTGGAGGGGTTTTATTACAAAACCATGACATGTTTATAAAAAAACAATTATCTTAACTAACACTTATTCAAGAATTGAAATTTAATATAAATAAGAATAATTAATAAGGAAACTAAATGAAATTTAAAAAATTCTTGAATTAAAGAGGCTAAGAGAGGGACCCTACCTCAAATGAGCCAAGCCACACTCGGGGCTTGACACTTTTATCATTGACAAATCTAAGCTGATTCATCCATCCTCCGGACATATGCACCATTTCATATACATAAGGACACCCAAACCCCTATGTACATGTCTGAATGGACTTGAACACGCACAAGTGGATCCTTACATATATGGTCACATGCATAAGCCCGTTATCACCCACACATGTATGCATTTTCCATATATATACATAAGAACACCTATCCCCTTATATATAATCATGCTACCATGGGCAGATATACATATAATGGGAGAACTTATTATATATATGCTTACCTATGCATTCGCGCTGAGTTTCCTTTTGACTCTGGTTTCTGCAACACACATGAACGGGTCCCAGGAGACTTCAATAAAATGCCAGTGATCTAATGAATCATCATTAATTGAACCTAAAAATTGAAGTGGGAGGAACGTTATTAGTGAGAAAGACAATATATCATATTAAATTACAAAACCATACTCTCATGTTAAAATCCATCTCACCTCACAAGTCTTCACCCAAACTATATGCAATACTACCCATTGTGAATCTAGTACATTGTCCCACATATAAAATTTCATCATAAAAAAATGATCTCATTATATGATTTTATGTCACTATGGTTATACACCAATCTATCATATTAAAAATTAAAAAATCCTCACATTTAATATTTTATTCCACTAATATTTTCTTACTACAGTTAATCATTAAGGGAGAAAAAGAATCTATCAAGAATATAACCTCATGTCTATTAGTCGAATGAACCTTTGATCCTTGATCTAAATCATTCATCATTATATATCTATTATCCAACAAGGAAGATAATTTCCAGTCGATTCACATTAATTAACATGTAATATTAAATTCATTTCATGAAGGATTAAAAGGGAAAATAGGATTCACTATTGATGATATTTATCATGATCCCCAAAGTCATCAATAATTTAAAACTCTCATAATGGTGTAATTATGATACGTGTGGTATTAATAAATGTCAAATATATATCTATGGTAAACCACTAATCCAAAACCCTTCTCAAAGGCTTCATACCTAGACAATTTATATCATTCTAGAAAATGAAAAAACTAAAATAGGGGAGACTCACTATTCTCTTTTCCAAAGATTTCATACCCTGTATAGATTATTATATATAAGGACTATCTTCCCAATTTAGGGTTAATCCATAAATCAAAACAACCCATGTATAAATTACAACAATTAACTCATTAACCTCAAGTTAAATTGTGAAACACTTCACCACCAGTCAATCATCAAAATGTTTCTCACACTATCTAATGTCCATAGCATGACCTAATCAAAACTGTGACTTATCACTCAAAAATACTTATTAGAATCCAATGAATAATCTCATTGTCATCCGGAAACTTAAGAGTCCTAAAATCCATCTCAAAACCTAATGGGAACCATCCAAGGCCCCAAGATTGTGAGATCATTATGAAACCCAATGGGAATCTCATCCTAGCCTAACCAACCCATCTTATAGTAGAAATTCATGACATGTAGATCATATATAATCAAATAATAGTAAAAAATAATGGGTAAGTCAACAAAAAAGTGATAATACACAAGAATATTCCCATTATAAATAATTCATCTACTACATGAGGTTAATAATCCCAATCAATTTCTAAAAAAACTTTCATTATGTTATATCAATAAATCAGTTAAGAAACACTTTTATAAACAATTTAAAGTGTTATCTCATGAATAATATGCTCATAAGTTCTATGAAAAAATATATTTAAAATAGCCTATAGAAAATCACAAAATTCAATTTTATAAATTTATATCAAAAAACTCATTTTAAGATGATTTTTATAATGAAATTTTATTTCAAAAATAATTCACATTTAAAATTTCATTTTATAGTTAAAAAAATTATTTTTATATAGCACAACAAATCATCACCTCACACGACTTTGTGAACTATATGATGGGACACTGATAACTATTCTACTATGGTGGAACTAAATATACTATTTAGGAAGATATATATCCTTTGGTGACTGTTATTATAATAATATCCCACCACAATTATAGAGTTAGAGAATGTCATAAAAGTATTTCGAAATAATAGAAAAAATAACATGAATATAAAATAAATTTTAGAAATTTCATAAAAGAAAAAAGATTAAAATAATAAATTAATAAATACAACCAATATTAATTATACATCCAATATAAATAAAAGGTCATACCAACCAGTTTCTATGACAAAGATCCATTATCTCTTCAAATTTCCTTGAAATATATATGTCATATATTTAAAATAAAGTTCTACACTTGGAAAAAATAATAGAATACTCACCATATGAAATAACAAAACAGAAACCATGAGAAATGTGGTATAGAAAAATAATGGCACACCATCACATACTATAAGTAGAATACCAAATTTATTAATCCCAATAAAAAATTTATTTTAGGATTTTTTTTTGAAATCCATAAATAAATGAGTCTGGTGACATACCTCCATTGAAAGAGTGTATCAATAGGAATTATTCCTCTATAAGTGTCCTTTAACTATTGCACAAAAAATACACATTATTAGTGTGATTTCATTAATGATCTTCTAAAATTAAATATTCAAATACCCCGAAAAAAACCAAAATCATGGGTAGAACAATATAAGGTAATAAATAGAGATGAAATGAAGACTCTTAACAAGGACTGATGAACTAGAACCATATTGATCATACCATTGGCACATTTTTAGTAGGGGAGAACCTTGAAAATCACACTCAATTGAAGAGCTATGGCCGAACGATCACTAGAGATAGGTATTAATTGATTGAGAGAGCAGCTGGCGTGATAGAGTAACCACAACCATCTTCAATGAATAGGTAGAAATATTTCCAGGTGGGAGATGAGTTGCGCCGTTGTGAGGGTTCGGAGGGTCGGGGATTGGGGGAGGAGCGATGGTGTTTGGTGAGGAGGAGGGTATGGAGAGGTCGATGGAGGGGGACAACACAAAGATGTAAAGAGAGGAGGACGATATAGAGAGGTCGAGGGAGGAGGAAAGTGTGGATCGGGGGAGGAGTGATGACGTTCGGTAGGGTGGAGGTCGCTGAGATCCCGAGCGAGGAGGAGGTCGTGGAGAGCCGAGGTCGTGGGAGGAGGGGTCACAGATGGAGGGTGGAGGAGCCCGACACTTGTGGGGGAAAAATGGGTTACCATGGTTTGTTAATTAAATTGTGTCTATAAATATGCTATAGCCACGGATCTATAAAACCGTGTCTATAGATCCATGGATATAACTTAAATTTCTAGTAGTGATAAGACTATACCTATGTGGAAGATCCAATCAATACACCACCATCCCGATTCTCTCCATAACCTTAAATTCTCCAATAAACCTATGTACCAGCTTACCCTTTCTCTGAATCCTATAGTGAACAAATCTAGGTGACACCCAAGGGAACACACGATCGCCATCTTTGAACTATAGGGGTCATCGAATTCTATCGATATATGAATTATTTCTACTCTGAGCCATATCCATTCACTTCTGAATTACCTAAACCTGCTCCAATGTCTCCTACCTGAGACTCAGTCCCAACATCTCTGACTCACCTACATCCATCCAATATAAATGTGATATTCATGGCCTACCATAAATTTCCTCATATGGTTCCGTATGTATAGTTTCATGACAACTATTGTTATAGGAGAACTCCACCAAATCGAGGTTCTTTTCCCTAGACCAACCACAGTCTAGGACACATGCTTGAAAAATATCCTCAAGAAAATGTATAGTATATTCCAATTGCTCATCTATTTTTTAGTGGAAATCCATACTCAAAAGAACATGTGTACCAAGTACCTTATAAAATCCATTCTAGAAGCATGAAGTAAAATGTGAGTCATAGTCTGAAACTATAATATGTGGCACCCCATGTAGACAAACTATTTCCCAAATGTAAAATTATCCCAACTGATGAAATGATAATATCTTCCATAATGGTAATAAATTCACTACCTTCATCAGCTTTCTACAACCACCCAATAGTATCATTCTTTTGAGGCATCCTCTAGAGACCCATCACAAAGTCCATAGTAACCTTGTTATTCTTCGATTACAGAATGAGAAATGGCTGTAGTAGATAACTAGGTCGTTGATGGGAAGCCTTAACCTACTAAAATGTGTAGCATCATTTAACAAACACTTTTATCTCATTTTTCATTCCCGTCCACCAAACAAGTTGGTGTGGGTCAAGTGAATTTTTTTCCACTTGTGGATTCACCATCCACTTTAAGGTATGTAACTCATGAATCAAGTCATCCCGCATACTCTTGGGAAAAAACACCTAATTCCTAACATATATGATCTCATCCTCATATATGGTCCAATAGAAAGGTGTATCCCCACTTTCAAGGCTTTCCCTTAAGGATAAACATTCCAGATCCTCATACTTTCTGTCTCTAATCCAACTTAAAATTGTATACTCCACTGAAAATGATATGCGATTCATCTTCTCCTAGATCTCATAAAACACAAAATTCATCTCATCTAAAATGGTCATCATTTTAACTCACCACTATACTCCTGAACTGCATGAGTCTGAGTTTTCCTTCTTAAAGTGTTATCAACACTATTTCCTTTCCTAGGCATATATTCTAGCTCAAAATCAAATGACTACATATAATCAGCACATCTTCACTACTAGAGATTTAAGTCTATATATGAAATGATATACTTTAAAATATTGTGATCCATATATATTGTAAATTTTTTCCTAAAAATATAATGTTTCCAACAATTAAAATCATAAACCATTATGGCTAACTCGAGGACATGAATAGGGTATTTTTTTCATTTTTCTTCAAATTATGAGACTCATATGCTACAAATCATTCTCCTTGTATCAATAATTCTCCAAGAATGATCCAAGAAGCATAAAAATAAACTTTATACTCCTCACATAGATTAGGTAGGGTCAATATTTATGCCATTGTAAAACTTTTCTTCAAATCTTTAAGGAATTCTCACATGCTCCAGACCATTCAAAATTCACTCACTTTTTTGTCATGCTCGAAAGTGGTGCTGGAAAATGGTAAAATTCCTGAATGAACCTCCAATAATAGCCCACCAACCCTAGAAAGTTACGTATATCAAAACAATTCTTGGGATTCTTCCAAGAAACCCAATGCCTATACTTTCTATAGGTCCACTAACACACCTTCTTCCAAGATGTTGTGAAAACAAAAGTGTACCTGATCAATCTAAAATTGACACTTTGTTAGGTTGGTGTATATTAGATGCTCTCTCAGTGTACTCAGGATGATGTAAAAATCTTGGTTATGATTTTCTTGAGTCTTGGAGTACACCAATATTTCTTCCACAAACACTACCAAAAACTGATGTTGGTACAGATGAAAGATTCTATTCATCAAGTCCATAAACACTACTGGTGCATTCGTCAGCCCGAACAATATCACGACGAACTCATAAAATCCATACCTGCTCATGAAAGTGGTATGAGGTATATAAAATGTTTTAAATATCAACGAATGATACCCTAATCTCATGGAAATATTGGAGAAAACAAAAGATCCCCTCAACTGGTCAAATAGATCATCAATACATGGAAGAGGATACCAGTTCTTCACTATCATATTGTTCAACTTTCAGTAATCAACACACAAATGCAAACTATCATCATCCTTCTTAGAAAACAAAATTGGAGAACCCCAAGGTGATGTACATGGATGGATGAACCCCTTATCCATAAAATCTTCTAATTGTGTCTTTAACTCTTAATGATTTGATGGTTCCATTCTATATGGTAGAATAGAAACTGGATCAGACCCAGGCGTGAGATCAATTATAAATTCCACATATCTCTCAGGTGAAAGCCCTAATAAGTCTTCAAGAAACACATCTCAAAATCTATCCACTATTGATGGAAGTAAATCCTAATTTGCACCTCCATCATCTAGCAGTAGACTAGAAACTTGGCCAGTGAGTGTAACACCCAAGATTTTTATGAGTAATATTTTGTTCAAAAGAATCTTTCACTACACACTTGCTTGGCTTACTTTACACGCAATCGCGACCTTCATCGATAGCTTGCGTCGTACGCAATACCGAGTTTCACTAAACAACGATATGCTATTAAAATATTATTAAAACTAGCCGTTATGAATAGTAATAACCACTTTTTGAAATTTTATAAATTTTATTTTTCAAAATGGACTTCATTTTTGGATTCGGAATACCGAAATTATCCTAGGGTGAAATTTTGGTATTTTTCTGAAAACTTTCAATTTTTGATGAATAGTGAAACCACTAAGTGGTAGGTTAAAAACTGAATTTTTGCATAAAACTTAATTTTACCACTTCTGTGAATGGAATTTTGAAAATACGACAGACACGGTTGATATCAGTAAGTAAAATGTGGTTCAATGAGATAAAAATAAATTTTGGTGAATAGTAACTTTTTACTTTTTTTTACCGCGGTTAATAGTAAATAGGGTAACTAAGGGTAAATATGATATTACTATTACCCCAACACATGTCCTAATTCTATTAGATAAGTGTAATTCGACCAAAAACAAACTTATGAACAAAATATGACCATTTAGGCCCACTTGGATTAGATTAGGACATTTATTATTAATTTATTTAAAGAAGGGTTAAAATAGTTAAAATCAAAGTTTAATAAGTAAATCATTTTTAATATGGGGTTATACATAAGATAAATTCGACTATAAATATTCATTATAAAGCTAAAAAGATTTACTACATAATGGTATTTTATTTGTAATTATTAGACATTAAATAATTTAATTTATTTATGACACAATGATGATACAGTAATTATCTTATTAATGAAATATTGACATAATTGATGTTATAAACACCAAAATAAATGTAATTTGAGACTTTTTATGAATTAAATTAATTTTCTAGGTTACTATGATATATTAGTGTTGATTTAATAAACTTTGTTCGAACATATAATTCTGTTATGACTTTCACAAAAATCATATATCAAATAGTGTCAAAATTGACACAAAATAGTTTTTAAATAAAATATTATATTATTAATTGTTATTTTATTCCTAAAAATCTAAGGTTCGGCCAAATTACTTAGATAAGGATATATATATTAATAATAAACAATTTGGGGTTCGTTTGGCATGTTATAGTAAGTTTATTAACCATATAGTGAAAGAAAAAAAAAGACATGGTAAAAGTTAAATTATTTATCTTAGAGTTAAATCTAATTTATAAGGTTAAAATAATACCATAAACTTGTCTAAATCATATTGGTTGATAGGATTTCGACCCATCCCCACTTTATCTTCTAAATAAGACCCTTTGGAGCCATTATAAACCGATTTTGACTTCAATATAAAATAATATTTTGAGATATTCCTAAGGTGCCCCTCTCCTCCCTTATAAAAGGGCACCTCCTCCCCCTCCTCCTCACACCAATTTGAGCACTCAAGCTCGGCCAACCCCTGCCATTTTCTCCTCTCCACTTCCCTAGAATAATCCTAGAGGTCCTGGTCTTCTTCAAAGACCAATCTTAGTTCCCTAAGTGGAGGATTCAAAGAAGCGTTCCAAAGAAGAGGTAATATCCATTACCGATCTTTTCAATTTCTTTCTTCTTCAACTTCTTCTTCTTTAGTTGTTTCATAATAAAGTAATAACATCAGTATTAATTACATACTTATATGTTATTATAAATATGAAACAACCCTAATTCACCTTCTATCCATCCTACGGAAAAATGAAATCACCGCGCGTGCGTACGTACGGAATACCGTCTGCACGCCGTGGTGTAATCTATTTTCCACCATCACTTTACAAGGATGGGTATAATGGTGTAATGAGTAACTATTTATGATTATTATAAAGTAATATTGATACTTAAATAATATATATATACTCCAATACAATTCCATGATCATGGGAACGATATCATCACTCGTGCGTACGTACGGAATACCGTCTCCACGATGTGATGCGACTCGTTCTACATGTCATCATTACATAGTAATTATATAAATTGAATTAATAAATATGATATATGTTACACTAATACCATTCTGGATATAAGGTATCTATAACCTTAAAAGAAGAATAAGAATGTATTCGGCAAAACACACATAAGAACAAAAGGCAATAAAGACCCGAGTAACAAGTAACAATGAAATATTACTATCAAGAAGCTAACAATATGACCATATATGATATCATATCAATATGTATGATTCTGGAATAAGTCAATAACATTATTTAAACCATTATACAGGAGCTTTGGACACGTACAAAGCAAATTGGACCTAAGGTAAGGGAAATATCACAATCTCATTTTTATCCGAGATTGTTTATTCGTAAGTATTTACTGGGGTGTATTTTATCATCCACATACATGTTTCATCAATATGTAATATTATTTCCATCCACCTACAATTGTTTAAATCCATTTTTACCCTTCGGTGGGTTTTTAGTAATATGTATGAAAGAAATATTTTGTCGTTTTTCGTACGAGGTACTTTTTGACTTTTCCGACAAAAGTACGAAGAATGTTTTTTTTATACGGCATGAATGGATTTTTAAAACATTATTTCCAAGAAGCTTCCTTTACAAGTTTTCAAGTTTATTTTTAATAAACTTATTTTAGTTTAAAGTTGTATGACATGTTAAGAAAGGAAAAAAAATTTTGAAGTAGAAAGGATATTTTCCTCAAGAATGGAGTTCAAGTATTTTATCAAAATTATTTTCCATCTAAGATAATAAAAGGGTTCTGTTTTTATCCCTATTATTACATGGATTTGATTATGTTGTGATGGAAATATTTTTATGAATTTCTTTATCTTATATGAATGGTTTTATGATGTCATGTTGTTTAAGAATTCCATTTTTATTACATGGGTTATGCTATGATGTATGATTTATGATTATGTGGAACACATAAGAAAGGATTCATTATAAGATGGGTGGGACCTATATCTCCCTCCAATGCATTGGGTAAAGATTTTATATCTCATGAGATAGAAATGGCTGGAACGGTAGGTTATACCGGTTCAGTGAAAAGGGACTGGAATGAGGGTGACTCGGTTCAGAAAGGGACTTTGTCCACTAAGATATTCTTGGAAATGAGTCATGACTAACAAGAAATGATTTTCTATGATTATGTGTTCATGCCACAAAAATTTCAAGTTTTATGTTATGATTATGGGGATCTCATTTTCACTTCTATGATTTATTCCATGTTAAGATATTATGATCTCTTTTGCAGGTTTTGATTTTCAAAAAGATATGATATGATTTTTATTTCCTTTATTTTCCCTTGCTGAGCGTTTGAGCTCACCCTTTTACGTTTTCTTTTCCCCAGGTTAGGAAGATGGATATTAAGTAGAACATGCTAAAAGGGACCCTAGATATGATGAAATAAATGGGAGACACTGTATACGATTTATGAACTAGTTGTTTATGTTTCCCAGTTTCTAAAGACACTATACCTATACGGTCCTTTGTGGTTTTGTCATGTGTTGTAATAAGTGTGCTTCAATTTTGAAGTATTAACAATGTATGTAAAGTATGGGTTGTTATAGTTGGTATCAGAGGAAAGGTATAGTCAACCTTTGGAAACCAGGATGTGAAAGCCTTAGTAAGAACCCTAAGGATAAGTCTAAGCATAGAACACAATCATAGTGTTTTAGAAATGGCCATGAATAACCTAGGATAAGACCTTAAGCATGAAAATTTTATTCTGGATTATGTGGTTTTCCTATTATAATTAGTGTTGCTCACACTATTCTTCTTGGTTTTAGTCAATGGCTGGAACCCGAAGGAACCGTGTTAATGCGGAATGCGATGGGCAATGCAATGATTGTCCCCCTGATCAACCAAACGATATGGGAGCGGGAATGAAAAATCTTATAGCCATGCTCACACAACTTTCTCAAGCTATGAATCATGCAGGACTTCCAAACGATCAAACAAAGGAGCAACATTCTGTTAGATCCTTCATGAGGCAGCGTCCACCTTCTTTCAGCGGGTCTACTGATCCATTAGTTGCTGAACAATGGATTAGTACTACTGAAAAGATATTTTCAGTTCTTCAATGTTTTGAACATGATAAGGTCATCCTAGCAGTGTATCGTTTGGAAGGAGATGCTGATCAATGGTGGAATCTTATTAAGAATACGAGGCAAAGGGATGAAATTGAGTCTATGGAATGGGACGAGTTCAAGAACTTATTTTTCAATAAGTACTTCCCTCGTATTCTACGAACAAAGATGGAGAAAGAGTTTCTTGAACTGAAGCAAATGGATGATGAATCTGTTGGTACCTATGAAGCAAATTTTACAAGACTTGCAAGGTACGCTTCTGGTATTATTATCCAACCTGAGAGTAATATCGATCGATTCTTTAGTGGCTTAAAACCATGTCTTCGAAGGGCGTTAGCCATAAGGGACTTCAATAGCTACGAGGAAATCGTTCGATGTGCTCTCAAAGTCGAGATGGAGATTGGAGTAACCCATCAGTCACATGGGTTTGATAAGAAGAGGAAGATGGAATTCAATATAAAATCTAAAGAGAACACTGAAAAGAAGATGAGCTTTCCCTTATGATCAAAGTGTGGAAAGAAACATGGAGGGAGTTGTCTTAAAGGTACAAGTAAATGTTTTAAATGTGGAAAGGAAGGTCATCGGGCATTTGAATGCCGCGATAATGGGAAGAAGATGTCTAATGATGCAAACAAAGGAAGGGATACACAGAATGAACCTACTACACTTCAATGTTTCAAGTGCAAGGAGATGGGGCATTATGCCAATCAATGCCCAAATCCAAGGGTTGATGATGATGGTTGACGTCAACAAAATCTTAAGGCTAAAGGCAAAGGAAAGTCACATGCAATTTCTATCAGCGGTGTGGAGTACGATAACGAAGTGGTGAAAGGTACACTTACCATCCACTCTAAAGTAGAAAATGTTTTATTTGATTCTGGATCCACCCACTCTTTTATTTCTAAAGAATTTTCTAAGGGTATCACCATATTACCTCAACAATTAGATGTTGAGTTAGCTGTGACAACACCTAATGGCACAACAGTCGCATCAAAAGTTTATAATTCTTCTCCGATCGAAGTTTGTGGGAAAGTGCTTCCTGCAAATCTTGTGATCCTTCCTTTAGTGGAATTTGATGTGATTCTTGGCATGGATTGGCTTTCTCCACATGGAACTCATATCAATTTCCAAAGAAGGGAAGTCACATTTCATATTCCAGATCAATCTACGATCGTCTATCAATGCAAGGATGAACATAACCTTCCAGTGGAAATTTCTTCCATCTTATGGGTATTGATTCCACTAAATGAAGGTTATTTATCTCAAATGGTTGGTGAGAAACTCACGATTAAGAATATGCCCATTGTACGGGAGTTTGATGATGTCTTTCCGGAGGAATTACCGGGTCTTCCACCAAATCATGAAGTTGAGTTTTCTATAGAACTCGTACCGGGCGCTTTGCCAATTTCAAAGACACCTTATAGAATGGCCCCAATTGAGTTGCAGGAATTAAAGAAGCAACTCCAAGAGAATCTTGATAAGGGATTCATACTCCCTAGTGCGTCACCTTGGGGAGCACCTGTTCTATTTGTTAAGAAGAAATATGGATCAATGAGACTCTGCATTGATTATCGATAACTTAACAAGATCACTATCAAGAACAAATATCCCCTCCCACGCATTGATGACTTATTTGACCAACTACGCGGAGCTCAATACTTTTCCAAGATTGATCTTCGTTCATGGTATCATCAATTAAGGGTCAAAAGGGAGGATATACCAAAGACGGCTTTCCGTACAAGGTATGGACACTATGATTTTATAGTGATGCCATTTGGTCTTACTAATGCCCCTGCTATCTTCATGGATCTAATGAATAGAGTCTTTAGAGACTATCTTGATCAATTTGTGGTAGTCTTTATAGACGATATTCATGTCTATTCAAAGAGCAAGGAAGAGCATGAAGATCACTTGAGAATTATATTGAAGACCCTGAGAAAGGAGAAGCTTTATGCCAAATTTACCAAGTGTGAATTTTGGCTTCAAAAAGTTGCATTTTTGGGTCACATAATCTCAAAAGAGGGGATATCTGTGGATCCAGCAAAAACAGAGGTTATCGAAAGATGGTCAAGACCAACAACAGTAACTGAGATCCGAAGTTTTCATGGTTTGGCTGGATATTATCGACGTTTTGTAAAGGATTTTTCACGATTATCTAATCCACTCACCAAGTTGACTCGGAAAGGAGTTAAGTTTGTTTGGACAGAGGAATGTGAAGAGAATTTCAAGGAGTTGAAAAGAAGGTTATCCAGTGCACCTGTGCTCACACTGCCTTGTAGTGGAGAAAGGTTTGTGATCTATAGTGATGCATCCAAGAAGGTATTGGGGTGTGTTCTTATGAAAAATGATATGGTGATAGCTTATGCCTCACGACAGTTGAAAATCCATGAGCAAAATTACCCAACACATGATTTGGAGTTGGCTGCGGTAATCTTTGCATTAAAGATTTGGAGGCATTACCTTTATGGTGAAAGGTGTGATATTTATACTGATCATAAAAGTTTAAAGTATATTTTCACACAAAAGGATTTGAATATGCGTCAATGAAGATGGTTGGAGCTGATTAAGGATTACGACTGCTCAATCCATTACCACCCTGGGAAAGAAAACAAGGTGGCAGATGCATTAAGTCGACAAGACCATGCTAGTTTATCCATGATGAGGATCACAAAGGATCCAATATTTATGGATTTACAAAGGATGGATCTTGGAATTATAATTGAAGGGGAAAAATCTTATCTTTCTCAAATGAATTTTCAACCATCTATACATGTGACGATTAAAGAGGCACAGAAAGAAGATGTCGAGTTACAAAAGAAGGTGAGAAATGTTCCTGAATTCAACCTTGATTGTGATTGGATAATAATGTTCAGGAATCGGGTTTGTGTTCCTCCCATCCCCGAATTAAAGAAGGAGCTGCTGGATGAGGCTCATAGTTCATCATTCTCTATTCATCCTGGAAGCACGAAGATGTATAGGGACCTGAAAGAATACTTCTGGTGGGATGGCATGAAAAGAGATGTTGCTGAATATGTCTCTCGATGCTTGGTTTGTCAACAAGTTAAAGCTGAGAGACAGAAGTCTAAGGGGATGTTACAACAATTACCCATACCTGAATGGAAATGGGAAAACATCACTATGGACTTTGTCACAGGACTTCCTAAAACATCCAAAGGCAATAATGCTATCTGGGTCATAGTTGATCGTCTTACAAAGTCTGCACACTTCATTCCTATTAGAGAGGATTTCTCTCTAGATCAGCTTGCCAGGATATATGTAAAGGAAGTGGTAAGATTGCATGGAGTACCTCTTTCTATTATATCTGATCGGGATCCGAGATTTACCTCGAAGTTCTGGAGAAGTCTTCAGCATACTCTGGATACAGAGTTGAGTTTCAGCACTGCTTATCATCCTCAGACAGACGGTCAGTCTGAGAGAACAATTCAAACCCTAGAAGATATGTTGAGAGCTTTCTCTATGGATTTCAAAGGAGGTTGGGATCAACACCTACCTTTGGTGGAATTTTCTTATAATAATAGCTTTCACTCCAGTATTCAGATGGCTCCTTATAAAGCTCTCTATGGAAAGAAATGCAGGACTCCAACTTGCTGGGATGAAGTTGGGGAAAGAAAGCTATTAGGACCTGATCTCATTGATGAAATGGCAGAAAAGGTCAGATCTATTCAACAACACATAAGAGCAGCTCAGAGTCGACAGAAAAGTTATGCCGACAACCGAAGAAAAGACCTAGAGTTTGAAGTGGGTGATAAAGTGTTCTTACGAATATCTCCCTGGAAGAGGGTTATGAGATTTGGAAAGAAGGGGAAGTTGAGCCCTAGATATATCGGTCCTTTCGAAATACTGGATCGTGTTGGGAAGGTAGCTTACCAATTGGCGCTTCCACCGAATCTCCCTCAAGTTCACGATGTGTTCCATGTATCTCTCCTGAGAAAGTAAATACCTGATCCTTCACATGTACTCATCTCAGAAGTTGTACCGCTGGAGCAAGATCTTTCTTATGAAGAACAGCCGATAGAGATTCTAGATCGTAGTGAAAAAGTCCTACGAAACAAGACCACTCGATTGGTGAAAGTTTTATGGAGGAACCACAAATTAGAAGAAGCTACATTGGAGCTTGAGGATATGATGAGGGAGAAGTATCCTCATCTGTTTGTTACGAAGTGACGAATTTCGAGGGCGAAATTCTTTTTAAGGGGGGTAGAATGTAACACCCGAGATTTTTATGAGTAATATTTTGTTCAAAGGAATCTTTCACTACACACTTGCTTGGCTTACTTTACACGCAATCGCGACCTTCCTCGATAGCTTGCGTCGTACGCATTACCGAGTTTCACTAAACAACGATATGCTATTAAAATATTATTAAAACTAGCCATTATGAATAGTAATAACCACTTTTTGAAATTTTATAAATTTTATTTTTCAAAATGGACTTCATTTTTGGATTCGGAATACCGAAATTATCCTAGGGTGAAATTTTGGTATTTTTCTGGAAACTTTCAATTTTTGATGAATAGTGAAACCACTAAGTTGTAGGTTAAAAACTGAATTTTTGCATAAAACTTAATTTTACCACTTCTGTGAATGGAATTTCGAAAATCCGACAGACACGGTTGATATCAGTAAGTAAAATGTTGTTCAATGAGAGAAAAATAATTTTTTGGTGAATAGTAACTTTTTACTTTTTTTTACCGCGGTTAATAGTAAATAGGGTAACCAAGGGTAAATATGATATTACTATTACCCTAACACTTGTCCTAATTCTATTGGATAAGTTTAATTCGACCAAAAACAAACTTAGGAACAAAATATGACCATTTAGGCCCACTTGGATTAGATTAGGACATTTATTATTAATTTATTTAAAGAAGGGTTAAAATAGTTAACATAAAAGTTTAATAAGTAAATCATTTTTAATATGGGGTTATACATAAGATAAATTCGACTATAAATAATCATTAGAAAGATAAAAAGATTTCCTACATAATGGTATTTTATTTGTAATTATTAGACATTAAATAATTTAATTTATTTATGACACAATGATGATACAGTAATTATCTTATTAATGAAATATTGACATAATTGATGTTATAAACACCAAATTAAATGTACTTTGAGACTTTTTATGAATTACATTAATTTTGTAGGTTACTATGATATATTAGTGTTGATTTAATCAACTTGGTTCGAACATATAATTCTTTTATGACTTTCAAAAAAATCATATATCAAATAGTGTCAAAATTGACACAAAATAGTTTTTAAATCAAATATTATATTATTAATTGTTATTTTATTCCTAAAAATCTAAGCTTCGGACAAATGACTTAGATAAAAATATATATATTAATAATAAACAATTTGGGGATCGTTTGGCATGTTATAGTAAGTTTATTAACCATATAGTGAAAGAAAACAAAAAGACATGGTAAAATTTAAATTATTTAACTTAGAGTTAAATCTAATTGATAAGGTTAAAATAATACCATAAACTTGTATAAATCCTATTGGTTGATAGGATTTCGACCCATACCCACTTTATCTTCGAAATAAGACCCTTTGGAGCCATTATAAACCGATTTTGACTTTAATATAAAATAATATTTTGAGATATTCCTAAGGTGCCCCTCTCCTCCCTTATAAAAGGGAACCTCCTCCCCCTCCTCCTCACACCAATTTGAGCACTCAAGCTCGGCCAACCCCTGCCATTTTCTCCTCTCCACTTCCCTATAATAATACTATAGGTTCTGGTATTCTTCAAAGACCAATCTTAGTTCCCTAAGTGGAGGATTTAAAGAATCGTTCCAAAGAAGAGGTAATATCCATTACCGATTTTTTCAATTTCTTTCTTCTTCAACTTCTTCTTCTTTAGTTGTTTCATAATAAAGTAATAACATCAGTATTACTTACATACTTATTTGTTATTATAAACATGAAACAACCCTAATTAACCTTCTATCCATCCTACGGAAAAATGAAATCACCGCGCGTGCGTACGTACGGAATACCGTCTCCACGCCGTGGTGTAATATATTTTCCACCATCACTTTACAAGGATGGGTATAATGGTGTAATGAGTAACTATTTATGATTATTATAAATTAATATTGATACTGAAATAATATATATATACTCCAATACAGTTCCACGATCATAGGAACGATATCATCACTCGTGCGTACGTACGAAATACCGTCTCCACGATGTGATGCGACTCGTTCTACATGATCATCATTACATAGTAATTATATAAATTGAATGAATAAATATGATATTTGTTACACTAATACCATTCTGGATATAAGGTATCTATAACCTTAAAAGAAGAATAAGAATGTATTCGGCAAAACACGCATAAGAACAAAAGGCAATAAAGACCCGAGTAACAAGTAACAATGAAATATTACTATCAAGAAGCTAAGAATATGACCATATATGATATCATATCAATATGTATGATTCTGGAATAAGTCAATAACATTATTTAAACCCTTATACAAGAGATTCGGACATGTACAAAGCAAATTGGACCTAAGGTAAAGGAAATATCACAATCTCATTTTTATCCGAGATTGTTTATTCGTAAGTATTTACTGGGGTGTATTTTATCATCCACATCCATGTTTCATCAATATGTAATATTATTTCCATCCACCTACAATTGTTTAAATCCATTTTACCCTTCGTTGAGTTTTTAGTAATATGTATGAAAGGAATCTTTTGTCGTTTTTCGTACGAGGTACTTTTTGACTTTTCCAACAAAAGTACGAAGAATGTTTTTTTTATACGGCATGAATGGATTTTTAAAACATTATTTCCAAGAAGCTTCCTTTACAAGTTTTCAAGTTTATTTTTAATCAACTTATTTTAGTTTAAAGTTGTATGACATGTTAATAAAGGAAAAATGTTTTTGAAGTAGAAAGGATATTTTCCTCAAGAATGGAGTTCAAGTATTTTATCAAAATTATTTTCCATCTAAGATAATAAAAGGGTTCTGTTTTTATCCCTATTATTACATGGATTTGATTATGTTGTGATGGAAATATTTTTATGAATTCCTTTATCTTATATGAATGGTTTTATGATGTCATGTTGTTTAAGAATTCCATTTTTATTACATGGGTTACGCTATGATGTATGGTTTATGATTATGTGGCACACATAAGAAAGGATTCATTATAAGATGGGTGGGACCTATATCTCCCTCCAATGCATTGGGTAAAGATTTTATATCTCATGAGATAGACATGGCTGGAATGGTAGGTTATACCGGTTCAGTGAAACAGGACTGGAACGAGGGTGACTCGGTTCAGAAAGGGACTTTGTCCACTAAGATAGTCTTGGCAATGAGTCATGACTAACAAGAAATGATTTTCTATGATTATGTGTGCATGCCACAAATATTTCAAGTTTTATGTTATGATTATGGGGATCTCATTTTCACTTCTATGATTTATTCCATGTTAATATATTATGATCTCTTTTGCAGGTTTTGATTTTCAAAAAGATATGATATGATTTTTATTTCCTTTATTTGCCCTTGCTGAGCGTTTGAGCTCACCCTTTTATGTTTTCTTTTCCCCAGGTCAGGAAGATGGATATTAAGTAGAACATGCTAAAAGGGACCCTAGATATGATGAAATAAATGGGAGACACTGTAGAAGATTTATGAACCAGTTGTTTATGTTTCCCAGTTTCTAAAGACACTATACCTATACGGTCCTTTGTGGTTTTGTCATGTGTTGTAATAAGTGTGCTTCAATTTTGAAGTATTAACAATGTATGTAAAGTATGAGTTGTTATAGTGAGCTCCCCCAGTTGTTGATGAATTGGACTTGCATAGCCTTCCTAGATATCCCACTCTCCATGGTGAATATATTTATCACTCTCATGGGATGTAAACATAACTCCCCTATGGTAAAAATATATATGGTCTCGATATGATACTAAACAATTCATACCCATAATTAGGTAAAATGCTAACATGTATAGGATGTAAAGATCCCAACTAAATCGATGCTTCCCCACCTATAGAGAGCACCCCTCCATAAATAGATGTCTCTCAATTGTACTACCAAAGGTGAATCTATCATCAAAACCCCACTCACTAACTCCACCTCCATGCTCAAACCATTCACAGGTTGTGTAGATATAAAATAATGAGAGGCACAAGTATCAAATAAGGCACTATATAGTGTAGAAGCTACAATAATAGTACCTCTAACTGTTGATGGTCTAGCCTCTCTATAAACTAGTGTGGGTTGAACTACATAAAACTTCCCTTCCCCTATTCCCTATGATATAGTCTAAGTCTCTGGATCATAACCACTATGTTGATATGGGAGCTCTTTCCCAGACTCACCTCATCCACTGCCTCTACCGCTATAGCTAATATAAATCTAGCAGCCAGACTGATATGGCGTAGAAGATCCCATTTCCACACTCTGATTATTCCTAGATGATCCATAATTTCTCATCTATAGTGGGTTTCTAAGGAACCTATATAGATGTCCTACCCTTCTTCAAGATTGACACTCTACCAGTTGTTGGGAATACTGTCTAAAATAGTAGCCTAGCCAACTGCACTGGTGAAAAAAATACTCAGGTAAGGTCTGGAGTAACCAATCCTTCCCGATGTACACTATTATTTATAAATCCTATGTCAAAATTTTCATAATTACACTTCTTACCCATAAAAGATGTACCTCCTGATCATCCAGTAGAAACTATATGTCCTCCACTGGAATCATCCTTCAGGTTCCCCTCAGATATAAGAGCCTGATCCACTACTTCAGAAAACATTTTCAGCCAAAAGATATTAACCTGGGACTTAATCTCACATTTAAATTCGTCTTGTAAATACCTTTTCATAACATTCTCATATCCTTCCAACACTGGAGAAAATAACTTCAGTTATATAAAGTGATTGGCATAGTCCTTCAAGGATATACTCCCCTAAGTCAAACACATGAACTCATCTTTCTTCTCATGTCTCAGAGTCTCTGGATAAAAGTTCTCTAGATGTTTCTCTAAAAAGTTATTCCATTATGTATTGTCATCATGTCCAATATGAGCATGAATGTCCCACTATCACTTAACTGATCCTCATGACATGTAAGCATCTATATTGACTATCTTCTCAGTAGGAGTCTTTAAATGGTCATGTATTGTATGAATGGAATCAATCCATAACTCTGATGCTTAAAGTCCAACCTCTCTGATGAAAGTTAGAGGGTTATATAAATAAGACACTTGTTTCAAGTTAGAAATGATCTTTACAACCCACCCTGGGTCTCTTTTTATAAATTTCATGAAGTGAGCAATGTTATCTTGGAACTGCTCTCTGACTTCCTCACCCAGCAGTATTGGTGCCTCAGGTTCCACTACTAGAGGATCATTCCCATCCATACCCTCTTATCGTCATATCAACACGCATCATCATGGAGGCATATCTCTAAAATCACAAACACATTTCAAAGGGTTTCACAATAATCCATAATAAGTTATTTCCCCCCTTTTCCTTACCACACCGTCAAAACCAGGCACTATCACTACCCTTAACCATTATACATCTAGTTCATTCTTAAAAAAGGGTAAAATCATTCTCATTAATCAAGTTCCTCCTTAGAAACCCATTTATTCTAATTTTTTATCATTTTAAAACATTCAATTCATATTAGGTACCTTTTTCAATTCAAAATCACAATCAAGGAAAAACATTTCAAAACCAAAAACTTACTCAAAATATCTTTTCCCCATGCATGCCTAAAATGTTGAATTTCACAATAAATCCTAATTTCTAATAATTATTCATGCATACACAAATCTTTTTACATCTTGGATCATGAGTCTAATATCATAAAAACTCAGAAACAATAATCACATAACACAAAAAGTGTATCACCCGAGGTGAAATAACATCATCTATAACAACAAACATCAATAACAACAATCCCACCCTTGGTAATTATCTTTTACCCTAATACAAGGGTTATCTACTCCCATGCATGAGCTCTTAACCAAGGCCTGACTCATCATATTCTCTTATCTACCTTTCCTAAACAGTATGATAAAAGAGAAGAAAATAAAACCACTTTGATACCACTTTGTAACATCTTGACCTAAGTACCACACCATGGTACCCTGATTTGATTTGCTACATGACCAGAAGAAAACCTCCCCATATGCTAGAGGTTGTTGAATAAAAACAAGGGTCTAATTTCACACATGGGGATACTATACCCTCTTTATCAAAGTTGTACAATAGTGTAATAAATAAATAATAACCAAACAAAACCATTATCACATGATGAAAAAGATAAGAAATGCAATATTCAAAAGTAAATAGTAGATATTTCATTCCAAATAGGTTGAAATTTTCTATATGAAAAACCTAATATAAAAAAAGACACTCACTAATCCCAAATGGGTTCTGAATCACATTTAGTTATCTCATCCCTGCTCCATCCCGACTCATCCATATAACATATGGCTCTCTCACTTATCCTATCTTGCAACCATGAAATCTATTAGGGTACCTATCAGGAAACCCGAGTAACGTGTGAGTACAAATTATTAGGCTACCACCAACAACATCTAAAACAATATCCAATTAATAGAAGTGTGTGAATTTGTTTAAATAATAATGTACAATTCATAAGTAAAGATTTATCATGTTTCAATATTATTTAAAAACACTACATAAACCACTGGGTTCCTGAGGATACCAAAACATTCAATACCTTCTTTGTCCCATGTTGGAGTCTGAACCATCTCACATAACTAGGGTTATCATTTTTCATTTCATATCAATTCATGTAATTTCCAAATGGAACCATAGTCCAATGCCAAGTCATGGGCGTAGAACATTGTGTCTAGTACCCCATGGGTATTTTGAGCTTCAGTCCCTATCCCACACCTCAATGTAACATGGGTATTTGGAGCCTCAATCCCTATCCCATACTCACTAACAAATACAGGTATTTGGATACTCAATACTTTTCCCACACCTCGTTATCACATATGGGTATTTGGGGCATTAGTCCCCATCCCACACCTCATTAATCACTTTGGGATTTGGAATCATCAATCCATGTACCACACATGAATATCACATATATCACTTCATTAAAGGTTAATCAAAATTAAACCTTATTATCACCATTTAACATCATGGAATACCATTACCATTTTAACAACACTCTTGGTTCTTCAATTTAATCACATTGAATAATAAGAATAGAACACCATTAATCCATTTATCAATATTTAACCATATAACCCATTAATTAATTCACCAATTAATTAATCAAATTTCACAATATTAGTATCACATTAATTAATTCACCAATTAATTAATCCAATTTAACAATCCTAATATCACATTAATTAATTCACCGATTAATTAATCAACATCAATTGACCAAATACACAACCCATTAATTAACCAATTACAAAAATTATTTAATTCAATTTCATAATCCCAATATCCCATTAATAAATCCACTAATTTACTTAATCTACATCAATTTACCAATTACACAATCTGTTAATTTACCTATTCAATAATCCCATTAATTAATTAATTACACAAACCCTTAATTAATCAATTAACTAAATTAATTCATTAAATTTAATAATTTCAATTGTTAAACGTTCAATAGAAATTCAATAATTACATACACATAATTGAAATCATGAATTTTTTATTTGAATAATATACCACCTACCTCAAGATCGTTGATGATGCTCGCCAAAAGAAATCCCCAATTTGAAGAAAAACAACCACGATCACAATGAATAATGAGATCTATATTTGAACTCTAGATCCAATATCAAATGAATAAAAATCCAAAAATCCTAGATATAAACCCTTTCCACCATCACATAAAACATTCATCTTTTATCCAGAAAGAGGAGTGGGAGATAGAGATCAAATTAGAAAGAAATCACATAGTCAAAGAGGTGCAGATCCATCAACGGATCTTCGATTCACCAAGAAAAGGGGTTGTAAAGCCTTTGAATTCATTTGTGAACCTCCAAAAAATATAGGAAATACTTTAGGGTCGAGTTAAGGGTTTAAATATATAATACGGGGGTTCAATATTTTTTAAATGAATTTTTGGAAGTTTAAAATCTCGTATGCATAGTTTCCTGGGAAAGGGCGCATGATTTTCTAAATCGTTCACCTTAACCATGCACCTCTTCTAGGGGGCGGTGCATGATTACTTCTAATAGGGAACACAATTTGAATAACCGTGTGCCAGCCATGCGAATCTCCTATGTTTGGCTTTATATGGTTTTCTAGGTTGGTCACATAGTTTGGGAAAACTATTTGACAACTGTGCATTGCCCATATTCCTTCCAAAATTATCTTATTTCACCCAAAACACCCCAAGATTAAACCCAAAAAATATATACTCAAAACTAGGAAAAATAATACCGATAAATGAGCTCGAGACATCTCCATAAAAGGGTAGGATCTTACAGGATGGTTACTATCAAGGTTCTTGGTCTTCTATACAATGAGGTACCTCAATATATTGACCATTGTTAATTCCCTCCTCTTTTTTTTGTCTTAGGGAACTGCCTGAGGGTTTACAGGAATTGGGTGAGAGACATGGGTGAGCATATATTTAAGAGGGCTTATAATCTTCCATTTGTGTCTAATGGGGAGCCTAAGGGTCTTATTTATAAGTGAACTCAAGACCCTAGGTGAAGGATATCACTCACAAAGGTCCATCACGTAGGTTTCTCATGTTGGTAACTCATGAAAATATTGGATAATCATCTCAAACAATGATGGTTGGGAATGTGTGAGCCTCTTGGCATGTAGGCAGGGTCTATATAGGTTGACTTGTGTGATCTCTTTGACTCTATTTTCTCCTCTACTACTTGAGGAATTTTACCGTATATATTTTTATCCCCATGTAAGAAAGGATTGTCAATAGTAAGGTAGTTCAGTGATGGGACAATAATGTCTATAAATAGAAGTATACCCCCATATTTGAAGAATCCATACTCATTGAAGATCCAAAGGGTCTAAATTTTTAAAGAGTTTCATTAAGATACTTATTGTGTGAAACATTTATAAAAAAATGTGTTTTACAATGAAAGTAATTATGCTAGTTTTACCAAGAAAGTTTCTTGAATGCATTCATGTGGAAATCATTTATGAAAAATAACTTATTTCACAAAGCAGTGATGCTAACATTAGTTTCATGAAGAGTGTAAATTGTATCTATAAAGAAAAATTGATATTAATTAAAGACAATAATTCTCTTGAAATTTGAGAGATTAGCTAAGTAGAAAAAGATTTTCTAAATGGTAGACTTTCATGACATAGTGAAAGTTGTGTGAAAATGAAGAATTAAATAACATATGGGAAGTTGAGTGAACTATTTCAGTTGTGTGAAGGTGTAAAAGTTTCATGAAAAATTATAGAGTTGTTCCAAATTGAGTATTGGGTTTTTGTAGCTGGTGAATAGTACAAAAAGTTATTGTCACTTATTACAGACCTTGCCAAAGGATATATTCCATTAAGATTAGTTCAATAGGGAATACGAAGATACTATATTTATGTTCCCAATAAGTTTATAAAAATAAATTTGAAGATTAATGATCACTAATCAATTATTAAACTTTTAAAAAATGATGTCATACATTGGCATTTGTGCCAAAAATCATTCCCTCCTAAATTGGTGAGAAAATGAAGAGGAAAATGGTTTAAACCTTGGGTGGAAGTGATCCAAACCCTAAATCATATAAATACAGTGACCTTGGAAATGATTGAATCAATCTTAAATATTATATCTATAATACTAGTGAATATTAGTGGATTTTGGCACATTGGCAAGACGTAGGTGTGTTCTCCTTAGTCGTAGACCAGTGCAGGTGAACCAAGATAAATTATTATGTCTTGTGTGATTTATTTTCTTATATTATATAGGACTATAATCATTTTATGTGGATTGAGTAATCACCACTCATAACTAAATATGGATAAGATAAGAATACTAGTTAACAAAATCATCACTTAACAAGTGAACCCAATATTTACCCTACTAACTAGCGAGGTCAAGATCTATTAGGATAGTGAGAGTTTCATTGGTACATGGGGAAATTTGAATGAGTGTCATACCATTATTTACCCCCTATCAGGGACTAAAGTCCCTTGTGGATACAACAATTAGTATTAAAGGGAACTTTTATTTTATTGGATTTGTTTTGATAGGAATTAATCTGATTATTCTTTGGAGGTCAAATATTTTCTGACCTTACAACATGCGAGAGAGAAAGAATTTTGATAAGAATTAGAAATCTTAATGAATTTCATATAATGGAATATTTTTTGAGAAGTGTGTGATCGAGATAAAGTATATTAGCATATCACTAATAGAAGGTATGGATGAATTTTATTGTGTATCTTATTGTTCATACAATGATATTGTAGTACTATCCAAGGATCTTGATATGATAATAATTTTAAAAACTATCTATAATGAAGTGATATCAAGAGATTCAAAATTGGAATCCTCCCACATATAATAAAATCTTCATCAGTGGTTGAAGGAAGAAAACATGGAGATGATAAAGTAGAATGAATATCAACGTATCTATGTCGAAGTTGTGAAAATTAAGTTCAGGAAAATAAAAATCCTCAATAAAAGACTAATTTATGTTGCTATAGATCTGAGGGGTAAGAATGATACTCAGAATAAGAAGTTTGAGGAAATTTATTCCAAACTTAAATACTGTAAATTTGATTCCAAAGAAAAGACACTTAACTAAAAATAAGTTCAAAATATGAGGGAAAAGAAGTATGAGTTGGTTTTACACACAATAGAGTTGGTTGTGGATAATTAAAGGATGAGGAAAGTAAAGGTGGCACATAATTATGACATTATGAAGATGGGTTCAAAAATTAAGAGTCAAAGTGACTAATTTGAAGAACTTTCACATGATGTGGAAAAGAAAATAGCCACAGAGAAGGAGCTAAAAGATAGAATTATCCCTCTCTAAACTCAACTGTAAGAGTGGTAAAAATATGAAAAATAATCCATCTCAAGTCTGAAGAATATTATTTTCCAATTAAGAGAGAAGGATGGGAAGATTAAGGAGCTCTAAGTATGGTTGAAAACCATAAAATAGAAAAAATACCCCTCCCATAGGAGCATCAAAAAGTGGATTCCATAAATGTGGAAATCCATAGTCAATAAGTATGCAGAATCATCTTTCCAAACCTGAAAAATAATACTCATTTTGGAAGGTAGTCACTAAGCGCTACTACGGTGGAATCATGGGAGATACCATGAGTGTCTTCCATTAAGATCAAGAGATAAAATGAAGAAGTAAATATACTTTAATAACATCTCATTTGAAGCGTGACTATAAGAGGTATATTTTTTATAGGAGATACTTTATTCACACTATCCAGGGTTATATTTCTAGGAATTATAGTAAAAAAGGGAACTAAAAGGGCTGCAAGAAACTTATCAATTAATATGACTAAAATGATTAATGTTTTCACTAAAATAAATTTTATTAAGATATCAAATAAATTTACTACTCTAGGAGAAAATAATAGAGCTCAAGGAAAGGTACATGAAGTACCAACTTCATTTTACTCCCAGAATCCCTCCTAGAAATAAATAAAATGATTCTGGAGGAAAAATAAGAAATTTTATCAAAATGTGAGAATGGAGGATGAGTTTTCAATAAAAGATACACCAAGTAATAAAACATTATAGGTGGATTTATTTCATGTTAAATAGGATATACGTGAATCCTACCTTAGTGGGATTGAAAAGTGTACAACAAGGAAAGAGAATAAGAGAAATATGATTCTTCCAAATAAAATGAAAAATATTAGTTTAAATAGGATCTCTGAATTTGACATTGAATAAAAAGGTTATTGTAATAATAATAATAATACTTGGAAAACTGAACATACTCCAAAATTTTCTCATATGAAAGATACATCCCGAAACAAGACATGGATGTTGAAATTTGATAAATATAGAATGGATAAATAGAGCTATAAGAAAATGTGGATAAAAAGGGTCCAATCAATGATGTGTTAATCCTTGTAGGTAAAAGTGACCAAGGAAGAAGATTTTGTGATTTGGGAGATAGATAAAAGTAAATTCCTAATCTAGGAGAGGTGAAGTAAAAATAAAACATCTAAAATGAAGTTTTTTCAGTGGTATCACTCAAAGTAGATCCACTTTCGTGGCACTAAAGAATATTACCATGAAGGATGATCTTGAAGAAGAAGAAGTTGATAAGGTGATTAAATTCATTTCCTCAAATCTAAAAATGGGAAATGAAAGTTTAATACTAAATGGGTGGTCCACCAAGAACAACCTCATTCTTTAATTTGAGGAAGTGAAATGGATCATCTCCCATTGTTTCTAAATGATATGAACTAGTGTTGACGTTTTTAAGGTTTTAGGGGTATATGATCCATGGAGAAGTTTCTTCAAAATTTTTAAAGAGTTTTTGTGACTTTATCTAGAGTTATAACAAATTCAAATTATTATAAATAAAAATTTTGTTATATTTATAATCATAATGAATGAGGAAAAAAATAATCCGAGCAGTAAAAAGGAGTCAAAATGATTGCAATTTGGAGTTAAAATTTGACATTTTAATTAATGTCAGGTGGTATCAAGATCCATGTAGCATTGATGTCAAGAGAACCTATTTTTTGTAAATTCAGATCGTAAAGACTGAAAAATGGGGATGAAAAAAAAGAGTTCTCAGGTATTTTGTTTGATATAACCTGTGATATCATATAACTATTCTTAGTATATTAAAGGATGGTATGGATGGATAACTCTCATGCTAAATTTTAGAGCTATATTCATTGAAAAATTTGGTAAAGTCAAGGGAATTTTTGAAATGAACATTTGATAAATGGTTTATCCTAAAGGGGGGAAACCCTATGGATGATTGGATAAATCAGTTACCAAGAAAAATTCAAGAGGTGATCTCATGAAATGAACATACAAGACATTATTTCAAAAATTGGTTTCACTTTAAAAAAATTTGTATCTATTTTGAAAAATGGTATCATCCATCATGTTTGTATCTCTAATAGTTGGTATTAGTTTCAACAATTGGTATCATCTAGGTTTTTAAATTCTAAGAATAAATATAGAATAATTACTTTAAATAAGAGGAAGTTATATGGGTGATTGAGATGTATAGAAGTTAGTTAATTTAATGGATGGAATTAATATTATTAACTTTATCCCTTTTTTCCTAAACTGAGTCTTGAATCATTAGTCTTAAAGGTTTTTTTGATGGCTCTTTGCAATGTTTTAATTTAACCCATTAAAAATATTATTGAAATAATCTAAATTTGAAAGGTCTTTTTTTAGCTAGAGATATTTCTTAATTCTATATTCACATGTATAGAAATGGTTCAAGGGAAGAAAATAATTTTTAGGTATAAATAGTGCGCCTAACAAGTAGAGGAGTTTCTTATCATAGGGGGAGTATTATCTCTCCTTATCAGGTGCAAGGACCATGTTGACAAAGGGGGTGAAGTATAATTACAATATACACATCATTGATAAAGTAGATAGAGTTCAGTAACATAATGTGTTGTCTAAATGGTAATTAATAATGAATGCTTATGTTGGTTAACATTAAGTAAATAGGTGAACAACGATACTTCTATAAAATTTTGTATCCATATTTTCCATGGTATGATTTTATCATGATTCTATATTTGGTTCATATGGTAAAAATTATACTTTGTATTTGTTATCAAAGAGGGAGAATAAAGGATCATGAATCCATATATTTTTTTTACCTAGAGTATATAAGATCCTGGATCTCTGTGTGCTCCTGCCCAGCCTTTCATAAGGGGAGTAGGAAGTGAAGTTGGTAAATTTGATGATGCTAAATATTTTTATTCGTTGAAGATAAAACAAAAAAGGAGTTATGATTAAATAAATTTTCCAATGGGGTTAAAGAAGTGGTATTATCTTTTTCTACACATTATTAAACAATTGATATCGATCACCAAAAATAATCAATAATCGGTATTGGTGTTCATGGATAGTTGGTATCGATAAAGGCTTATTAGATGGGATTGAGATAGTGAAAAAAGATTCAGGAAAGTGTTTCCAATAAATAAAAAGGGGGATATTGTTGGACACCCATGATAATTTATGTTTCCATGTGTTGTGTGTTGGATTCATTATCATATATATCATTTTCAACCCTGACATGGTGAAGTGTTGGATGTGGTGTTTCCATTGACATGGTGTGGCAAAGCATGTTGGATTTTCTATTCACCATGTCCATAGTTTCATGATATGATGATGTTTTTAATGATGGGAATATGGAATATTTCATATAGAACTTTGTGACTCTGAAATTTTCATCATGATCATACCTAGAGATAGGTTGAAGCTTTCAAAGAAAGAGTATCACCCATAGAGAACTAAATGATGAAAATTTCATAGGGATATTACAAGATTGTGAATACCTTGATATATTCATGAAGGAATGGGTTTGAAAGTGTGTGATTACATGTGGTAATTTGTAATATGAAAAAAAATCAAAGGAAAAATCCTCATGCAAATCATAAGTTTTGTGAACATTTTTTTGAGTCACCTCATGAAAAATGGTAATGGAAGGATTTGTGCATTAGTGATTTTTTTACAAAATGAAGAAGGATTTAGGAAATGTTTTGTGAAATTAAAGATTCTAGATGAACTCATCAGAAAATGGAAAAGGAATAATGTTTTTGAAATTGTTTTATAAAGAATAAAAGTTTCATGAACATATTAAAAGTTTCACAAAAGTGGTGTTTTGAAGTTATAGACAAAGGTGCACTAACCCCAAAAATATAGATGCAGTTACACACTAAAGGCAATGTTGAATCATTGAAGTTTGGAGAACTAGGAAACTTATTTTAAAGGAGGGTGGAATGTAAGGGTTGTTTCATGATGGGATAACAATGCCTATAAATATAAGGCTACCCACTCAATTGTATAAGATATACATATTAAAGATCCAAAGGATTTGAATCATGAAATAGTTGCATGAAGGTAATTCTTGCATGAAGAATTCATGTAAACATTAGTTGTGTGAAGAAAAGAATTGTGTCAATTTGACCATGTGAGTTTCATGAACACATTCATGCAGACATCAGTTGCACAAAATAACTTCTTGCGGGAACCAGTGATTCTAACATTAGTTTCATGAATAAAGTAACTTATGTCTATATAGACCAAAGGATATTTATGAAATAATTAAAGTTTCATGAAGGTTGTATAAAAGGGTAAATTTTTATGACTTAGTGCAAGTTGTGTGAAAGTGTAGAGTTTCTCAATATATGGGAAGTTTCACAAACTATGAGAGTTGTGAGAAAGTGTAAGAGTTATATGCAAAAGTGTAGAGGTCCATGAAATTGAGTATTGGGTATATATATTAGGAAAGAGGTATAGAATGTGATTGAAAATTTTTATATACCATTCCAAATGAGATATTCCTAGACTAGTTCAATAGGAAAAGTGATGATGTAATGGTGATATTCACAATCAGTTTATAAAGAGAAGTGTGAAGATCAATGAGCACTAATCAATTAAATATCTTTCAAATAGAGAAGTTGTACATTGTCTTATGTGCCAAAAATATTTCCCTCCCAAATATATGAGTATAGGGAGAGGAAAAATAGAGTTACCCTTTGGGGGTAGTGATCCAAACTCTAAATCTTTTAAAGGAAGTGATCCTGGAATATAGTGTCCATAGATGAAACATTGTATCCTCAAGACTAATGAAGATTAGTGTATTTTGGTACATCGACACAATATCAATGTATACTCCTTGAACGTATCCCAATGTGGGTGAACCATGAAAAATTATTGTATATTTTTTGATTTCTTTTATTATATTTTTTTGAATGATAATCGGTGCATGTGGATTGAATGATCATTAATCTTGTCCAAATAAGTCTAAGATAAGTGCATCAGTTAATCAAATCATCACTTAAAAGGCGAACCAAAGAGTAACACTACAAAAAATCAAGGAGAAGAATGTTAGGATAGTGAGAATTTCATGAGTATGTGGGGAAACACAAATGAGTTTCATACCTTTATTTACCCCCTCTAAGGGAATCTCTCACTAAAGTCCCATATGGGACCAACACTTACCCATTTGAATGATTGGGGTCCTGATGAGTGTTCACATTGGAAGGAATCTAACACTTAGTATCTTAAATTGATTTAATATCTCACCATATTTTCTCATGTATTACATTTATATGTATTCATTTTTTTATTTATTTAATTTTAAATCTGTATCCCTTCCCCCAAAACAATATGTTTAAACCATATTGATGTGTAACTCTTTACACAACTCATAACTTGTGTTACAACTCAAACTAAAATACAACTATATTTAAGAATATATAAATTTATCTCATGAATAAGTTATATTAAAAAATTTAAAATAATGTCTTATAATTATATGAAATCTATAATCCCCACATATAACAACCCCCATAATTACTAGTACCCCTACTAAGATAGCTGTGAAGAGAAGGTATGACCCTCAAAGCCCACCTCCAGTAGGTACCGAGTTTGAAACTAGAACAAAGTATATAAAACAAATATGATAGGATTTATCTTGAAAATAATATAGAATATTTAAGAGAAAAAACACTAATCGACACCATATCATTTAAATAAACCAAGATACCATAAAAAGGAATACAAAAATTCATGTTATTTCATACAAAATGAATCAACAAAATAGATTCCTAAAAGAACTCCTTCGAAGAATCTATAAATAGAAACTACAGCTAAAAGATATGTGGATCCAAATTGATCACTAAAATCCTTACTGGACACCTAAAAAACAACTTAAATATATTGGGTGACCATAACATGTATACTTACTAAGATCCTCCTCATGACCTTTTGTTCAAATGTGAGAAAAAAAACTAATGCTCAATTGATTAAAGAGTATAACCAACATGCACCCATTAGTAGAAAAACCTATTACCGGCCTCACCAAGTATTGTATCTAAGGTATAGTAAAATAATATCAGAATAATATAATCATAGGTACCCCACAACCACTTCCCCACTAGGTTTTCATTCTCACACCCCAATAGTAAATGTATTATGTTTTATTACCTTCCTATCTTATGTGGGTTAAGTCACAACCCAACTTACCCAAACTCTAGAAAGGTCCAACATCTCATGTTGGAATCAATTAAAATACACATATCACATCACCACATAATATCCAAATCACATCCACATTCATCACCTTAAAACAAAGTAGTAGGTTATCATGAACATGAAAGACATCAATTTAATACCCACCTCCTACCATGCAGAACCCCCACCACATAAACATTTTACCATCATCACCACTTCATCAGGTAGATCACATGCCACTCCCTTGTCTTACACGATTGTAAAAAAATCTATCCATCACAAATAGTATAATAATAAAGGGAGAGCGGGGAAGAGGGGTTAGTCAGCCATATAACCTCAAAAACCTAGATATTAGGGAAAACATCTGGAATCAAAACATTTGTCATTAGTATAAAATACTCAAATACCATGGTGTGAGTTTATAAATCACTAGAAAAAACATGAATAGATAATCTCACATATATCCCATCCTAGAGGTGCACACAACCAGCTTTAAAACAAATCATATCTTCCACCAATTCATTACCATTATTCATCCTCCACCAAAATTGAATCTATAATATAAAAAAACCAAAAACCATATAAAAACAACTTTTTAACCAATTGTAGTTTTCAATGAAGTATTCATTTATAAAATAAAAAATTTAGCATTTCCAACCTATATTTAGTTCATTATATCCTTTGTTTCCAAAATTTAATGAAAACCCTATCTCAAGAATCATCCAAATTTATTCACTCTACTGTAAATTTATCTCAATAATTTATATTGTAATTATAAACTAGATCCATTTATTTCATCCTCACCACTTTCTAAGTTTAATTAACTTCCCACTATTACCATTATTCTAAAAAAATCCTAGTGTTCATATTTATTAATTGTCATATCATACCACCATGAGTCACTAAAAATCCACACATAATATATCAACCACCACACAATTCACAACCCTCACAACAATAAGAAACAATCATACTACCAGGAATACATAATACATAATCCAACATCAACATCATTCGAGTTTTGATTATTCAAACAACCCATTTAATTGTTATATATAATTATTATTCATTTATCAGAGGTGTTTCTAATAAGAAAGAACAAAAAAAATTAAATATATAAACAAAAATTAATAAATAACATTTAATGGGTTCATACCAATAATTTAAACATAATATAGAAGTTCTTCAAATTAATGAGGTTAAAAATTTCACAAAAATACAAAAAAATCATACAATATTTTATTTCCATTAATTTCCCACCACTTTTACTATCATATTTAACTTTGGTTATTTATGTTATTTTATATATGATGTTAGAAAAAAACATCACATGAAATAAATATTAAATATGAATAAATTACATGCACAATACTTCTCTTTTTAATTACCATATTTCATGTTATCATATTTCTTAAGATAATTCATACCAATTACAAATAGAAGAATATGCATGTTAGTCTCGTAATTTTAAAAAAACAAATAGGATATGGTCTTGAATCCCCTACCTCATGAAGATTTACATGTTGTAGCACTAAAAATATAAGGCTGAGAAAATTTGTGTAGTTTTGGAAACACATAGGAAGGTTGAAGTGCAATGTGTTGCATTTGTTGTCAATAAGGTATGTTGTTGATCAG
Organism: Viscum album; assembly: GCA_963277665.1. Taxonomy (NCBI): domain Eukaryota; kingdom Viridiplantae; phylum Streptophyta; class Magnoliopsida; order Santalales; family Viscaceae; genus Viscum; species Viscum album. The sequence goes on along the minus strand of OY728139.1, from coordinate 75,043,000 downwards.
AAGATGTCAAAGAATGAATGGATGTCAAGGAGAGTCAATATGTGAATGACAAAGGCTATGTTGGTGTTGGTGATGAATGGAGGATGGCCATTGTGTTAAGATGAATGTAACATAGGAGATTCACTAAGTGGCATAACTGTTTATGGTTGAAACATTCATCCATGTTAACATATCAGACGATTGTAGAACTGATCTTAATGTTTCAATACTTGTATCAAGATGATACTAAGTTACACCACTTGAAGAATGGATGATGATGGAGAATCATCATTACATCTGACGATTGTTGATCTGCTCTTTAAGTTCCAAGAACTTGTATCAAGTGGATACATTGTCACAACAATGTTAGAAGACCATGCATTGTCTTCACACTGCATGAGGAGTTGAAGATGATCCATCCACATGTTCTAAGTGGATGAAGTGGTTTAATGAAGTCCTTAGTGCATGATGAATTGAAGATGATCCAACTTGATCTCTGATTGGATCATTGAAGAATGTTGAAGAATTATTTGATTCAGGAGCTTCGGTTGAAGATGAACCTTTGGGAACTTCACTCCTAAGTGAAGATTAAATGAGAGGAATGGAGGAATTCGTATGAAGAAGAATATGAGAAGAAATGAAGAGGTAGGATGGCTTAAGTGGAATTTGACATTTTATATTGGGAGTACTTTGTTTCTTAACAAAGTCCTTATCATTTCCATTGCCAAAAAATTGGCCAGCCAAGGGCAAGCCTTAAGGGTTCAACCCCAAGGCACATGTGGGACACAAGGTCGCCACGCCCAAGGGCTATCCCATGGGGACAACCCGAGAGGTCGCGGCCGTGTGTAAGCCGGGGCCACGCAGGGGATCAGGTCCTGCGCAGCATGGGCGCCAGAGCGCGCGCCCGAAGGTGCATAGTGGGCGCCAGTGGCGCACCCGAGTGGCAGGGGTGGGCGCAAGAGCGCGCCCACAGAGAACACGGTGCAGGGTGGCACCATGGAGGGAGAAGTCCAATTGAGGAGAAGCGGGGAGCGCGATTTTGTTAAAGCGCGAGAAACCCGCGCGCGGATTTGATGTGGGACGCGATTAAAATCCCAGGATCTAATCCTGGCCATTCGAGCGATCGCGCGGCAGATCTCGGCCGCCCGATGCATCGCGCCACTCGCGATCTAATCTGAGCCGCACGCCTTCATTAAACGCCGGATCTGACGGCCTGCGAGTCATCTCCTACATTGAGCTCAAGCCGAAGACACCTGCATCCACCGTCGAACCAGAGGCCACCCGCACGACGGAGTTCGAGTTTCTGGCCACCATTTCTGAAGCTGAGCTATCCATGGAGTTCTTCTGAGCCTTCTGAACACATCAATGCATAAAAATATACTTGCATGAAACAAATGGTGAAATTGGAGTTCGGCCGAGGCAAAAGAATGTGCCGAGGCCATGTGGAGTTCGTGTTTAGCATGGGATAGAAGAGAAGAGGCCGTGCATGCGTTCTAAGTCACATGCACGTAGAGAAAAATAAAAATGGAACCCGCATTTGACAGAAAGATAAAAATCAAAATTTTGAAGATTTTAAAAGATCCTAAATCTTTGGGATTTTGAAGTTAAACCACGCGGATGTTTTGAGGCGTTTCTCTGCCTATATAAAGAGAGCCTGAAGCACAGATAATGCTTGCTGAAAACTTTAAGATCCGCAAGCACCTTGTCTTGCGAAGTCCGAAGCCACCGTGCAACCTACTTGCGCGGCTGTTGTCCTGAAGCCACCCGAGGCTTTGAAGGTGTTCCTTGCGTGCAACTTCTTTGCGCGACAAGAAGAAGGAGGTGAAGTGTTCCCTGCGCGCCTACTCCTTGCGAGGCAGGAAGTACCCGGGGCAGTAGCACTTGCGTGCCCCGTGGTTGAGGTGCCTTGCACCTGAGGCTTGCGCGGCCATTTGTGTCATTCACCCTACGCGGTAAGCACTTGTGCTCCCGCGGTGTTGCACCGTGCACACCCAAGGAAGTGGCCCTTGCACCAAGACCCTACGCGGCTATTGGAGAAAAGGATTGGCCGCACCCTTGCGCGCCTCCTTTGAGCTCAAGTGGAGACGACCATCTACGGACTGTGTGTGTGCTAAGTGCAAAGAAGGGCAGTAGGTGTTCGTGTGATGTGAATTACACACCTTGTGTGTGTGTTATTAAGGATAATACACCCTATCCAAGTGAGTGCACACCTACGGGTTGTGTGCAAGAAGGAGTGGAAGGCCACCACATTTGTGTGTGTTCAAAACAAGAGGAAGGCCGAGGCCTTAGTGCCTTGTGTGAAAAGTGAACAAGAGGAGGCCGTAGCCCTTGTGTGTGCACACATTGAAGAACAAACTAAAAGAACACTAAAGTGTGTGTGTTCAACAAGAAGAGGAGGAGGCCAACTCATGTGGGTGCTAAAGTGAGATAAGGAGGCCGAAGCCCAAGTTTGTGCAAAGTGGTTGTGCACACTTAGAAGAAGTAGAAGACACTCAAACAAAGTACAACACACATTTAAGTGTGTAATCAAAAGGAATAAAATGTGTGAAGGACAAGAAGAAGGTGTGTGCTAAAAGTGTTACACCCTTTGTGGGTTTATTGCACCAAGAGTAGAAGAAGGGGAGTGCATGCATGAATGCCTACACGTGCACCCATGAATAAAGCTTAAATCAGTGGTGTGCATCTGAGTTGTCCAAGACCAGAAGATCTTGAAGAATTTGAGAAGCCATGCAGTCAGTGCATGAAGAGACAAAGTTTCCATGCACTCAGTGCATGAAGTTGTGATGAAGTCGGACTAAGGCCAGACTAAAGTTAAAGATATCATTTGTCTGAGTATTCAGTAGTTGGAGAGAGAAGCCAGGTCATCCTGAGAAGAAGGAGATAAATCCTGAGCAAGACGAGAAGACCTGATCAACTCAAGTGATCAGAGGTACAGAGCGAGGCCAGCAGTCTTTATCCCAGACTGCTGAAGATACTTGAAGAAGCTTAAAGTGAAGAAGATCTACTCGTGTGACTCGAGGAGCCAAGAGAAGCCCCCTGTGAGACTCAGGGTGGAAGAAGTCTTTAGTGGGATTCTGGAGCAGGCCAGTGGGACTCTGGTAACACTGTGGGATGCTGTATAAATACCCTCATGTGGGACTCAGGAGAGATACAATGTGACTCTGTATCGACCATTGTAATACTAACAGATTATAATGGAAGAAACCATGTTGGGGAGTTTAACCAACATGGCAAGGACGTAGGCCTTTGGAGCCGAACCTTGTAAATCCTTATGTCCTGTGCCTTTACATTTACTACATCACTCGAGGAAAGGATGAGAGATACAAGAAGAGTGGATCGAGGCCTTAACAAGCCATAGAGGTTTAATTGATAAAGAATCAATTAGTAAAAAGTTTTAAGGGATCAATGATTCACCCCCTCCCCCTCTCAGTGATTCACACTGATCTGGGCACTTCAATTGGTATCAGAGGGAAGTTTGCCTCTAAAAGATCCAAGGGAGTCTATATGGAGTGCAGATTTGAGGAAATGAAAGAACAACCTCAAATGGAGATATCTGCCAAGACTCTGAAAAACAGAATGAAGAAACAGGCAAAGAAGATGAGGAAGAAGGTTGTTGCAATCAGAGAAACTCCTTCTATGGAAAGAAATGTGAATGTCACATCAGATGACAATTCCTTTTATCATTCTTCTGATGAAGCCTGCTCTAGCTGTGATGAAGATGGAAGAAACAATGATCTTCTAAATGCAATCAAATATCTTCAGAAGATAGTCCCCAAGGAAGTGGCAATGTTTATAGCTACAGGCATCCTTGATCTTCAAGAAGAAAAATTACATCTAGAAGATGAAGCCAATTCTCTGGAAGATCAGTTGGCAAAAAGGGTTGGCATAACCAACACTCTCAGATAACTGGTGAAGGATAAGGATGAAACAGTTTCTCTTTGCAATGAAATATATGAAGATACTTGTGAAGAATTGAAAAGAAGCCTTTCTGAGAAAGAATTATTTAAGACAATGGTCAAAGAAGTTTTCCATGCACTGGAGAAGTTGCACAAAGTGTCAATGAATTTCATAGATTCTCAACTCGAAGACAAAGTCAAAATGGTGAAGGAGCTTGCCAATTCATTGATAGAATTGAAGAAGGTGCATGAAGACCAGTTAGAACAGCTGAAAGAAAATTGGGAAAGAAGGCTAAGAACTGTTGAGGATGAGAAGAACTCCCTTAACATGAAATGCATAGAACTGGAGGTGATATTGAAAAATCAGCAATCACCCAAAGCCATAGCCTACCAGTCAGCTGAAAGGAGAAATGTTTCTACTCAAGTATGCTTTGAGAAGGATGATTATAAAAGAAAGACATCCTCTAATGAAAGGGAAACATCTTCTAAAAAGAAGGTACCATCCATACCATCTTGTACTCATGCTTCAAAAAGTGTTTCAACTAAAAGTGAAGGATGGAAGAATGAATCCAAACAAGTATGGATGGAGACAGTGAAGAAAGAATGCTCTCCTGAAACAACACAGCAAGTCAAGAAAAGTACCCAACAATCAGAAGGACAGAAGAGGTCAAGATTTGTGGGTCAGTGTTGGTGTTGTAATAAGTATGGGAACTGTGCAAAATATTGCTGGTACAATCCACTAAATGTAAAAGCACAAAGGAAGCCCATGCCAAGGTGGAGCAAGACAGAGGAAAAGAAGCAACATCCATAGGTCCAGAGACATCTGTTTACTGCTAACAGATTTGGATTGCTTGATCACATCTGGGATGTGTGCAAAAGTGGTCAAAAAGATACATGTCAATCTCCAACTGTATCCAGAGCTAAAAAGAAGAGAAGATCACTGAACCTGGCTAAAATGGAATCCTTGGGAAGAAGGCATAAGAAAGTGTAAGATTCTCCCAAGAAGGTTTTGAAAAAGGAAAAGAAGTCCTTGGAGTCTAAATCCAAGAAGGGTGATGCATCTAGAAGGACCACCAAGAAAACATGCTTCTACTGAGGAAAGAAAGGACATACCATGGATCTTTGTAAACAATCCATGGAAATCAATATAAGCAGACTGAAATCAAATAGACAATCAATCCAGCAGAAGTAGAAGGGATTGATTGAAAACAAGTTGCCTAAGAAAGGTAGCTTGAAAGCATCGAAGGAACCATGTGGAATTTCCAGAACTGAGGCCACACTTCCAAGTGACTTACTAGTCATATGGCCAAATCAGTTGCAACTTTCCAGAGAACTAAAAAGAGCTGAAGATAAAGTTATGGCAATTGCTAAGGCAAAAGGGAAGAAGAATATTTCACATGAAGATCAAGTTCTGTGTGTGAGGTGCAATCAAGCTGGACATACTAGTGATCAATGCATGATATTCATTCCAGCTCAGAAGGGATTCTTCAAAATAATGAAGATTGCACTAGGAGACTCTAGCGTTCAGAAGGCACCTAGAAATAGAGGAGTCACACACAAAGAAGTTAAAGAGGTGTTGAGATCCACACCAGTACAAACATCATTGAAGATCAAATGTGCAAGTGTGAAGAATGGTGAAAATGGGACATCTCGGTTGAGAGAATCTTCTCAACCTTGTTGTTCACATTAATAAACCAAGGAGGTTCCATATTATTCCCTAATCACTTGTATTTACATGTGCTAACATTTCAGGGAATTGAGGATGATGATCATTCTCAACTGGAGGATGGTTTGGAAAGAATGGAGTGCATCCCTTGAGGGGGATCCAATCTAAAGAAGATGGGATTCTGAGATTTAATACCATCTTGAGAAAAGTGAAGGTATTCCAATCATACTTTCATCCCTTGTTTCTTAATTGTATTCATCATGACAATTAAGGGGGAGTATTGATTGAATACAAATGAATGAAAGGGGGAGATTTATCTTTTCACCTGAACTTTCTGATGTGTTTGGTGAAGTATGTGCAGGATTTAGCAATTCATTGATATATCTGAAAAATTTCAAACCCCTGAAGCATGATCTCACATGCACAGTGAATGCTGGACAACATTGAGTTCCTTGGTTACATCACTCTTGTTTTCTACACCGGGTTAGCCCAAGTAGACTAAGAGTTGATTTACTAAAGGCTCTTTGCTAAAGAGAACATGTGACATTATCCCTCTCTTAGTTGTTTTGAAGAAAATGCTTTTCTATGGGAGGAAGAGATTTTTGAAAGAGAACCACACCACACCTTTGCATTTGGTTGCCAATAAGGGGGAGAAAAGTTGACATATTGCCCCAAAAATGTGTGGCACACATATTGACCCATTCATATGTGTTCTACTGATTGGATTGACAATATGTGATCTAGTGGTATTGACAACAAATACAAAGGGGGAGATTGAAGTGCACTGTGTTGCATTTGTTGTCAATAAGGTATGTTGTTGATCAGAAGATGTCAAAGAATGAATGGATGTCAAGGAGAGTCAATAAGTGAATGACAATGGCTATGATGGTGTTGGTGATGAATGGAGGATGTCCATTGTGTTAAGATGAATGTCACTTAGGAGATTCACTAAGTGGCATAACTGTTTATGGTTGAAACATTCATCCATGTTAACATATCAGACGATTGTAGAACTGATCTTAATGTTTCAATACATGTATCAAGATGATACTAAGTTACACCACTTGAAGAATGGATGATGATGGAGCATCATCATTACATCTGACGATTGTTGATCTGCTCTTTAAGTTCCAAGAACTTGTATCAAGTGGATACAATGTCACAACAATGTTAGAAGACCATGCATTGTCTTCACACTGCATGAGGAGTTGAAGATGACCCATCCACATGTTCTAAGTGGATGAAGTGGTTTAATGAAGTCCTTAGTGCATGATGAATTGAAGATGATCCAACTTGATCTCTGATTGGATCATTGAATAATGTTAAAGAATTATTTGATTCAAGAGCTTCGGTTGAAGATGAACCTTCGGGAACTTCACTCCTAAGTGAAGATTAATTGAGAGGAATGGAGGAATTCTTATGAAGAAGAAGATGAGAAGAAATGAAGAGGAAGGATGGCTTAAGTGGAATTTTACATTTTATATTGGGAGTACTTTGTTTCTTAACAAAGTCCTTATCATTTCCATTGCCAAAAAATTGGCCAGCCAAGGGCCAGCCTTAAGGGTTCAACCCCAAGGCACATGTGGGACACGAGGTCGCCACGCCCAAGGGGGATCCCATGGGGACAGCCCGAGAGGCCGCGGCCGTGTGTAAGCCGGGGCCACGCAGGGGATCAGGTCATGCGCATCATGGGTGCCAGAGCGCGCGCCCGAAGGTGCATAGTGGGCGCCAGTGGCGCACCTGAGTGGCAGGGGTGGGTGCAAGAGAGCGCCCGCAGAGAACACGGTGCGGGGAGGCACCGTGGAGGGAGAAGTCCAATTGAGGAGAAGCGGGGAGCGCGAGTTTGTTAAAGCGCGAGAAACCCGCGTGCAGATTCGATGTGGGACGCGATTAAAATCCTGGGATCTAATCCTGGCCGTTCGAGCGATCGCGCGGCAGATCTCGGCCGCCCGATGCATCGCGCCGCTCGCGATCTAATCTGAGCCTCAAGCCTTCATTAAACGCCGGATCTGACGGCCTGCGAGTCATCTCCTACTTTGAGCTCAAGCCGAAGACACCTGCAGCCACCGTCGAACTAGAGGCCACCCGCACGACGGAGTTCGAGTTTCTGGCCACCATTTCTGAAGCTGAGGTATCCATGGAGTTCTTCTGAGACTTCTTAACACATCCATGCATAAAAATATACTTGCATGCAACAAATGGTGAAATTGGAGTTCGGCCGAGGAAAAAGAATGTGCCGAGGCCATGTGGAGTTCGTGTTTAGCATGGGATAGAATAGAAGAGGCCGTGCATGCGTTCTAAGTCGCATGCATGTAGAGAAAAATAAAAATGGAACCCGCATTTGACAGAAAGATAAAAATCAAGATTTTGAAGATTTTAAAAGATCCTAAATCTTCGGGATTTTGAAGTTAAACCACGCGGATGTTTTGAGGCGTTTCTATGCCTATATAAAGAGAGCCCGAAGCACAGAGAATGCTTGCTGAAAACTTTAAGATCCGCAAGCACCTTGTCTTGCGAATTCCGAAGCCACCGTGCAACCTACTTGCGCGGCTGTTGTCCCGAAGCCACCCAAGGCTTTGAAGGTGTTCCTTGCGTGCAACTTCTTTGCGCGACAAGAAGAAGGAGGTGAAGTGTTCCCTGCGCACCTACTCCTTGCGCGGTAGGAAGTACCTGGGGCAGTAGCACTTGCGCGCCCCATGGTTGAGGTGCCTTGCACCCGAGGCTTGCGCGGCCGTTTGTGTCATTCACCCTGTGCGGTAAGCACTTGTGCGCCCGCGGTGTTGCACCATGCACACCCAAGGCAGTGGCCCTTGCACCAAGACCCTACGCGGCTATTGGAGAAAAGGATTGGCCACACCCTTGCGTGCCTCCTTTGAGCTCAAGTGGGGACGACCATCTACGGACCGTGTGTGTGCTAAGTGCAAAGAAGGGCAGTAGGTGTTCGGGTGATGTGAATTACACACCTTGTGTGTGTGTGCTTAAGGATAATACTCCCTAGCCAAGTGAGTGCACACCTACGGGTTGTGTGCAAGAAGGAGTGGAAGGCCACCACATTTGTGTGTGTGCAAAACAAGAGGAAGGACGAGGCCTTAGTGCCTTGTGTGCAAAGTGAACAAGAGGAGGCCGTAGCCCTTGTGTGTGCGCACTTTGAAGAACAAACTAAAATAACACTAAAGTGTGTGTGTGCAACAAGAAGAGGAGGAGGCCAACTCATGTGTGTGCTAAAGTGAAACAAGTGTGTGCTAAGAGATAAGGAGGCCGAAGCCTAAGTTTGTGCAAAGTGGTTGTGCACACTTAGAAGAAGAAGAAGACACTCACACAAAGTACAACACACATTTAAGTGTGTAATAAAAAGGAATAAAATGTGTGAAGGACAAGAAGAAGGTGTGTGCTAAAAGTGTTACACCCTTTGTGGGTTTATTGCACCAAGAGTAGAAGAAGGGGAGTGCATGCATGAATGCATGCACGTGCACACGTGAATAAAGCTTAAATCAGTGGTGTGCATCTGAGTTGTCCAAGACCAGAAGATCTTGAAGAATTTGAGAAGCCATGCAGTCAGTGCATGAAGAGAAAAAGTTGCCATGCACTCAGTGCATGAAGTTGTGATGAAGTCAGACTGAGGCCAGACTGCAGTTAAAGATATCAATTGTTTGAGTATTCAGTAGTTGGAGAGAGAAGCCAGGTCATCCTAAGAAGAAGGAGATAAATCCTGAGCAAGACGAGAAGACCTGATCAACTCAAGTGATCAGAGGTACAGAGCAAGACCAGCAGTCTTTATCCCAGACTGCTGAAGATACTTGAAGAAGCTTAAAGTGAAGAAGAGCTACTCGTGTGACTTGAGGAGCCAAAAGAATCCCCCTGTGAGACTCAGGGTGGAAGAAGTCTTCAGTGGGATTCTGGAGCAGGCCAGTGGGACTCTGGTAACACTGTGGGATGCAGTATAAAGACACTCCTGTGGGACTCAGGAGAGATACAGTGTGACTCTGTATCGACCATTGTAATACTAACAGATTATAATGGAAGAAACCATGTTGGGAGTTTAACCAACATGGCAAGGACGTAGGCCTTTGGAGCCGAACCTTGTAAATCCTTGTGTCCTGTGCCTTTACATTTACTGCATCACTCGAGGAAAGGCTGAGAGATACAAGAAGAGTGGATCGAGGCCTTAACAAGACATAGAGGTTTAATTGATAAAGAATCAATTAGTAAAAAGTTTTAAGGGATCACTGATTCACCCCCTCCCCCTCTCAGTGATTCGCACTGATCTGGGCACTTCAATTGGTATCAGAGGGAAGGTTGCCTCTAAAAGATCCAAGGGAGTCTATATGGAGTGCAGATTTGAGGAAATGAAAGAACAGCCTCAAATGGAGATATCTTCCAAGACTCTGAAAAACAGAATGAAGAAACAGGGAAAGAAGATGAGGAAGAAGGTTGTTGCAATCAGAGAAACTCCTTCTATGGAAAGAAATGTGAAAGTCACATCAGATGACAATTCCTTTTATCATTCTTCTGATGAATTCTGCTCTAGCTGTGATGAAGATGGAAGAAACAATGATCTTCTAAATGAAATCAAATATCTTCAGAAGACAGTCCCCAAGGAAGTGGCAATGTGTATAGCTACAGGCATCCTTGATCTTCAAGAATAAAAATTACAGCTAGAAGATGAATCCAATTCTCTGGAAGATCAGTTGGCAAAAAGGGTTGGCATAACCAACACTCTCAGAAAACTGGTGAAGGCTAAGGATGAAACAGTTTCTCTTTGCAATGAAAGATATGGAGATACTTGTGAAGAATTGCAAAGAAGCCTTTCCGAGAAAGAATTCTTTAAGACAATGGTCAAAGAAGTTTTCCATGCACTGGAGAAGTTGCACAAAGTGTCAATGAATGTCAGAGATTCTCAACTCGAAGACAAAGTCAAAATAGTGAAGGAGCTTGACAATTCATTGCTAGAATTGAAGAAGGTACATGAAGACCAGTTAGAACAGCTGAAAGAAAATTGGGAAATAAGGCTAAGAACTGTTGAGGATGAGAAGAACTCCCTTAACATGAAATGCATAGAACTGGAGGTGATATTGAAAAATCAGCAATCACCAAAAGCCATAGCCTCCCAGTCATCTGAAAGGAGAAATGTTGCTACTCAAGTATGCTTTGAGAAGGATGATTCTAAAATAAAGACATCCTCTAATGAAAGGGAAACATCTTCTAAAAAGAAGGTACCATCCATACCATCTTGTACTCATGCTTCTAAAAGCGTTTCTACTAAAAGTGCAGGATGGAAGAATGAATCCAAACAAGTATGGATGGAGACAGTGAAGAAAGAATGCTCTCCTGAAACAACACAACAAGTCAAGAAAAGTACCCAACAATCAGAAGGACAGAAGAGGTCAAGATTTGTGGGTCAGTGTTGGTGTTGTAATAAGTATGGACACAGTGAAAAAGATTGCTGGTACAATCCACTAAATGTAAAAGCACAAAGGAAGCCCATGCCAAGGGGGAGAAAGCCAGAGGAAAAGAAGCAACATCCACAGGTCCAGAGACATCTGTTTACTGCTAACATATTTGGATTGCTTGATCACATCTGGGATGTGTGCAAAAGTGGTCAAAAAGATACATGTCAATCTCCAACTGTATCCAGAGCTAAAATGAAGAGAAGATCACTGAACCTGGATAAAATGGAATCCTTGGGAAGAAAGCATAAGAAAGTGGAAGATACTCCCAAGATGGTTTTGAAAAAGGAAAAGAAGTCCTTGGAGTCTAAATCCAAGAAGGGTGATGCATCTATAAGGACCACCAAGAAAACATGCTTCTACTATGGAAAGAAAGGACATACCATGGATCTTTGTAAACAAGCCATGGAAATCAATAGAAGCAGACTGAAATCAAATAGACAATCAATCCAGCAGAAGCAGAAGGTATTGATTGAAAACAAGTTTCCTAAGAAAGGTAGCTTGAAAGCATCGAAGGAACCATGTGGAATTTCCAGAACTGAGGCCACACTTCCAAGTGACTTACTAGTCATATGGCCAAATCAGTTGCAACTTTCTAGAGAACTACAAAGAGCTGAAGATAAAGTTATAGCAATTGCTATGGAAAAAGGGAAGAAGAATATTTCACATGAAGATCATGTTCTGTGTGTGAGGTGCAATCAAGCTGGACATACTAGTGATCAATGCATGATATTCATTCCAGCTCAGAAGGGATTCTTCAAAATAATGAAGATTGCACCAGGAGACTCTAGTGTTCAGAAGGCACCTAGAAATAGAGGAGTCACACACAAAGAAGTTAAAGAGGTGTTGAGATCCACACAAGCAAAAACATCATTGAAGATCAAATGTGCAAGTGTGAATAATGGTGAAAATGGGACATCTCGGTTGAGAGAATCTTTTCAACCTTGTTGTTCACATTAATAAACCAAGGAGGTTCCATCTTATTCCCTAATCAATTGTATTTACATGTGCTGACATTGTAGGGAATTGAGGATGATGATCATTCTCAGCTGGAGGATGGTTTGGAAAGAATGGAGTGCATCCCTTGAGGGGGAGCCAATCTGAAGAAGATGGAATTCTGAGATTCAATACCATCTTGAGAAAAGTGAAGGTATTCCAATCATACTTTCATCCCTTGTTTCTTAATTGTATTCATCATGGCAATTAAGGGGGGGGGGGGTATTGATTGAAGACAAATGAATGAAAGGGTGAGCTTTATCTTTGCACTTGAACTTTCTGATGTGTTTGGTGAAGTATGTGCAGGATTTAGCAATTCATTGATATATCTGAAAAATTTCAAACCCCTGAAGCATGATCTCACATGTACAGTGAATGCTGGACAACATTGAGTTCCTTGGTTACATCACTCTTGTTTTCTACACCGGGTTAGCCCAAGTATACTTAGAGTTGATTTACTAAAGGCTCTTTGCTAAAGAGAACATGTGACATCATCCCTCTCTTAGTTGTTTTGAAGAAAATGCTTTTCTAAGGGAGGAAGAGATTTTTGAAAGAGAACCACACCACACCTTTGCATTTGGTTGCCAATAAGGGGGAGAAAAGCTGACATATTGCCCCAAAAATGTGTGGCACACATATTGACCCATTCATATGTGTTCTACTGATTGGATTGACAATATGTGCTCTAGTGGTATTGACAACAAATACAAAGGGGGAGATTGAAGTGCACTGTGTTGCATTTGTTGTCAATAAGGTATGTTGTTGATCAGAAGATGTCAAAGAATGAATGGATGTCAAGGAGAGTCAATATGTGAATGACAATGGCTATGATGGTGTTGGTGATGAATGGAGGATTGCCATTGTGTTAAGATGAATGTCACTTAGGAGATTCACTAAGTGGAATAACTGTTTATGGTTGAAACATTCATCCATGTTAACATATCAGACGATTGTAGAACTGATCTTATTGTTTCAATACTTGTATCAAGATGATACTAAGTTACACCACTTGAAGAATGGATGATGATGGAGCATCATCATTACATCTGACGATTGTTGATCTGCTCTTTAAGTTCCAAGAACTTGTATCAAGTGGATACAATGTCACAACAATGTTAGAAGACCATGCATTGTCTTTACACTGCATGAGGAGTTGAAGATGACCCATCCACATGTTCTAAGTGGATGAAGTGGTTTAATGAAGTCCTTAGTGCATGATGAATTGAAGATGATCCAACTTGATTTCTGATTGGATCATTGAAGAATGTTGAAGAATTATTTGATTCAGGAGCTTCGGTTGAAGATGAACCTTCGGGAACTTCACTCCTAAGTGAAGATTAAATGAGAGGAATGGAGGAATTCTTATGAAGAAGAAGATGAGAAGAAATGAAGAGGAAGGATGGCTTAAGTGGCATTTGACATTTTATATTGGGAGTAGTTTGTTTCTTAACGAAGTCCTTATCATTTCTATTGCCAAAAAATTGGCCAGCCAAGGGCCAGCCTTAAGGGTTCAACCCCAAGGCACATGTGTGACACGAGGTCGCCATGCCCAAGGGGGATCCCATGGGGCCAGCCCGAGAGGCCGCGGCCATGTGTAAGCCGGGGCCATGCAGGGGATCAGGTCCTGCGCAGCATGGGTGCCAGAGCGCGTGCCCGAAGGTGCATAGTGGGCGCCAGTGGCGCACCCGAGTGGCAGGGGTGGGCGCAAGAGCGCGCCCGCAGAGAACACGGTGCGGGGCAACACCGTGGAGGGAGAAGTCCAATTGAGGAGAAGCGGGGAGCGCGAGTTTGTTAAAGCGCGAGAAACCCACGCGTGGATTCGATGTGGGACGCGATTAAAATCCCAGGATCTAATCCTGGCCGTTCGAGAGATCGCGCGGCAGATCTCGGCCGCCCGATGCATCGCGCCGCTCGCGATCTAATCTGAGCCGCATGCCTTCATTAAACGCCGGATCTGACGGCCTGCGAGTCATCTCCTACTTTGAGCTCAAGCCAAAGACACCTGCAGCCACCGTCGAACCAGAGGCCACTCGCACGACGGAGTTCGAGTTTCTGGCCACCATTTCTGAAGATGAGGTATCCATGGAGTTCATCTGAGCCTTCTGAACACATCCATGCATAAAAATATACTTGCATGTAACAAATGGTGAAATTGGAGTTCGGCCGAGGAAAAAGAATGTGCCGAGGCCATGTGGAGTTCGTGTTTAGCATGGGATAGAAGAGAAGAGGCCGTGCATGCGTTCTAAGTCACATGCACATAGAGAAAAATAAAAATGGAACCTGCATTTGACAAAAAGATAAAAATCCAGATTTTGAAGATTTTAAAAGATCCGAAATCTTCGGGATTTTGAAGTTGAACCACGCGGATGTTTTGAGGCGTTTCTCTGCCTATATAAAGAGAGCCCGAAGCACAGAGAATGCTTGCTGAAAACATTAAGATCCGCAAGCACCTTGTCTTGCGAAGTCCGAAGCCCCCGTGCAACCTACTTGCGCGGCTGTTGTCCCGAAGCCACCCGAGGCTTTGAAGGTGTTCCTTGCGTGCAACTTCTTTGCGCGACAAGAAGAAGGAGGTGAAGTGTTCCCTACGCGCCTACTCCTTGCGCGGAAGGAAGTACCCGGGGTAGTTGCACTTGCGCGCCCCGTGGTTGAGGTGCCTTTCACCCGAGGCTTGCGCGGCCGTTTGTGTCATTCACCCTGCGCGGTAAGCACTTGTGCGCCCGCGGTGTTGCACCGTGCACACCCAAGGCAGTGGCCCTTGCACCAAGAACCTACGCGGCTATTGGAGAAAAGGATTGGCCGCACCCTTGCGCGCCTCCTTTGAGCTCAAGTGGAGACGACCATCTACGGACCGTGTGTGTGCTAAGTGCAAAGAAGGGCAGTAGGTGTTCGGGTGATGTGAATTACACACCTTGTGTGTGTGTGCTTAAGGATAATACTCCCTAGCCAAGTGAGTGCACACCTACGAGTTCTGTGCAAGAAGGAGTGGAAGGCCACCACATTTGTGTGTGTGCAAAACAAGAGGAAGGCCGAGGCCTTAGTGCCTTGTGTGCAAAGTGAACAAGAGGAGGCCGTAGCCCTTGTGTGTGCACACTTTGAAGAACAAACTAAAAGAACACTAAAGTGTGTGTGTGCAACAAGAAGAGGAGGAGGCCAACTCATGTGTGTGATAAAGTGAAACAAGTGTGTGCTAAGAGATAAGGAGGTCGAAGCCTAAGTTTGTGCAAAGTGGTTGTGCAGACTTAGAAGAAGAAGAAGACACTCACACAAAGTACAACACACATTTAAGTGTGTAATCAAAAGGAATAAAATGTGTGAAGGACAAGAAGAAGGTGTGTGCTAAAAGTGTTACACCCTTTGTGGGTTTATTGCACCAAGAGTAGAAGAAGGGGAGTGCATGCATGAATGCATGCACGTGCACACGTGAATAAGGCTTAAATCAGTGGTGTGCATCTGAGTTGTCCAAGACCAGAAGATCTTGAAGAATTTGAGAAGCCATGCAGTCAGTGCATGAAGAGACAAAGTTTCCATGCACTCAGTGCATGAAGTTGTGATGAAGTCAGACTGAGGCCAGACTGAAGTTAAAGATATCAGTTGTCTGAGTATTCAGTAGTTGGAGAGAGAAGCCAGGTCATCCTGAGAAGAAGGAGATAAACCCTGAGCAAGACGAGAAGACCTGATCAACTCAAGTGATTAGAGGTACAGAGCAAGGCCAGCAGTCTTTATCCCAGACTGCTGAAGATACTAGAATAAGATTAAAGTGAAGAAGAGCTACTCGTGTGACTCGAGGAGCCAAGAGAAGCCCCCTGTGAGACTCAGGGTGGAATAAGTCTTCAGTGGGATTCTGGAGCAGGCCAGTGGGACTCTGGTAACACTGTGGGATGCAGTATAAAGACCCTCCTGTGGGAATTAGGAGAGATACAGTGTGACTCTGTATCGACCATTGTAATACTAACAGATTATAATGGAAGAAACCATGTTGGGGAGTTTAACCAACATGGCAAAGAAGTAGGCCTTTGGAGCCGAACCTTGTAAATCCTTGTGTCCTGTGCCTTTACATTTACTGCATCACTCGAGGAAAGGCTGAGAGATACAAGAAGAGTGGATCGAGGCCTTAACAAGCCATAGAGTTTTAATTGATAAAGAATCAATTAGTAAAAAGTTTTAAGGGATCACTGATTCACCCCTCCCCCTCTCAGTGATTCACACTGATCTGGGCACTTCAAAGGTATTAATCTAATCATAGAAGGCTCTCAATACTTGAAAGGAAAAGTTTGGATTGAACAAACTCGATGGAAATAACAAGAATTCTCAAATGATGGGAAATAATCTATTTTTTATAGAAATAATTAATTAAAATATCTCTCATGGATATTTATATAATTATCATAGAAGATTTCCATTTTACTCCACTAAACATTAGTTTCCATTTATTTCTCTCACGGAATCTTGTAATATCCTAAATATAAGGTTGGAATTAGTAATAAAATTCCTATTAATTATAATTTATTCTAAAATCAATGATTTTAAATTATTATTTAACTTTATTTTCATTAAAAGTAGTATACGTTGATTCAGAGGGAAAACTGAATTTTTCTCTATTTAAAATCGCTACCAACACATACAAAAAGTTTTTGGGTAAGGGAAAGTGGAAAATACCCTTAAAAAGTTTCAAATGATGACCCAAAAGTGTTAATTTGGACTTCTGTTGTACCCTTATAGGAGACCTATACTAACCATATATGACTTATTTACCTTTAGGAAAGAGCTATACGAAACACTTGAATCAGACCCTCACACAACACTTACCCTAACCTAACTCTCAAAAGACCCCCACTTAGATACAACCACCCTTACAAAAACCTAAAACTCATCTTTACACAAAAAACTCTCATGAAATCACTAGAATCTCACATGTACACAAACATAAAATTTGACTATAAAAAATATAATAAATCCTATACTTACCCTTACGTGACTCGAAAACTACACCCGACCACCACCACGGCCCGTACCACAACATATCTATACTGAAGACCATGGCGTATAGACCCCAACCAAACATTTCATCCCTTTATTATGAAATAATTCTCACCATTCCCCCGTGCACTGAAACTCCCAACATCATAGCTGTTTTCCCCTACCCATTTCACATAGGTGGACTCCCATTGCAAAACAAAAATCACTACGGGTGCTTTAATTCCCTTGGTGAGCCTAACACCAAAACAGATTTCCTTATTCCCAAGACTTTAAACGAGCCTCAAAACAACTAGGACAATTACCTATGATATGGAATGGTGTACATAGAAAAAAATGGAGGAATCCATAAATCCATTCCCATTCATTTGATACCTCTCAAACTATTATCATCCTTGAGAATTAAGACTAAATCCTAAAAGTATAGAGGAAGGGGATTTTCACAACCACCCCAAGAGATAAATATTAGAAAACTCAATACAAATAAAATATGACTATCCCCTAGGAGGTATGGGGAACTTAAAACATGTGACAATAACCGCCACAATAACACTTATAGGGAAGATATATCCCAAACTAGAGTGACACAACTAGTAAGACATGAAAAATAATAAAGGATCAACACAACAAGGATTTCAAAAGACTACAAAAATTTACATTATAGTTAAAAAAATAACAATAAGGGACACTCAGTAATTCATTTCAACCCAACCAAAAATACATATCATCTTCCATTTTTATCATTTTTTCACAAGAGTTAATTGTGGCTAATAATAATATCATCACATAATTTTATATTTAAAAAAATCTATTTTTATTACCAACTTTAAATTATTATAATTTTATATAATGTTATTTTATCATTCCAATCCATATAAATATGATAAATACTACAATAAGGAATACCAATAATAAATAATCACTCCACACTGATTCAAATTAATAAGATTTTTTTTTATTAAATGACATTTTTCAAGAAGAAAACTTTTATCAAGACCATTACTGGTCTATAAAATATATTTTAAAAATATATATATATAAAAATTTCAAGGAAAAAATTAAAAAAAACAAATAATGGTCGATTCATAATTTTCAAAAACTATTTAAGAAGAATTATCATGTATAACACTTCAATAATATTTTTTATACTTTATATCAATGAAAATCCATACATGATTTATCATCATGTATCATGATTGAAATACATTCTTTAAACATGTCACTATCAATGAAACATACTTCCACTTTCTTCATTTATACTTAATAAAAAAATAAAAAAATAAATCATACACTAAATTTAATTCATAACATTCAAAACTTATCATGATTAACATAGAATGAACAATATGTCTCATAAGTTGTCAAACTTTCATAAAAATTTGTTTTTAAAATCCATTAATAACCATAATTACATAATTTATAAATTTTAATCATGAATAATTAATTCATTTCTAATACAAGAAGCATTAACCATGCATTGTAATATTTTTAATTCATACAAGATAAATAACAAGAATCTATATCTCTTATCATGCTCTTTAATTAAATGAAACATGTATAAAACTTATAGTTAATTAAAATACATTTATCCAAGAACATGTAAGATCATTTCACATTATGTAATGAAAAAATATAAAGGATGTCAGGTAAAAATTTATTTTAAAATTATAAACAAACCATCAAAGGAATATTTAATTAAGAAGAGCTTTCATGAAATGTTTTCATGGAAATTACAAACTACATCTTCTTTAATATAATTTTTTTTACAAACTTCCTATATTAGTTTTTAAATAATATTTAAAAATTTATAACATGATATTAAATTCTCATTAATTAACCTACATAAATATATAAAACTTTAAAACTATCAGGGCATATTTTTTAGTAAATACAATCATCTTATTGTTTTATAACTTTTAATGAAGCATGTTCTTTACTAATATGAATGATTTGAAATAACTGTACTTAGAGAATTTTAATCACTTAAAGAATTATTGGGAGGAACTAAAGACAATAATCAATTTTTTAATACTAAAATATCATCCATAAAATTCATGCATTAAGAACATTATAAAAACCCAAAAACATTTTGATGGGTTACTTTTAAATCATCCTTGAAAACAATTTTAACAAAAAGATTAAAATTTATTTTAAATCACAAGGCAATTTTTTATAAAACACTCTATATCAGTTACATGATAATTATGAAATAATTATAAACATCATTAAAATAAAGCCTATAACTTATTAATAAATAAGGAACTTCATGATCTAAATCAAGTCAAGAAAATAGAAATAACATCACTTCACATACCACCATAGATTATGGAGTAAGTTATTGAAATCAGAATTACCCAAATAAAAATAGGTTTCTAGGAATATATCATTACCAATCTACTAAACTTAAATGTTTAATATAAAATCTAGTTTAACCTATCATGCAATACAGGGTACTGCTTATTTTACCATCACCTGATCAAAATTTCAAATCAATCATGTCCTGAACTGGCACATGTACCTTAGTAACCTGATAACCAAGCCAGCACTGAAATAGCTTGAATGGCGTTCCCAATCCCCATGGGTTGGTGACTAGCACTTGGGATCATACAAGGTGAAAGTGGGAATGATTTTGTCACCACCATTGTAGAAGAAAGATAACAAGACAATATGCATACGAAAGAAACTACACAGGGATAAGTGTACCAGAAGTAAAATAGATATAAACTTCACACATTACTAAATCCAAGTACCATAAATTTGAAATAACAAATCAAGTATAATGGGATAAAACTCTCCAACTCCATGGATCAGTAACTAGAACAACCTCCAAGTGGTTATTTACCCTCGCTCGAACCTATAAGGAGATAATAAACAAAACTCAAAGGTGCATGTAGGGTGTGAGATAAAAACCCATTATGGTCTCTCTAAAGATTCCATAATAAGATACAAACATTTCATTAAAAAAATAAATAGATTAAAATTTTCAAATAAACAAGTTTGGAATTTCTAAATCATATTTAAACAAATCATGATTTACCTTTCAAATGATGGAAATAATTTAAACCAATGGTTCACATTTGAATTTATGGAATATTTTTAAACAAATGGCTTAATAAAATATTTTATATAAATTTAGAATGCATGTAAAAAAGTTTAAAACATTGGAATAAATTTATATCTCATATATAAACAATCGAGCAACATGATCATCTGCCAAGAGGTATGATAGTTCCAGGTTATGGGATTCTCACACACTCATATAATAATAACTACAATGTGTACACATTTCCCTCGAGGCTAGAAATAGAGGACTCATAAACATCCTAATAAGGAATTTTATATGCTAAATAATGCTTATGTTATAGTTGTAAAGTGTCAATCCGGTTCTAGGGAAATCCCTTCCTAGAAAGTTTATCCCATATAACTCACTAAAAACCTAGACCTGTATATTCTCTAGTACTAATCAACGATGGGAAATTTATTTTAACAAACATAAAATAAAATTAAATTCCATTATTCCATTTAAAAAATTCTAATTTTCCATTTAAAAAGAAAAACATTTTTTTAATTAAAACATGCCTTTTTTAAGATAAAACCCAAAGGCTTATATCAAAACCATTTTAATCCATTTTTCCAAAATAATAATTTGAAATCAGTTCAAAATTAATTTTCATAATTCAATTTCCACAATTAAATAAAAAAATCTAATTGAAATTTTTTCCATAAATTTCATAATTTAAATTCAACAATTTAAATCCCCACAATTTTCCATCAATTTCACAATCACACCCCAATTCAATGGAATTGTGATTTTCCCAATTTCATACAAAAAATCAATTTACAAAAACCCCAATTCAATTGAATTGGGGTTTTAACTAATAAATTGAAATCAATTTCATTTATAATTGTAAATTAATTTAAATCAACAATCAAGTAATTTTGGGTTAATAAAAATTGGGCATCACAACGAAACCACCTACCTTAGGATTTCAAGATCATGAATCACTAAACCCTAGTCGAGATTCACTAAGGAATAATGAAGGAAATCAAAACCATTAATCAAAAATAGATTTAAGATAGAAAAAAAGAGTTTATTAGATCCACCAAACAATATGGATATCTAAAAATCCATATAGAGTAAAAGAGAGAGAGTAGGAGATATCGAACGAGAAGAGGAAAATAACATATAGATGATCGAATGCTATTCTCCAAGATTCTATTCGCCTCCAGAAGAGTTCAAAGGGGATGAGAACATATATTAGTTGCCTATAAATAGGAATAATTAGTATATGGTTTGTACTGATCTGTTAAGAGTCTAAACAGACGGGATTGGGAATTTTAAAACCAAAATCTAGATTAAAAAATATCGTATGCACAGTTAGATGGGAAATGCGACATCACTAGACAAAATAATCCACCCTAGTTGTGCACCTATTTAAATGGGATACATGGTTTATGCTAAGTGGGCGCATGATTTGAAAAACCATGCACTAACTATGCAAAACCCCCCTGCTTGGGTTTTCATGGTTTTCCTTGAGAGCACACACGATTTAGGAAAATAGTGCACTAGCCTAGAATTTTGAAATATTTTAAAATTTTCTCCTAAAACAAACTTAAACGAAACTGAACCAAATAATAGTAAAAATAGAGGGTTTATGAATACTTAGAAATAGTAACATGATGTTACAACCTCCCCACCAAAACACAATTTGGTCCCCAGAAATCCTACTTAGATGCTTCCATGCCAAAAAGATGAGGCCACTACTCTCTCATCAGTACCTCCCTCTCCCACGTCTCATGATTATCAGAACTATGCTACTATATATCTAGAACTAATGGTATCATCCACCGACATAGTACCTTAGTTTCAGAATCAACTATCCTGACTAACCGTTCATTCACGAATAAATCAAGTTTGACATCGAGATCACTCCAACTCAAAACATGAAATGGAATAGATAGATACCTTCATGGATAAGATAAATTGAACATGTTATGTATTGAAGGTAGATATGATGAAAGTGATAAATGGTAAGAAAATTTGTCCACCTTCTCAACAACATCAAATGTTTCCACAAAACAGGGAGCAATTTTCCCTTTCCTCCTAAGATGTTGATGAACCAACTGAGGTGAAACTTTCAAGAACACCTAGTCACCAACTAACATTACCACAAAATATGCCTTTAACAGTGCTAGAATATGTCTTTATCAGCACCAAAAAAGCATAGATAATCTGAGTGTGGTTAAAATCTTGAAAATTTTATCAGTGCTTAAAAAGTCCTATTAAAGGCCCCCTTTAACAGTGCTAAAAAAGCATTGTTAAATGAGTCCTTTATCAATGATTTTTAGCACTATTAAAGGGGGGATTTAATAACAATTCTTTAGCACTGATAAATGAAACACTATTAAAGGGGGTAAAATTATATTTTTTCTAAACACCTATGAGCCCGAACCCCTTTATCAGCACTTCCTGGACCCCTTTAATAGCGCTCCACCCCCTCCCCCCGTATGAGTGATTTTCACCCCACCACCTTTTATCAATTATTTTAAAATATCCAGACTTATGCGTGTCCACCTGGATTTGAACCCTGCACCTCTCCTTCGATGATGGAATATCCTTACCACTACACCATGTGGTTTTGATGTTTGTTTAATGATATTTCTATTTATATATATACACATATATTTATATAATTATTTTAACCAACATTTATACAATATATGTGTGTGTGATATATATATATATATACTTATATTTATTTGAATATATTATATATCATATTCATTTATATATAATAGAATAGAATATAAATATATATTACTTTATTAATACACACATATGTATATGTATATATAATGTAAATAAATGGTTAGATATTTTTTAAAATACATTTTTAGAATATGTATTTATTTACATATAATAGAATATACATTTTTACATAAATATGTTGATATATGTATTTATATGAGTGATTTATTATATGTAAATATAATAAAATATGCATATATTTAATTATAAATAAAATTAAATTGTGAAAAATGATAAAATTTCAAAACCATAATATCAATATGAATGTAGGACCTATGAATAAATTCAATCTCCACTGAAAAAGGGAAAAAATACTCCCTTAAACAAGGCTTAAAATCCATCGAATGTTAAAAAAATTGGGGTGCCCCGACTAAAAACTCCATTTTGGAAGGCTTCTGGGACTTCTTTGGCCTAAAAAAATGTGATAGAGGATTATTTATGTCATTAAATGAATAGAGTCCATCACAAGATTTGATTTTATATGTGTTAGATAGATCTAAAGTTATCATCGTTTGAAGTTTGAGTTATGTTTTAAACTTATATTGGATCATTTATTAATGTTTTGATTTTTTTGTCTTCAAATTGATATTAAATAACTATTACTCGGTAATAATAAGAAAATTATTAGTTAATAATATTTTTTTAATTATTTTATAAGATATTTTTCACAAAATATCTTATATATTAAGTGTAAATTCCTATTTAACTTATCTAAAATATAATTCAAAATATATATATTATATTTATATCAATACAAATATATTTATATATTAATATATTATTCTTAATGAAATATTTTTTTTGGAATTATACCTTTATCACCACTACCAAAAAAGTGCTGATAAAGGGGGGGGGGTCTTTATCAGTGCTTCTAAAAAATCACAGATAAAAGCCCCCATATAACAATGCGTTTTTACAAGCATTGTTAAAAGACCCCATTTATCAACGATTTTTTAGCATTGTTAAAGACCCCATTTTTCATCTCTTTTTTTTAGCATTAAAAAAGGTGGTCTTTAACTGTGTTTTTAGCTAGCACTGGATAAACCTAGTTTTGTAGTAGTGTGAGAACTCCAACGTTCTACGATGATGATTGACCTAAGAATTATTCTAACTCTATTCTGTGAACATTTTCTCATGAATCAAATTATTTTTTTCTTTCATCTCTTGAACGAGGCCTGGTCCAACCAAGAAACTTTCACCAATCTCTGACCATCACAACATAGATCTGTATGGTCGGATATACAAGGCCTCAAAAAAATCCATTCTGATCATGGAATTATACTTGTTGTTATAAAAAATCTCATCCAGGCCCAAATAATCATCCAAAGCTCCACCAAAGTCAAGAACACACGTGTGAATCATATTCTTAAGAATATTTATTTCTCTTTCTGTCTGGCCATCCGACTATAGATGGTACGTCATACTCAAACCGACCTAAGATCATAGTGCCTCCTAAAGGGATCTCCAAAAATTAGAAATAAAACAAGGATACCTATCAAAGACTATAACAGATGTTACTTTGTGAAAACGAATGATCTATTTCATATAGAGATCTCCCAACTCCTCAACTTTGGTTTTACCATGAATGGGTATAAAGTTAGCTGATTTGGTCAGCCAATTGATCACAACCCATATCACATTATTCTTTCTCTAGTTATATGGAAACACAACCACAAAGTCCAAATAGATATCATCTCACTTCCAAGTAGGTATTAGAAGTGGTTGAAGTAAACATGATGTTTTCTAGTGCTCTAACTTAACTTATTGGAACATATAATATCAAGATATAGAATCACAAATTTCCTATATCATACCTATCCACTAGAATTGATGTCTCATGTCATAAAACAAATTGATGGTTCTTGTATTCACAGCCCACTAGGAATTATGTTATTTCCCCATAATATATTTCCTTACTACCAACGACACAACAAAATGATTATGATAGCAAAGATTTCCCTATTTGGAGAATGAACACTAAGAGATGGTCTCCCCACCAAAAAGAGAGTCTATATTGCTACAGGACTCATCATCAAGCTATTGTTCTAGGAGAATCAATTCAAGAAGAGTGGATTTCAACTAAACACTGTCTAAATAAACCATATCCTCTATTTTTTTGGACCCCAATATTTAGTTTTGCAAAGAAAACCATTAAGTTCCACTCTTCTGAAGATTATTTCATATCCTAAGACAAAATTTACCTTCTTGAAGCGTATACAATGATATTCCCTCTCCTTAGGGTATAAGTGATATCGAAATTGAAATACTGTAGGTATTCCACCCAACAACTCTGGCAGAGATTCAAATATTTTTGAGAAGATATAACACAAGCTCATGTGGTGTGAAAACATGGTAAACCTTTCCCTATAAAGGTAATGTTGATATCTCTTAAACATGGGTATCACAACTATAGGTTCAATTTCATGGGTTGTATAATTATTTTCATGTAGCCTAAGATAACGAGTTCCATAAGTAATGAAATGATCACTGGGCGTAATAATGCAACCAAAACCTGAACCCAGTGCATTAAAAAAGACCACACAGCCTCACCCAGCCTCTGGAAGAGTAAAAACTTGTGCCTTAGTCAAAACACGTCTCAACTAAAAAAATTAATTCTAAAATTTTTCATCCCAAGAAAACATTACACCCTTCTGAGTTAGAGCAGTCATCAGAGAATCCATCTTTGATAAGTCCTTGATGAGTCAATGATAATACCCAGACAGACCCATGAATATCTGAATCTCGAAAAAATTTCATGGATATTCCCATGTCATAACATATTTTACCTTTTCAGAATCAACTTAATTCTCATTTTATGACACCATGTGCCCCAATAACATCACATCTTGAAGCTTCAAATAACATTTCAAAAGCTTGGCATAAAGTCAGTGATTTCTCAAAAAACTCATAACTGTTCTTAGATAATGCACATGATCCTCATAAGACAATGAGTAGATGAAAATATCATCCACAAAGTATACCATGAAGGTATCATGGTAATCATGGAAAATAATTTTCATGAAATCCATAAAGATTTTAGGAGAAATGGTTATACCAAAATTCATGAAAAGGTACTCTTAATGGTCCTACTTTCTCCGAATGGTGGTTTTCTGAATGTCAGATTCTTTTATCTTCAATTGATAGTAACCATATCTAAGGTCAATCTTCGAGAACCACTTTCCCCATTTCTACTGATAAAACATGTCATAAATCTATGGAAACATATACTTGTTATTTACCATGACTATGTTGAGTTTTTGATAATCAACAAAAAGGAGGATTGAACTATAATCTTTCTCAGCAAAGAGAGTAGGTTCCTCCCAAAGTGATACACTCAGTTATATAAATTCTTTCTCTAAAATACAATCCAACATAATCTTTGGATCTTTAATTTCAGTTGGTTCCAAGTGATAAGAAGAAATAGAGACTGGATGAGTACCAGGAACTAATTCAATAGAAAAATTTACCTCCCTTGCGAGAGGAAAACTAGATAATTCAGAAGGAAACAAATCGGGAAACTCAACAACAACTGGAGGATACCATTAATCAAATTTCCCTACTCCAGATCGAAAGAAAACACATATATTACTTTCCCCAACTCCAAATAATAAGGTTCTTCTCTACTTGACCTCATGTCTTATTCTCATTGAAAGATAAGAAACACACCATTGGGTGTAGTAAAGGAGACCCGTTGAAGATAATAATCAATTAACGATATATTAGAAATGATATAATACACCCTAAATATGATGTCAAGTGGTTTCATGTTGAGAACTAGAAAAATACAAGAAATATTAACATCTGATAGAGAAAAAACCAAAGCAGGGCTAAAAAGACCTTTTTCTCTCTTTGTATTAAGGGGTGTAGTAATATCCATCACATAATACAAAAGAATAGTAGAAATATTTAGTATATTATCAATATATATTGAAATAAATGAATGAGATGCACAAAATTAAAAATAGATTAGTCACTAATGATGATGATATAGTAATGGTACCTCTCACGGTCACTGGACCCATATCTGCTTCCTCTGGACACTCTTCCACTGCGTGAAGAAGCTTCATTCTAGATGTTTATGGCTAGAACCATTTTATCCTTGAATCATATGATTTACCGATAGTTTTGATGTTTCTGATGATCATGTGCCACTATGTGGAGTCGAATAGAGAAGGAAAAATTTCTTGAGGTGACCTCAGAATCCAAGAGAACCATATATATTAGGTTACTTAGTGAAAACTATCTTATAATGCCCTATATTTACACATTGTAACAAAATTATGGGACCTAATATATGTGGTTCTTATGGATTATCAAATCACCTATAGAAATTTTTCCATATTTATTCCATGACGCAGTGCATGAAAGATGACACATTTTTTCTACGAAGACCAATGAAGATATAGGAATGGAAACTAATGTGTTCCATTCCACCGAAAGGGAGCCAAAATGTCATGGAACCTATACCGCATATCATCCATCACCGTGGACATGACAAGCCCCATTTCCCCAGAGATACCTCACACATGGATTGAATTTTCTATAGGTGATTGTCACTATATAGGGAACCCAACATATGAAAAACCCAAACAACATTAGAAGGCCTATAATGAATCATCTATCAAGAACCACTATGAGAATATTCACACTTCCACTTTAATTTAAAGGAACCCACGCTACCATAGGGAGAGAACAAAACTCCCAATAATCCCAACTTACCAGCTAGGTCCATTTCAACTATCAATTCTCTATCTAGTACATTAGAATAAGAAGAAAACTTCATCCAGAAAACCAAAGAAAAAATCATATCAAAGTCCCAACTCAATCGTTAGAGCCTTTATCTTATCATTTGATACTATCTCAGGTGAAAACTGTACAATATTATAAAAATAGTTTTCATACTCTATCACGGTCCTATTAGCCTGCTCAAGTTTGAAAAACTCTAAAGACTTGGCCAATGCCATAAAATCTGGATAGAAATGATCAGTGAAAAGAACCTTGAAGTATTTCCACTCTATGTCCTAATGATTCTTATCATTCACCATTGTGTCCCACCATATTCTTATTGGCCCTTCAACCACAGAGTTGGAACACTTTACCTTGATTTCATCATGTGTATATAAGAACCCAAACAAATGTTCCATCCTCCTCAACCATTCCTCATCCCCTTGAATGTAATTTGATCCCCTAAACACTAATGGATTCTAGAAAATGAATTATTGAGAATTAATTTGTATATCATCCCTCTAAGGCTCTACAACTGAAGCCTAAACGAGAGCTGATGTAGGTGAATGTCTTAAATCTTGGACAATACACACAATCTTGTCAACCAGATTCAGGTGCACTAGAGGATTCACTCACTACGGTTCAGTAATAGATTCCTCCTAGATCTGATTTGCACGTCTCCATAGAGGCATGAGGTTACAAAACATCATACGTCAGGAAAGAATAAATTATATTAACACTCAAACATAGAAATGAGGGAAATTAATCCCAACAGAAATAAAAACAATATTTGGATTTCACCTATCCAAATAAAAATTAGGGAAATACTATAACTAATCCTTAAGAAATCTTTCCCAAACCACCCATGGTGACTTAAGGTTTGTTACATTGATATCTGGCTAGACACTCAATAGTAACGACCTCTTAAGTTCCAAAAATATTACAAAATGCATACTAACTTCCAGACAAGAAGCTCAACCTCATTTGATACCACTTTGTCACGAACCAGCCCGAGTACCCTAGTAACCTGATAACTGATCCAACACTGAAATAACCTGAAGGGAATTTCTGATCCCCATGGGATGGTGACTAGAACGTAGAATCCTAAAAGATGAAAGTGGGAATGATTTTCCCACAACCATTGTGGAATAAAGATAACAAGATAGTATGAATACAAAAGAAACTCTATAGGGAAAAGTGTAAAAGAAGTCAAATAGGTATAAAAAACCCAAATTTCTACAGAAAAGTACCAGAAAACTAAAAGAACATCCCAAGTTCCCAAGGATGCAACTCTCCAAGTCTATGAATCAATAGCTAGAACCACCTTTAAGTGGTGCCTTAACCCTGCTCGAATTGGGAAGGAGATAATCTACAAACACCTGAAGGAATTGGTAGGGTCTGAGATAAAATCCCATTAGGGTCTCCCCAAGGATTCTTTAATATGATGTGATCATTTAATTAATAAAATAAATATCTTTCAATTTTAAAATAAATTGGGTTTTCATTTCAAAAGAATATGTAAACAAATCATTCATTAAATTTAAAATGTCAGAAATACTTTAAACAAATGGGGAAATTTCAATTGATGGAATATATATAAACAAATGGATTAATAGAACATTTTATATAAAATAGTTTATATAAATTCACTAGGAATTTAAAACAATTTACAACATTGGCATACATTTATATCTCATATATAAACAAGCGATCAACATGGTCATCCAGCAAGAGGTATGACAGTTATAGGTTATGGGATCCTCACACACTCATGTGATAATAAACACAATATGTACACACGTCCCTCAACACTTGAAACATATGACTCATCGACATCCCATTGAGGATTTCAATGTGCTAAATAATGTTCATGTTAGAGTTGAAATGCGTCAATCTGGTGCTAGGGCATTACCATCCTAGCTTTTTTCTCTCAAATAACTCACTAACTACCTAGGATTTCTTGTGCTATAGTACAAATCAATGATGTAAAAAAAATTTAAGAAAACTTAAAATACAATTAAATCTCATTCTCCTATTTTATAAATTCCAATTTTACATTTAAAAACCAAAATGGATTTTTAATCAAAAAAACCTTTTTGTAAGATAAAACCCAAAGGTTTCTATCAAAACCATTTTAAGCCATTTTATCTAAATAAGAATTTGAAATCATTTCACAATTCAATTACAATAATTAAAATCAAATATTTAATTGAATCAATTTCCATAAATTAAAAAAATTAAATTCAACAATTTAAATCCCCACAATTTTTTATCAATTTCACAATTACACCCCAACTCAATGGAATTTAGGGTTTTCCCAATTTCATACTGAAATACAATTTCTGAAAAACCCCAATTAAATGAAAATGGGTTTTTGATTGATAAATTGAAATAAATTTCATTTATAGTAAGAAGTGAATTTAAACCATCAATAATGAAATTTAAAGTTATCAAAAATCGGGCATCACAACAGACCCACCTTCATTGGGATTACTAGATCTCGAATCAACAAACCCTAGTTGAGATTTTCCAATGAAGAATGAAGATAATGGAAATCAGGAATCAAAACTTGGTTTAAGATTCCAAAACCGAGGGTATTATATCCTCCAACCAAAATGGAAATATATAAAACTCTAGGTAGGAAAAGAGAGAGAGAGAGATTGATAAAGAACTGGAAGAGAAAACTAACTATGAGAGGATCTACCACAATTCTACACAATTACATCCTCCTATGGAAGGGTTCTGAGGGTCCAAGAACTTCACTTAGGAGCCTCCAAGGAATAAGGATTTGTATATGGTTCGTACAGGTCCATCATGAGTTTAAAAAGAGGGGGTTGGGAATTTTAAAACCAAAATCTGTATTAAAAAATCTCGTACACATGTTTATCTTGGTAGGGTCACAAGGTTAGACCAAACTGTACAACCTCATCATGCAGCCATTTAAATGGACTGCATCATTTCTCCAAAGTGGGAACACAGTTTGAAAAACCATACGCCAACCATCAAAAACCGCACTGCCTGGGTTTGCATAGTTTTCCTTAGGAGAGTGCATGGTTAGGGAAAATTGTGCGTCACCCATGCACTAGCCCAAAATTTTCCAAACTTTTAAAAATTTCTTTTGAAGTAACCCCAAAATAAACCCAGCCAAATAATAGTAAAAATAGGGGGTTTAGGAATACCAAAAAATATAAAAAGGATGTTATAATTTTTTATCAATTTCATATCAATGTGAATAAGTTCATAACTAGTGAATCCAAATCAACACATAATTGGAAGCAAAAATATTAATGTTAAAAAAACACTTTATTAAGTTTAAGGATCTTCCATATTTGTTAAAAAATTAAAAATTATGAAAAATACACCCAAGTAGGCATTACATAAATCTCAACATTTGAATTCATAATTTTCCACAAGTGAAATTCATTACTTACCATTTTTTGTCAAAACCATATTATACTACACAAATAATAAAAGAAAAAATATCATTATAAGTGGGTCTTATGAAAGAATAAAAGTAATGGGAAACCATTCACCACACTAATATATTATCCTATTTGGTTAGCCCTAAATAACCTTCATTAATTTAAAAATTTTCATGAAAATAATGTTAGGTTAGAGGATATGCTAAAAAATGGTCCAATGGGGGGTGAATAGATTAGATTAAAATTTTTAAGAGATAAATTAATTATCATAGTTAATTAATAGTGTTAATTTATAGTGAAAAACTAAAAGAAAGAACAAAATGAATTTTTATTATAGTTCAATCCAATGTGGCCATAATATACTCATATACCCCTATACTCTGCAAGAGATATGTTGTGCACTATACTGATTTTTGAAGGGGAATCATAACCTGATTACAAATATCCTTTTCAACAAAGGGGAGAGATAACCACACTAACACTATGACTTTTATATGGGGAGTCACAACTCAATTAAAACATTTATTTTAGACTACGGGAGTCACAACTTGAATGGTCCTGAATATAGAATTCTGGAGTCACAACCTAAAGAAAGAAAGAATTCATTTGAATTGAAAATCATAATAAAAAGTTGTGAGAAAAAGTGTGAGAGATAGAAAGTAGGGTTATAAACACAGGAAACCAGGAAAATAGATAGAATATGAATAAGAGAAGTACAAGTGTTGGTTCTTGAGTAATGGATCAAATAATCTTATTGAGGTAGTATTAATTGAAGAAGATGTGGTTTAACAATTGATAGATCATCCAAAAGATGAAGCAATGATCACATAAGACATTACATAATTATAAACCACTTTGAATGTTTATATATTTATTCTCGATGGAACTGTAATCTTTTTTAGTTGTTAATAATGATGTTCTATATGTTCCAAGCCCACTTGGCCTCCATTTAAATAGAGAACTTCAAAGACTAAAATACACCTTCCATGGGTAAAATAATTTAAACAAATAATAAAATTTCTATAATTATTGCAATAATTATGTATGAGAGAGAAATAAGTTTCCAGGATTATTGTAGAAATAGTTATTCAAAAAAAATCAAAGCAATCTCTTGAAAAGTAAGATAAAATATATATGAAATTATCCATTAAATATAACTCCAAATTAAATGGTTAAATACATCTTTTAAAAGATCATAAGACAATAATATTTAAATTTTGAAAATAATATTTCAATTAATGAAATTATATATTTAAAATCACTTTTGAATAACTATAAATAGATTTGTTAGAAATTAAAAAAAATTTAGAATTCAATGATCACATAAAATATTAAATAAATATAAATTTGAAGTCTATAAATGTGAATTTCTAGTACTAACATCAAATTAAAGAACACTTAAAAATTTCAATATAAACAATTAAAAACACTCAAAACAACCATGTAGTAAAAATATATGCATATACAAGTAAAACAGAGTATCATAAAAATATTATCCGATTTAAATAAATAATTTCTAGAAATGGTAGAAGAATGAGAGAACTTAGATATTGTGGTACCATGTAGAAGATGACTTCATGGTCAATGGAAAGTAAGCTCAAAGTCATATCTCATGGTCGTAGTTCATGGTTACAGTTCACGATCAATGATCACAATCATAGTTCATGGTCGCAAATCATTCCCCATAGTCCCATATCGAGTCACAGTCGCAGGTGTTTCCTTCTTCCAATCATAGTTAAAAATACTAGGGCATGTAAAGTTAAAGATCATGTTCACCATATGCACACTACGGGAAAAGTGGGTTTTCGATGGAATATTTGCGATGGACCCATTAACCATTGAGAAAAGTTGTTTACATAGGATTATTTTGTGATGAGAACATAATCAAATCACTAATAATCCTAAAAACAATTATTTGGTATGGGAAAACATTCTCTTCGCAAATACCTTTAGCACGCCAGAACACCAATCCATAGGAAAAAGTATTTGAAATGGGTTTTTATTCCGATTTCAAATACATTTAATTATTAATATTATTTGTGATGAGAATTTATAACCCGTCACAAATACCTTTTTAATCATAGATGATTATTTATGGTCGGTACTAATTGTGTCGAGAATCTCGTCATAAATAGTCTTGTCACTAATAATCTAACCTATATATATACCCCAACAAATTTTTCCCTTTATTCTTCATCTAAACCATGATATCATGCTCTTCTCTCCTCTCCTCTTCATTTCTTAATTTTAAAGTTTAATTTTTTATAGTGATGAAAATTTTCACTTTATTATCTTATAAAAGTTTAAATTTGAATGTATTTATTTAATATTTTTAATTTCAAATTCATTTATTTTATTTTATGTTAGAAAATATTATTATTAATTAGCAGTAATTGGAAGTAATTAAATTCAATCAGAAATAAATAAAATTAATTAGCTGTAATTATTTGAAATTAGAGATATTTATTTTTAATTAGAAGCAATTATCTTTAATTATATACAATTAGTTTTAATTTTCATTAATTAATTTTAATTATCAGTAAATAGTTGTGATAAATAGTAATTACTTATAATTGATAAATTAATATTATTAATTAACATAACATAGTTATAATTTATATATCTTAGAAATAAGTAATAATAATTTATAGTAATTTCAAACAATTAATAGTAATTAGTAATTAGTAGTAATTGACACCAATTTTTAAAAAATAACCCTAAATATTAATAATTTAAAAATAATTATTAAAATTTAGCGGTAATCAAAAAAATTAGTGGTAATCCGTAACATTAGCGACAATTCTTAAAAATTAGATGTAATTATTAGAAATTATCGCATATTAGTAGAAAAAAGCAGTAAATGGTAAAAATTAGGAAAAATAAGCGATAATTAGTAATAATTAGAAAAAATGAGTGATAACTTATAAAAATTAGTGGAAATTAATGCTAATAAGAAAAAATGAGTAGAAATGAGCCGAAATTATTAAAAAATAATGGAAATGAGTGTTAATTAGTAAAAGAGTACCAACAATGAGCGGTAATTATTAAAAAATATTTTTAATGTGTAGGAATTAATAAAATTACCTGAAGTGAGTGGGAATTATTAAAAAATAATGTAAATAATTATTAATTTGTTAAAATTAGTGAAAATGAGTGTTAATTATTTAAAATTAGCGAAAATGACCAATAATTAGTTAAAATTACCGAAAATGAGCAGTAATTATTAAAAATTGCCAGTAATGAGTAGTAATTATTAAAAATTAGTAGTAATTAGTATTAATTAGTAAATATTACCTATAATGAGTATTAATTATTGAAACTTATAGTCAATGAGTGGTAATTATTAAAAATTACTGGTGATGAGCGGGAATTATTAAAAATTAGCAGAAATTAGCATTAATTAGTTAAAATTAGCATAAATGAGCATTAATTAGTTAAAATTAGTGGAAATGAAAGATAATTAGTTAAAATTACTAGATATGAGTGGAAATTATTAAGAATTACTGATAATGAGTAGTAATTTTTAAAAAAAATAGCATTAATGAGCGATAATTTGTAAAAATTACCTATACTGAGTGATAATTATTAAAAATTTCTGGTAATGAGTCGTAATTGTTAACTAATTCCTATAATGAACATGGATTATTAAAAATTAGTGAAAATGGGCATTAATTAGTTAAAATTAGAGTAAATGAGCATTAATTAGTTAAAATTAGTAGAAATGAGCGTTAATTAGTTAAAATTATCGAAAATGAGCAGTAATTATTAAATACTACCGGTATTGAGTGGTGATTATTAAAAATTAGAATTAATGAACAATAATTATTAAAAATGAGCATAAATGAGCGTTAATTAGTAAATAAATACTATAAATTAGTGGTAATTAGTAAAAAAACTAGTAATGAGTAACAAATACTCGTAATGAGCCAAAATTATTATAAATTAGTGGTAATGATCATGAATTATTAAAAAATATCATAAATGAACTTTTATTAGTTAAAATTAGAAAAAATGATCATTAATTGTTAAAAATTAGTGGTAACGAGCATTAATTAGTAAAAAATAGTAGTAATGAGTGGTAATAATTAAAAATTAGCGGTAATGAGTGAGAATTACTAAATATTAGTGTAAATTATTATTAATTAGTTAAAATTTGTAAACACAAGTGTTAATTAGTTAAAATTAACAAAGATTCGCATTAGTTAGTAAAAAATACCCAAAATGAGTGGCAATTAGTAAAAAATATCGACAATGAGCCGTAATTATTAAAAATTAGCATTAATGACCAGTAATGAGTAAAAAAGCTAATGAGTAGGAAATATTAAAAAATATAAAAAATGAGTGTTAATTAGTAAAAATTAGCAGAAATGAAAGTTAATTAGTAAAAATTTGCGGTAATGAGAGGTAATGAGTGGAAATTATTAAAAATTAGTGGGAATTAGTGGTAATTAGAAAATATTAGTGTAAATGAGTGTTAATTAGTTAAAATCAGTGTAAATGAGAGTTAATTAGAAAAAAATACCAAAAAATGAGCAGTAATGTGTAAAAATACTAGTAATTTGTGATAATTATTAAAAATTAGCAGTAATGAGACAAAATTATTGAAAATTAGTGGAAAAGATTATTAATTAGTTAAAAATAGCAGAAATGAGTGGTAATTAGCAAAAAATATGAGAAATGAGCAGTATTTAGTAAAAAATAACATTAATGATGGGTATTTAGTAAAAAACAACCAATAAAGAGTGGTAATTATTTAAAAATATCGGCAATGAATGTTAATTAGTAAAAAAATACTAACAATGATTATTAATTGGTAAAAAAATGGAAAAGATAATTATTTAGTAAAAAATAACAGCAATGAGTAGTAATTAGTAACAAATATTGGCAATGAGTAGTAATTAGTAAAAAAATCTGGAAATGAGTGATAATTAGTAAAAAATACCAAAAATGGGTATTATTTAGTAAAAAATACTACCAATGATCATCATTTAGTAAAATATACAATTAATCTGCATTATTTAGTAAAATAATAATGGCAATGAGCATTAATTATTAAAAAAATACCGACAATGAACAATATTTAGTAAATATATATATATAATGAGTGTTAATTATTAAAAAATATTTGTAGTGAGCACTATACAGTAAAAAATACCATCAATGGGAGGTATTTAGTATAAAATGCTAGCAATGAGTGGGATTTAGTACAAAATACTACAATTAACAATAATTAACCACAATTAAACAAAATTTACCATAAGTAACCAAAATTATCTAAAATTAACCATAATTAGTAATAGAAGGTTGACCAAGGGGTGTGAGATAATAATGGAGTAGAGGGTATTAAGGGGTTGGTAGGTTAAAATAATTTTGGTGAAATTTTTTTTCTTTATGGTCATCTCTATACTCTTTGCTCCTTACTTTTCTTGAGGAAAGTATGGAGTGGATGGGTGAAGGTTACGGTGGAGTGGAATAATTACAATGCCCCTATATTGAGGCCATTTGTAGGAGAGGTAGTCAAGGGTAAACTCGTAGGTTTACCCTTGACTGTGTCTCCTCCGAATGGTCTGAATGTAGAGGCACTGGAATTCATTCACTCTATTGTTGCCTTCATCCACTCCACTCTATGCTTCCCTCACACCCCAAGATCGACCTTCTATTTCCCTTAATGATAATTAACTATAATTAGAAAAAAAATTAGTGTTAATTAGAAAAAATAGTGATCATTTGAGGAATTAGAAAAATATAGTAGTAATTAGATGGAATTGATAATATTTATAAGTAATTTGAAATTTTTTCATTTTTTATTTTTTTGTATAGTCTCTTCCTTATATAATTATAAGAAATGTCTTTATTTTCTATTTTTTTAGAAAAATATTGAAAAAGGAAGTGTACAAAAGTCGTTATTACAAGATCAAGATTGGATAAATCATCATATGAATCTAAATGTTT
Source organism: Viscum album (assembly GCA_963277665.1). NCBI lineage: Eukaryota > Viridiplantae > Streptophyta > Magnoliopsida > Santalales > Viscaceae > Viscum > Viscum album. Next base: position 75,006,134 of record OY728139.1, on the reverse strand, counting down.
CTAGTGTAAATCCTATATATATTGAGGGTGTTGAAGCCTTTTTATCATTTTCATCATCTAAACCATAGTATATTTTAGATGGGATAATTAAGTGTTCATGTATGAAATGTGATCTAGGGAGATTTGAAACATTTTACAATGTAGTGGTCATCTATTGTATTTTGGTTTTCAAAAAGATTATGTTTTTTATATCAAAAATGGTGAATGCAGTTCCAAAGATGATTCTAATAATTTGGTTCCAGTTCTATCGCAGTTTCAAACTTTAGAACATGATATTTTTGGTAAATCTTTTCAAAAAATAAAAACTCAGAATGATATTGATTTACCTTTAGAGTTAGAACCATATTGATTTTATGAGTTTTCAAAGTATGTTGAAGATTCCTAATATCTTGGTTTCAATTTAAGAAAATTTGAATCGATTAGAATATTTATAGGTATTAAATCAGATAATGGAAAGTTAAACAGTTGTATTGATTAGATATTATCTTTTGTTAATTCACTTTTACCTAAAGTAAATGTGTTGCCTACCAATTTCTATTAGTGTAAGGGGTTGTTTTGTAATTTGGGTCTTGGTTATCAAAATATTCATGCATGTTAAAATAATTAAATCGTATATTATTGTGAAATTGAGTCATTTGTGAATTATTCTATATGTAGAAAATTAAGGTACAAGGAGGCTCAACAAAGAATGTCTAGAATATTCCCCGTTAAATAATTGAGGTACTTCCCATTCAAAAATAGATTATAATGTTTATTTATATCTTAGAATACAACACCATTGATGAAATGGTACAAATCCAATATTTTAATCAGTAAAATCTCAAATCATTCTTATGATGGTGATTCATGGAAATATTTTGACCATGTGCATCCTTATTTTTCTTTCAAATCCCATAATGTGTTATTGGATCTTTCTACTGATGGTTTTGTTCCATTTGGTTCATACGATAGTCAATATTCTTATTCGATCATCTTTATAACTCCATACAAATTACTGTCTTGGATGTTGATGAATGAACCATATTTTTTTAACATTATTAATTCTAGGAAATCTAAAAAAGAATATCAATGTTTATTTGAATCCGTTGATTGGTGAGTTAAATTTATAATGGAGTAATAGTGTCAGTACATATGATGTTTTTTCAAAAAAGAACATTCTAATCCAAGCTCCATTAATGTGTACAATTAGTGACTTCCCAATATGTGTAATAGTATCTTTCTGGAGGACACATGGTCTAAAATCATGTTCGTATTGTATGAGTGACATAAAAATGTTTACAATTATTAGTGGGATAAAACCTTATTTTTAAAAATATAGTCACAAATTTCTTTTTATTGATCATCCTTTATAAAGGAACATAAATCACTTCAAAAAAGGTAAAATTTAAAGAGACGGGCCTCCAGCAATGATCTTAGGCATTGATTTAAAATCTATTGTATCTTCATTACATTCCATTAAATTTATAGAAACTATAAACCAACAAAAAATAGATGGATTTGGGAAATTTCAATGATGTTATTATTTTATTCTTAACTTTTTTTATACTCCCTTTTGTAAATTTCATATAAAAGTGCATAATTGGTGAGAGATACTCATGTTTCAATAATAAATATAGTTTTTGAGCATTATTTGAAGTATTAAAAATGAGTTATTTTACTATTTTAATTATAAATATCATCCTTATTATTGAAATTTTATGGTTCTTGTTTTTTAGGTTTACTTATTCAATTTCCAACAAATCATTAGAAGGAATCATTGTACAATTGTGCCATTTGAAGGGACATATGGACCACACAAGAAGGCCAACAAAATCTGAGAAGAAAATGGACCATCAATAAAGATTGAATTAATGGGCTCAATATATAATTCCAAATCATTGATTATCCACCAAAATTATGGGAAAAATACCATTCATATTGGATAACAATTTCAAGTCCCAACTCTACTAAAAATTGGCCCAAATGATTCAATGAAGTCCAGCCAACCATTCGGTCCTAGAAATAAAATTAGCACAAAAAACATGACTTGTATCCTAATATAGACTTACATTCAAGCTGAAATTTTTCATTGTGAAAGGTAAGATATAGGTGGACGAGTTTTTTGAATAAAGTGTTGGGATTTTATGGCATCTTCATATTCAAAAACCCATTCAAATTTTGTCTTTTAAAAAGTATTGATGGAAATGAACAGATTAAATTTTTTTAATAAAACCATCATAACAGTGGTTCCTTAAGTCCAATAGCCACCATATTTTCAGAGTAGATATAAAAGATAAAAATCTACAATGTTTGATAAGATCATATCTTGATATTAAGCTGTCTGTTTGGAAATATTAATTAGCCAATTTGAGGGGAATATTTGGAATGAAAACAGTCCACCACCATTTGCCTATAAATACATCCCCCTCTTCTCCTTGAAATGGGTTTTCATTTCAAAAGAGAGGAGAATAAATTGGCTCAAACAAATCATTTCAAAAGTCTTAGGAGGACCTTCCATACAATTTTTTTAATTGAAATACCCTTCCTCCTCTCTTTTCTTTCATGTACTTTTCTTTTCTTTTCATTTGTAATCACATATGTTGTTTTCAATTATGTATCAATTTTAATGCATGTTTATTCTTCGTATTCTATTTTAATAATGCACCATATAATATTAAATTTTAATGGTCTTAAAATAGTTTAAATCAAGTTTAAACCCCTTCCCTCATTTTCTTCTTCATTCAATCGAAATTCCGTTTTTAATTATCATCATCATTCATGTGTGTATTCGGCGCACCACTCTTTTATTTTCCCACTGTTTTTATTTTAGTTTTAACCCATCACCAAAAAAATTTAAATAATATTATTAACCAAACTAAAGTATGAGTAAATCTACCATTTTAGTGAGTTATAATTTCTGGATGTTAAGTGATTGAGAGCTTTTCATCATCGAATATTCTTTAAATTAACATTGTGTAGGTTAAAATTAAAATGTTATGGATTAATGACATGATTTGTTTAACTTATGGCTTCCATGGATTATTGGAACCATAAATACACTACCATAAACAAGATTTTATTAATATTAGAACCCTATTTTAAGTTAATTCTTAGATTAAATCCTTAAAACTTGAGAATTCAAATCAAAGTCATCTTGTGAAGTGGGTGTTAATTTAATGCAATATAATGTAAAGCTATAGGATATCACAAGATTAACTCCCTAATAATGAACTCACCCTAATATTTATAAAATTATTAAATAAAAATCAACCATCAATCACTTCATTTAATCTCTACAAACAAACCCCTAAATCAAAATACAATCAATTAAAAACAATTGACTATAAAAAGTATCATCACCAAGGATTAGACCTGGGTGGTACTATACACTTTAGCAGAGCACCGGAACATTGAAAAGTCTGTAGGAGACAATCGTTTTCCCTTCAAATGGCTCTATTACTGGGGATGGTTCATTAAGTAGCCATTAGTTTCTAGTTATTGTAAACAAACAAAAAAACAAAATTTAAAATAAAAATTGAAAAAAACACAAAGAAAATATTGTCCTACCATAAAAATCATAAATTAAAAAATAAAAAGAAAAACCCATCTTCCTATTTCTTCCAAAATACATCTGAATTCCTCGTATCCTCCCAAAAAATACCTCATATTTTTTTGACCTTGAAATTGAGGAAAATCTTCTCTAATTTGGAGGAATATTAGGGATAATCAAATCATTCAAGAACCAGTCCTTGTACAACCAATTGAATTAGATATGGCTAATCCTAGGGAACAAAAACTTATAGAACTTGATTCCCTTAATATGAATTACCAACCACTTATTATTAAATATCCAAAAATAGAGGCTGACTATGAACTCAAATCATGTTTGATTCATCTTCTACCTCATTTCCAAGGGCTAGCCAGCGAGGATCAACATCTTCATCTTAAAGAGTTCCTTGTGGTGTCTTATACAATGAATCCTCAAGGGGTTTCTAAGGAACAAATCAAACTCTGATCATTCCCTTTCTCCCTAGATAACAGTGATAATTCATTGATTTAATACCTCCCTCTTGGGTCCATAACCACATGGAAAGACATGAAGAGACTTTTCTTTGAAAAATTATTTCCTGTTTCTCATACCGCTTCTATCCGAAAGAAAATAAGTGGTATCCATAAATTACCTAATTAATCACTCCATGAGTACTGGGAGAGGCTCAAAAATCTTGTGTCAACCTGCCCACACCACCAAATCTCTGACCAACTCTTGATCGAATAATTCTATGCGGGGTTATTGGATATGGATAAAACACTCACTGATGTTGCAAGTGGTGGTGCTCTTGTTGATAACACCCCTGAAGCATCACGAGATCTCATAAGAAATATGGATAAAAACAAACAAAAATTCCATACTCGACCACATGATCCTGTCAAAAAAATCTAAGAGGATTAATACATGGATCCCAAAAAGATGACTGAGTGGATGAGTGAACTTATAGGTCTTGTACGACAACTAGCTATGCCTACCAAACCCCAAAATCATCTTCTCCACAATATCTATACCCAAGACCTATCAAGAACTTTGGAATCTACTAATCCCCATATCATAAAATGGAAACATGTACAAAAATTCAAGATGATCCATCTGATTCATCCAGACCAATGAAGCTCAATGTAGTATATGCTCAGAGGAACACCAACCCTCAACAATCTGGTCAGTTCATATGAAACATCAACCAACCCTTCGTTGAGCCCTTGTCTTCTACATTTAACCAAGTCTTGAGTTATAATAATCCCATTTCTCATCCTCCTCAATTCCCTCCTCAAAACCTAATCCAATTTCAATATGGTCGAGGTGTTAGTAACTTCCAATAACCTTACCATTTTGTTCCTAATCCTCAAAAGATCAATACTCCTCTTGATCCTCATAGATTCCACTATCTTAATGAGCCTTCTTAATTCCCAACCTAATACAAACACTTTCCCAAGAAACAAAATCATGTTAATCCCAATGTGGGACATGCCTCTTCTTCCAAGAAACCATGGGAAAAAACTGTGGAAGATCTTTCCTCGTTCCCTCATTCTAGCCTAAAAAACATTGAAACCCAAATTGGTCAAATTGCATCTCACCTAAGGCAACATCATCCCTCCAATTCCTCCCAACTCCCAACTCAACCACTACCCAACCCTAAGGGTAATATAAGTTCAATTTCACTTATATTGGGAAAATAGATGTCTATACCTCATGATGGATCGTCAAATGAACCATTGAATGATGAGCTAGAAAATGAAAAGAAAAATAAACTAGAAAAGAAACCTGAATCCACTCCCTCGCCACCTTCCATTCCTCTAAAAAATCCAATTCCTTTTCCTCCAGCTATCTATAAGATAATGAAATCCTTTGAACTCGATTCTGAAATTCTTTACATGTTTAGACATGTTGAATTCAATATTCCCCTCTTAGATTCCATAATAAAATCCTATATATGCCAAGTTTCTTAAGGAATTTTCCACTCTTAAGAGAGAACTTAGGACCATTGAGAATGTTTCAACCCAACAATCCATACCCATGAAGTGCAAAGATCCTGTGACCTTTACAGTTCCATGCCAGATAGGAAATTCAAATTTAGGTGATGCACTCATAGACCTAGGATCCTCGATAAACTTCATTCATAAATCCATCTTCTCCATACACGGTATAGGTCCCTTTCTCCCAATGGGTTTTTACTTCTAATAAGCAATCGCAATACAACTATTTCTGAGGTAATAATTGAAGATGTACATGTCAGAGTCAATGATCATATCTTCATAGTTGACTTTTATGTCCTTGAAATGGAAGGTGAAACAACTTATTTCCAATCACCTTTGATTCTAGAAATACCATTACTTATGATATCTAAAACCAAAATTGATGTCCATGCTGGTATATATACATGGAATTTGGTGACCAAATTGTTAAGTTCAATATTTTTCAATCCATGTGATACCCATCATACAATCAATTTTTATTCTCTATCCATGCTTCAGAAAGTATCTTTGAGAGTGTGTTGAATCATAATCCCTCATGTTCTTCCAGTTCTACTGATAGAGGAGTTTTTGAATATTACATCCTCATCAACAATGTCATAAATGGAGAAATTGATGTTGACATTACAAATGAAAACTCCATTGATATAAAAGGATCTTGAAAACTCTTTGAAATATCATCTTTCCTCTGACCTCCACTTCTCCATCTGGAATAATAATGAAGAAAATGAACTAACACGATCATTTATTAATTTAGATCAAATTATCCATCATTCATTATTTCCTATCCATGATTCTGAAAATTCTATTTCATGTGAGGTGAACCATGAACCAATGTGTTTATATTGTCCTGATGGCAGTGATGTTAGTGATATTTGTTCCGTAATTAATAAAGTGGTCACTGGTGAGGTTGAAATTGACCATTCTTTGTAAAAAAAATTGATATAAAGGATATTGAATATTTTATTAACTATTATGACTCCACTGATCCTTGTTACTATACACCAGTATGTAATGAAATTAATGTTTTTAAAACCACTGGGATCTCATACTCTGATTTTATATTATACAGAGCTTACATAAACACACCATCAGAATTGTAACATCTTCCTGAACTTCCAAGAATTGAAAAATAACACATAGTGGGCTGCATAATACCTCAAGTTGGAAACCAAATCTAAGATAGTCATATTGTCCTACCACACCCATTGAATTCCAAGCACAAAATCAAGGAAGGGGAGAAATTATCCAATGAACAATCATGCATCCCAAAGGAGAATTGTTTCTTAAATCACTCTGGAGATGAGAAAATATTATGGCCACTATCAAACTCTGGGTTGTCCACTGCAACTGTCTAACTGTAGAAAAAAATGGTGTGCTTCTTGGGATCCAACCTAAGTTTTCTTTCACATTTTTGAAATTTTAATTTATTCTTAGTTTTTCATTTTATGAACAACATTTTTTTGTTACTGTTTTAGGTAATGGAAATTTCCCAAACCATAACTAGATATGACAAATTCCACAAGAATCCGTCAACTTCCATAGACCAACCACTGGATAGAGATGGAGACCCACTAAATCCAAACTAGGGGCATCGATTTCCCTTTAACTCTACCACTCTTCCTCTCTATCCCTCTTTCTTATTCTTCCTATCTCTTTCATTTTTTACCACCTCCTTCATTGAATTTTTTTTATATTTATATTTTTAGTCTGTTTATTTTAAAAACACTTAAAAAAAAAACAGAACAAAAAGAGTCATACTTACTTACCATCCACTTTTGGAAAATTTTCCAACCATTCTGAGGAGCCAAAAAGACATGTTTTCATATCAATTTTTTTTTATTTTCATCATGAATTTGAATAAAAAATATTGTTTCAAAGCCAAATTTTTTTGAATGCTTAGTTTTGGATTTGTAAAATGATTTTCCCCAATTGTGAGGAACACAATTAGATTTCTTTCCACGGTCACATATGACTATCTTTTCATTATATGTGTTTTCACCCCCTTTTGTGAGTCTTGAGTTTGTGGATCTTCATGAAGAATTACCTACTTTGGTGTGCTTGAATATGATATTGGCATTTTCTAAACCACATGATAATTACAATAGCCAATTAGCCTCACATTAACCTTATATTAATCCTCCTTTTTAAATACCCTTCGAGCATGTGAAAACCTTTTCTTTGATAGCCACATTATAAGCCCAATACATTGTACCCCAAAATATCTACATGGATTTACATTTCATAATTTATTGAAATTTTAGTGGGGGGGGAATGAATTTCATTTTGGGTATATCCTTTTCTTAATTTTCAACTTTTTATCATATAATTGAGGGAAAATATCCATTTTAGTGTGGGTGGGAGGTTTTAATTTAGTGAATCTTGGGAATGTATATATGTTTACGACATATTGTACAACTTTTATTAAAAAGTGTAAAAAAAAAACAAAAAATGAATGGGTTGTTTCTTGGGTGGGTAAAAAATCACTCTTCTTCAACCTTTGATCTTGTTATAACTATTAAAATTAGTGTCGTGAGGAGATCAATCATGGGTTGGGAGATTAGTGTGAGATTTGTTTCAAGTTTAACTTTCCAAAAAAATAATAGGAAGAAGAAGAAAATAAAATAACATTTGAATTATATATTATTATGTCATTGAGATAAGTTTTGTGTTTGATAAATATTTCATCTTCTCAAACCCTTAAATTTTTTTTCCTCCTTTGTGAATTTCTTCACACAATAATTCCCTTGTAAATATGTGTTTCCATTTATTCATATGTTTCATTTCAAAAAAAAAATTCTGCATTGTTTTACCCATGCTGATGTTTTACCTCTCTTCTCCTCTCTCTTGGACATTATATTCGTACCATCTCATAGCCATAGAAAAACCACTTCAAATGAACTATAGATTATTTTTCACATTAGGATAGATAATGGAAGGTGAGATCTCTTTCAAACGCTAATATTTTCACTTTTGGTTGGTGAATGAGTGAACCTCCATAAATAAATTTTATCATCTTGAGAGGTGTGACTTTTGAGTGTCCACATTTTCAATTTCTAAATTTGATCCTAAAAAAAGATTTTTTGAATATTTCTTTTGTAAAAATTTGTGGTGGAGTTCAATATGGATGATTTAAATGGTCTAAACCTCCCATGATTGTGGAAAAAAGAAATTAATATTTTTTTGTTGAGTGAGAATAATTTTGTTATGTTTTTATATTTGTTTCAAATGAGGACATGCACACGAATAAGTGTGAGGGAGTTATTGTTATTCATTTATTCATAACTCTTTTTATACTCCATTTAGTAAATTTCATGTAAATGTGCATAATTGGTGTGAGATACTGATGTTCCAATACTAAATATAATTTTTTTAGAATTATTTGAAGTAGTCATATTAACTTATTTTACTATTTTAATTAAAACTCTCATCATGATTATCCAAATTGCATGGTTCTTGTTTTTTAGGATTCCTTATTGAATTATTAACATACCATTAGAAGTAATCATTATCCAATTCTTAAATTTGAAGGGTAATATAGACCGCACAATAATTCCCACATAATCTGTGAAGATAATGGACCAAAAATGAAGATTTAATTACTGGGATTAGTATTGAAGTCGAAAATAGTATATTATCCAAAAAATAATCTTGGAAAATATCATTAATATTAGGAAAAAAATTAATGGCCCAAATCCACTAAAAAGGGGCCCAAATGATTCAATGAAGTCCATACCACCATTATTTCTAGGAAATTAAATTATCATGCAAAATATTACTTTTCTCATGATATATACATCAATTAAAGCTTATATTTTTTAGTGTAAAATGTAAGACATAGGTGGCCTACTTTTTTGAAGAAATCATTTTGATTTTAGGGAATATTTCTAACAGAAAACCCATTCACATTTTGGCCATGAAAAAGTATTGATTGAAGTGGAAAGTTTGAAATGTTTTAATAAAACCACCATATCTTTGTCTCCATAAGTCCAATGGCCTCCATAGTTACATAGTATGCAGAGGATATCCATATCTATAACTTTTAAGAAGATCATATCTCGATATGCAGTTGTATGGTTGGAAAAATTGGCGATCCAATTGAAGGGGAATATTTGGAATGGAAATAGTAAACCCCTCTTCTCCTTGCAAGGGGTTGGAATTTCATAAGAGAAGAGCATACATTGGTATGAACAAATATTTGAAAAAGTCTTGGGAGGACCTTCCATAGTAAATTTTGTACTTTATATACCCTTCGTCTTCTATTTTATTTCATGTTATTTTGTTTTCTTTTCATTTGTAATCACATATATTATTTTCAATATTGTTTCAATTTTAATGAAATTTTCATCTTTGTATTCTATTTTAATCACACTTCCTCTATTATTAAATATTAATGGTCTTAAAATATTTTAGATCAATTTGAAACCCCTTCTCTCATTTTCTTCCACATTCAATCTAAATTCCATTTTTAATTCTCATCATCGTTAATGTGTGTGTTCGGCGCACCACTCTTCTCTTGTCCCATTCTTTTTATTTTAATTTTAAACCATACCCATTATCATTTAAACCAGATTATTAACCATAGAAATAGATTTGTAAATCTACCATTGGGGTGAGTTATAATTTGGGGATGTTAAGTGATTGAGAGATTTTTCTTGATGAATAATCATTAAATTGACATTGTATATGTTAAACTTAAAATTTCATGGATTAATGACATGTTTTGTTTAACGTATGGTTTCCATGGATTATTGGAACCATAAATACACTACCATAAACAATATTTGATTAATATCAAAACCCATAGTTAAGTTAAGTCTTGTATTAAAGACTTAACACTTGGGAATTCTAATCAAATTCATCTTGTGAAGTGGATGTTAATTTAAGGAAATATAAAGCAAAGCTCTAGGATATCACAAGACTAACTCCCTAATAATGAACTCACCCCAATATTTATCAAATTATTAAATAAAACATCAACTATAAATCACTTCATTTAAGCTTTGCAAATAAACCCCACAATAAAAATACAATAAATTAAAAATAATCGATTATAAAAAGTATCATCATCGAGGATTTGAACTGAGTGCTACTATACACATTATCAGAGAACCGGAACCTCGAACAGTTGATAAGTGAAAATTTACTGCACTTCATTCACAATTGGATTAAAAAAAGTATTTTTTTGGATCTCCCATATTGATCTGATTTATTGTTCTATCACATTTTGGATATCATGCATATTGAGAAGAACTATTTTTATAATTTATTTTATATAGTTTTGGACACATGTGGTAAGACCAAAGATAATGTAATGATGTAATTAGATATTTACCATATTTGTAGGAAACTTGAGCTTGATTTGTTTGAAAATAATAGATCACAGAAGTTAATGATGTCAAAATTGGCTTATATAGTTTCGAAAGAAAATCATTTATTATTTTTTTCAGTGGCTTATAGATTTGAGGCTTCTAGATGGTTATGTTTCTGATTTGGCTAGATGTGTTAGAAACAATTGTATTATCAAATTAAAAATTCATGATTTTCATGGTATAAATGAAATACTTATACTAATATGATTTAGAGGTTTGTTTAATTCTTTTATTAGGGATGTGCTAATAGAAATATCATATTTTTTACAAGACATTTGTGCGGTGAAAACATGCTATAGTGAAATTTAGTATACTATAATAAGAGGTTGTTTTAATTTTATGTAAACTGTAAAAAAATCCATCATATTTCTTTGATTAAATGGAACATTTTATATTATATTTACCACATGAAGAAAAATTTGGAGTGCCAGTATAATTATGATTGATGTATCCATATGAGAGATGTATGAAAAAAATGAATAAAAAGGTATGTAATAAAGAATCAGTTGAAGGGTCAATTAAAGAAGCTTATTTTTTTAGAGGAAATTTCTTTTTTTTACTCCCATTATTTCTAATATTAATATCCTTAAAAAAATTACTGAATGAGACATAATGATGGAAATGTTTACGATGCAATGTAAATTCAATTATTAGTTTTTAATCAGCCTAAACTTGGATTTGGTGGAGTTCATAAATGATGAATTTTAGATGATGAACATCACAAGTCTCATACATATGTTCTTATTAACTATGAAGAAATGACAAAATTTGTACAATGAGTGCTACTACCACATATTATTTAATTTTTTTTAAATACAATCAATATATTTTTATTTTTAGATTATATGATGATTATATCCAGAAACAAGTTCTTAAAATTACAATATCTTATTTTGAAGAATGTTAGTAGCCTAATTTTTCTTACTGGTTTTAATGATTGGTAAAGTAAATTTTTTATGGTTTAATATATGAAATATGTTTATTATTTGTTATATTGTTAATTTTTTTAAATTTTGTAGGTATCACAACATGCCAATAAAATTGATAATCGATTGTGTGTATTGAGTAGCCCACCATCCAAAATTTTTTAATCTTATAATACATGTGTGGGGAATTGTTTTAAATTTCATACATGTGCATATAGTGAGTAAAAAAACAATGAATAATGGTGTTTTATTAAGAGGATATCATCATTTGGAAAGTATGATTACTTTAATATAATTATGGATGAAATAATTGAGTCGTGTTACCTGGGATAGAATTGTGTAATGATGCTTAAATTTCATTGGTTTGATACTGATAGAGCCTTGTGTGTTTATCCGCACCATGGAATCATTGGAATTAAATATAAAATCTTTCTTGAAGTAAATGAACCATTTACATTGGCTCATCATGCACAAAAAACATATTATGAAAATTATTATGCTACTTAAAATGAGTTAATTTATTGGTGGAGAAGTATAAAAAAGAAATCTCATGAAACTCAGTTTATAAAATGTGAATGTGGTTTTCTTGAAGTGAAAGGAATTGAAAATTTTCAAGAGGTATATCCAAATACATCTTTTTTAAAGATAAAAACAAATATAAATGATTAAACTGTATTGTTATAGGTCTTTGGTGATGATGATGATGTAAAAAATGAATTTCAAAAGCCCAAATATAAAGAATTATTTGAGTTCACCATAATACTACATTGCATTTTAGGTTTTAATTCATGCATGAAATGAGTATCATATGTTGAGATCAAGATATGGTAATCATGGATGAGATCTTTGGGGAAAACCCCCACAAGGTAACATTGTAGTATTTTTGGGTTGATTATGTTTATTAACAAAGGAGGTTTCCATGATAAGTTATGGAGTTCTAGTATGGTTTTTGACTAGGCATGATGACAATGATCCAAGATAATGAAATGGATTCTATTTATTTGGTATAGAAATATGTGTATATAAGGTGGAATCATTTCACAATGTTTACCAATTTGTTGGGGTCAAAAATTTGGAGGAATCAAGATTTTTGAAAGTTGAATTTCTATATCTAAATAATCATATATATGTAAAATGCATGAATTTCATAAATATTTGATGTTTTGAAAAATTTTGGTGCTTCACGAAGGCTCTATGATTCACAAAGGTTTGAAGGTTCATGCATGCATGATGGGTTGATGGTAAACCTCCATGATAACAAGAATCTTTGTGAATGGGAAATTTTCCTGGTGCTTCATAAAGATAGGGTGGTTCAAGAAAAAAGAATTGAGTGATTTATGAAATGATTATGGAGGGATTGGAAGCTTTGTTAAAGGAAAGAAACACATATGAATAGGCCTCTACCCCCCTCATTTGGAGTGAGTCAAACTTAATGAAAATCTAAAGGATCTGAATTTGTAAAGGTTACTCGTGATGTTTATACACGAGAAAAAGTTCTTAAAGAAAGGGGGTTCATGAAGGCTTTGTAATCCATCTGATAATTGTAAGCTTCATTAATGTGTTGAACTTCATGAAGGTTATGTGTGCTTTGTGAATAAAGGATGCTTCAAAAAGGATTTTTATGATTCAAAAATGGTGAGATTCATGAAAGGAGTGGGGTTAACAAAAGCATGGTATTCTTATATAGAATTGGGTTGTTTCATGAAGGGTGTGTGAGCTTCATGAAAGTAGTGAGCATTGAAAAAGATTTGAGAATGAATTTCCTTATAAATATGTGGTAAATTGGTATTCATGAAGTGGGTGAAATTGGAACTTAATGATGCACCAAATGAGGTGTAAAACGTATTGATTCTGATGATCAAAAGGAAGATCATATAAAGGACCAATGGTCACACTTTAGGAGGCTGATAATAAATCATCTATCAAGAACCACTATGAGAATATTCACACTTCCTCTTTAATTTAAAGGAACCCACACTACCATTGGGAGAGAACAAAACTCCCAATAATCCAAACTTACCAGCTAGGTCCATTTCAACCATCAATTCTATATCTAGTACATTAGAATAAGAAGAAAACTTCATCCAGAAAACCAAAGAAAAAATCATATCAAAGTGCCAACTCAATTGTTAGATCCTTTATCTTATCATTTGATACTATCTCAGGTGAAAACTGCACAATATTAGAAAAATAGTTTGCATACTCTATTACAGTCCTATTAGCCTACTCAAGTTTGAAAAACTCTAGAGCCTTGGCCAACACCATCAAATCTGGATAGAAATGATCGGTGAAAATAACCTTAAAGTATTTCCACTCTATGTCCTAATGATTATTCTCATTCACCATTGTGTCCCACCATATTCTTATTATCCCTTCAACCACAGAGTTGGAACACTTCACCTTGATTTCATCATGTGTATATAAGAACCCAAACAAATCTTCCATCCTCCTCAACCATTCCTCACCCTCTTGAGAGTAATTTGATCCCTGAAACACTAATGGATTATAGAGAAGGAATTATTGAGAATTATTATGTAGATCATCCCTCTAAGTCTCTACAACTGAAGCCCTAACGAGAGATGATGTAGGTGAATGTCTTAAATCTTGGACAATACACACAATCACATCAACCAGATTCGGGTGCACTAGAGGATTCACTCACTATGTTTTAGTAGTAGATTCCTCCTAGATCTGATTTGCACATATCCATAGAGGCATGATGTTACAAAACATCATACATCAGGAAAGAATAAATTAGATTAACTCTCAAACATAGAAATGAGGGAAATTAATCCCAACAGAAATAAAAACAAGATTTGGATTTCACCTATCCAAATCAAAATTAGTGAAATACTATAACTAATCCTTAAGACATATTTCCCAAACCACCCATGGTTACTTAAGGTTTGTTACATTGATATCTGGATAGACACTCAATAGTAACCACCTCCTAAGTCCCGAAAATATTACACCATGCATACTAACTTCCAGATAAGAAGCTCAACATCCTTTGATACCACTTTGTCACAAACCAGCCTGGGTATCCTAGTAACCTTACAACTTATCCAGAATTGAAATAACCTGAAGGGAATTTCTGATCCCCATGGGATGGTGACTAGAACTTAGAATCATAAAAGATGAAAGTGGGAATGATTTTCCCACAACCATTGTGGAATAAAGATAACAAGATAGTATGAATACAATCGAAAGTCTATGGGGGAGAAGTGTAATAGAAGTCAAATAGGTATAAAAAACCCAAATTTCTACAGAAAAGTACCAGAAAACTAAAAAACATCCCATGTTCCAAAGGATGCAACCCTCCAAGTCCATGAATCAACAGCTAGAACCACCTCTAAGTGGTGCCTTACCCCTACATGAATTGGGAAGGAGATAATCTACAAACACCTGAAGGAATTGGTAGGGTCTGATATAAAATCCCAGTAGGGTCTCTCCAAGGATTCTTCAATATGATTTGATCATTTAATTAATAAAATAAATATCTTTCAACTTTCAAATAAATTGTTTTGTTATTTCAAAAGAATATGTAAACAAATCATTCTTTAAATTTAAAATGTCATAAATACTTTAAACAAATGGTGAAATTTCAATTGATGGAATATATATAAAAAAATGGATTAGTAGAACATTTTATAAAAATAGTTTATATAAATTCACTAGGAATATAAAACAATTTACAATGTTGGCATACATTTATATCTCATATATAAACAAGCGAGCAACATGGTCATCTACCAAGAGGTATGATAGTTATAGGTTATGGGATCCTCACACACTCATGTGATAGTAAACACAATATGTACACACGTACCTCAACACTAGAAAGAGATGACTCATCGACATCTTATTGAGAATTTAAATGTGCTAAATAATGTTCATGGTAGAGTTGTAATGCGTCAATCTGGTGCTAGGGCATTACCATCCTAGCATGTTTATCCCAAATAACTCACTAACAACCTAGGATTTCTTGTTCTATAGTACAAATCAATGTTGGTAATTTTTTTAATAAACCTTAAAATAAAATTAAATCTCATTCTCCCATTTTATAAATTCCAATTTTACATTTAAAAACCAAAATGGGTTTTTAATAAAAAACATTTTTGTAAGATAAAACCCAATGGTTTCTATCAAAACCATTTTAAGAAATTTTTTCCAAATAAGAATTTTAAATCATTTCACAATTCAATTCCAATAATTAAATTCAAAAATGTAATTTAAACAATTACCATAAATTAAAAAATTTAAATTAAAAAATTTAAATCCCCACAATTTTTTATCAATTTCACAATTACACCCCAACTCAATGGAATATTGGGTTTTCCAAATTTAATGTTGAAATCCAATTTCCAAAAAACCCCAATTAAATGGAAATGGGTTTTTGATTAAAAAATTGAAATAAATTGCATTTATAATAAGAAATTAATTTAAACTGACAATCATGCAATTTAAATTTAACAAAAATTGGGCATCACAACAGACCCACCTTCATTGGGATTGCTAGATCTCGAATCAACAAACCCTAGTTGAGATTTTCCAAAGAAGAATGAAGATAATGGAAATCGGGAGTCAAACCTTGGCTTAAGATTCCAAAAAAAAAGGGTATTATATCCTCCAACCAAAATGGAAATATATAAAACTCTAGGTAGGAAAAGAGAGAGAGCGATAGATAGAGAACCAGAAGAGAAAACTAACTATGATTGGATCTACCACAATTATCCAAGATTAGATCCTCCTATGGAAGGGTTATGAGGGTCTAAGAACTTCACTTAGGATCCTCCAAGGAATAAGGATTTGTTTATGGTTTGTACAGGTCCATCATGAGTTTAAAAAGAGGGGTTGGGAATTTTAAAACCAAAATCTGGATTAAAAAATCTCATACACATGTTTATCTTGGTAGGGTCACACGGTTAGACCAAACTGTACACCCTCATCATGAACCCATTTAAATGGACTTCACAGTTTCTCCAAAGTTGGAACATGGTTTGAAAAACCGTACGCCAACCATCAAAAACCTCACTGCCTGGGATTGCATAGTTTTCCTTGGGAGAGCGCATGGTTTGGGAAAATTGTGTGTCAACCATGCACTAGCCCAAAATTTTCAAAACTATTAAAAATTTCTTTTGAAGTAACCCCAAAATAAACCCAGCCAAATAATAGTAAAAATAGGGGGTTTAGGAATACCTAAAAACGTAAAAAGGATATTATAATTTTTTATCAATTTCGTATCAATGTGAATAAGTTCATAACTAGAGAATCCAAATCAATACATAATTGGAATAAAAAATCTTGATGTTGAAAAAAACACTTTATTAAGTTTAAGTATCTTCCAAGTTTGTTAAAAAATTAAAAATTATTAAAAACACACCCAAGTAGGCATTACATAAATATTAACATTTGAATTCAAAATTTTCCACAAGTGAAATACATTACTTACCATTTTTTTTCAAAACCATATTATACTCCACAAATAATAAAAGAAAAATATCATTATAAGTGGGTATTATGCAAGAATAAAAGTAATGGGAACCCATTAACCACACCAATATATTATCCTATTTGGTTAGCCCTAAATAACCTTTTTGAATTTAAAAATTTTCATGAAAATAATGTTAGGTTAGAGGATATGATGAAAGATGGTCCTATGGGGGGTGAATAGATTAGATTAAAATTTTAAAGAGATAAATTAATTATCATAGTTAATTAATAGTGTCAATTTATAGTGAAAAACTAAAAGAAAGAACACAATGAATTTTTATTGTAGTTCAATACAATATGGCCATACTCTACTCATATACCCCTATACTCTGCAAGAGATATGTTGTGCACTATACTAATTTCTGAAGGGGAATCATAACCTGATTTCAAATATCCTTTTCAACAAAGGGGAGAGATAACCACACTAACACACTGAATTTTATATGGGGAGTTACAACTCAATTAAAACACTGATTTTAGACTACGGGAGTCCCAACTTGAATGGTCTTGAATATAGAATTCTGGATTCACAACCTGAAGAAATAAAGAATTCATTTGAATGGAAAAGCATAAACAAAAGTTGTGAGAAAAAGTGTGAGAGATAAAAAGTAGGGTTATAAACACATAAAACCAGGAAAAATAGATAGAATATGAATAAGAGAAGTACAAGTGTTGGTTCTTGAGTAATGGATCAAATAATCTTATTTAGGTAGTATTAATTGAAGAAGATGTGGTTTAACAATTGATAGATCATCCAAAAGACGAAGCAATGATCACACAATACATTACATAATTATAAACCACTTTGAATGTTCATATCATTATTCTCGATGGAACTGTAATCTTTTGAAGTTGTTAATAATGATGTTCTATATGTTCCAAGACCACTTGTCCTCCATTTAAATAGAGAACTTCAAAGACTAAAATACACCTTCCATGGGTAAAATAAATCAAAAAAAAAAATAACATTTATATAATTATCGCAATAATTATGTATGAGAGAGAAATAAGTTTCCAGGATTATCATAGAAATAGTTATTCAAAAAAAATCAAAGAAATCTCTTGAAAAATAAGTCAAAAAATATATGAAATTATCCATTAAATATAACTCCAAATTATACAGTTAAATATATCCTTTAAAAGATCATAAGACAATAATATTTAAATTTTGAAAATAATATTTCAATTAATGAAAATATATATTTAAAATCAATTTTGAATAACTATAAATAGATTTGTTAGAAATTAATAAAAATTTAGAATTCAATCATCACATAAAATATTAAATAAATATAAATTTGAAGTCTATAAATGTGAATTTCTAGTAATAACATCAAATTAAAGAACACTTAAATTTTTTAATATAAACAATTAAAAACACTTAAAACAAATATGTAGTAAAAATACATGAATATACAAGTAAAATAGAGTATCATAAAAATATTATCCGATTTAAATAAACAATTTCTGGAAATGGTAGAAGAATTAGAGAACTCAGATATTGTGGTACCATGTAGAAGATGACTTCATGGTCAATGGAAAGTAAGCTCAAAGTCATATCTCATGGTTGTAGTTCATGGTCACAGTTCATGATCAATGATCACAATGATAGTTCATAGTCGCAAATCATTCCTCACAGTCCCATATTGAGTCACAGTCGCAGGTGTTTCCTTCTTCCAATCATAGTTAAAAATACTAGGGCATGTAAAGGGAAAGACCATGTTCACCATATGCACACTATGAGAAAAGTGGGTTTTCGATGGAATATTTGCGATGGACCCATTACCCATTGCAAAATTTGTTTACATAGGATTATTTTGTGATGAGAACATAATCAAATCACAAATAATCCTGAAAACATTTATTTAGGATGGGAAAACATTCTCGTCGCAAATACCTTTAGCGCGCCTGAACACCAAACCATAGGAAAAAGTTTTTGCAATGGTTTTTTACTCCCATTGTAAATACCTTTAATTATTAATATTATTTGTGATGGGAATTTATAACCCGTCACAAATACCTTTTTAATCACATATGATTATTTATGGTGGGTACTAATTGTGTTGGGAATCTCGTCATAAATAGTCTTGGCACTAATAATCTAACCTATATATATACCCCACCCAATTTTTCCCTTTATTCTTCATCTAAACCATGCTATCCTCCTCTTCTCTCCTCTCCTCTTCATTTCTTCATTTAAAAGCTTATTTTTTTACAGTGATGAAAATTTTTCACTTTATTATCTTATAAAAGCTTAAATTTTAAGGTATTTATTTAATATTTTTAATTTCAAATTCATTTATTTTATTTTATATTAGAAAATATTATTATTAATTAGCATTAATTAGAAGTAATTAATGTTAATCAGAAATAATTAAAATTAATTACCTGTAATTATTTGAAATTAGAGATATTTATTTTTAATTAGAAGTAATTATCTTTAATTAGATACAATTAGTTTTAATTTTCATTAATTAATTTTAATTATCAGTAAATAGTTGTGATAAATTGTAATTACTTATAATTGATAATTAACATAACATAGTTATAATTTATATATCTTAGAAATAAGTAATAATAATTTATAGTAATTTCAAACAATTAATATTAATTATTAATTAGTACTAATTAACACCAATTTTTAAAAAATAACCCTAAATATTAATAATTTAAAAATAATTATTAAAAATTAGCGGTAATCAGAAAAAATTAGTGGTAATCAGTAAAATTACCGATAATTCTTAAAAGTTAGATGTAATTATTAGAAATTATCGCATATTAGTAGAAATAAGCAGTAAATAGTAAAAATTAGGAAAAATAAGCGATAATTAGTAATAATTAGCGAAAATGAGTGATAAATTATAAAAATTAGAGGAAATGAATGGTAATAAGAAAAAATGAGTAGAAATGAGCCGAAATTATTAAAAAATAATGGAAATGATTGTTAATTAAGAAAAGAGTACCAATAATGAGCGGTAATTATTAAAAAATATTTTTAATGTGTAGGAATTATTAAAATTACCTAAAGTGAGTGGGAATTATTAAAAAATAATGGAAATAAGAATTAATTAGTTAAAATTAGCGAAAATGAGCGTTAATTATTTAAAATTAGCAGAAATGACCAATAATTAGTTAAAATTACCGAAAATGAGCAGTAATTTTTAAAAATTGCCAGTAATGAGAAGTAATTATTAAAAATTAGTAGTAATGAGTATTAATTAGAAAATATTACATATAATGAGTATTAATTTTTGAAACTTATAGTTAATGAGTGGGAATTATTAAAAATTGCCGTGATGAGCGGGAATTATTAAAAATTAGCAGAAATTAGCGCTAATTAGTTAAAATTAGCATAAATGAGCATTATTAGTTAAAATTAGTGGAAATGAGAGATAATTAGTTAAAATTACCAGATATGAGTGGAAATTATTAAAAATTACTGATAATGAGCAGTAATTTTTAAAAATTAGCGTTAATGAGCGATAATTTGTAAAAATTACCTATACCGAGTGATAATTATGAAACATTTCTGGTAATGAGTCGGAATTGTTAACTACTTCCTATAATGAACATGGATTATTAAAAATTAGTGGGAATGGGCATTAATTAGTTAAAATTAGATTAAATGAGGATTAATTAGTTAAAATTAGTAGAAATGAGCGTTAATTAGTTAAAATTAGCGAAAATGAGGAGTAATTATTAAATACTACCTGTATTGAGTGGTTATTATTAAAAATTAGTAGTAATGAACATGAATTATTAAAAATGAGAAGAAATGAGTGTTAATTAGTAAAGAAATACTATAAATGAGTGGTAATTAGTTAAAAAACCTGCAATGAGTAGAAAATACTACTAATGAGCCATCATTATTATAAATTAGTGGTAACGATCACGAATTATTAAAAAATATCATAAATGAACTTTAATTAGTTAAAATTAGCAAAAAATGAGCATTAATTGGTAAACATTAGTGGTAATGAGCATTAATTAGTAAAAAATAGTAGTAATGAGTGGTAATAATTAAAAATTAGTGGTAATGAGTGAGAATTACTAAATATTAGTGTAAATTATTATTAATTAGTTAAAATGTGTAAAAAAAGTGTTAATTAGTTAAAATTAGCTTAGATGAGCATTAATTAGTAAAAAATACCCAAAAATGAGTGGTAATTAGTAAAAAATATCGACAATGAGCGGTAATTATTAAAAATTAGCATTAATGAACAGTAATGAGTAAAAAAATCTAATGAGTAGGAATTATTCAAAAATATAAAAAATGAGTGTTAATTAGTTAAAATTAGCAGTAATGAATGTTAATTAGTAAAAATTACCGGTAATGGGTGAAAATTATTAAAAATTAGTGGGACTTATTGTTAATTAGAAAAAATTAGTGTAAATGAGTGTTAATTAGTTAAAATCAGTGTAAATGAGAGTTAATTAGAAAAAAATACCAAAAAATGAGCATTATTGTGTAAAAATACTAGTAATTTGTGATAATTATTAAAAATTAGCAGTAATGGGATGAAATTATTGAAAATTAGTGTAAAAGATTATTAATTAGTTAAAAATAGCAGAAATGAGTGGTAATTAGTAAAATATATCATAAATGAGAAGTATTTAGTAAAAAAAATAGTAATGACAGGTATTTAGTAAAAAACAACCAATAAAGAGCGGTAATTATTTAAAAATACTGGTAATGAGTGTTAATTAGTAAAAAATACTAACAAAGATTATTAATTGGTAAAAAAATGACGAAGAAAATTTTTTAGTAAAAAATAACAGCAATGAGCAGAAATTAGTAAAAAATATTGGCAATGAGTAGTAATTAGTAAAAAAACATTGAAATGAGTGATAATTAGTAAAAAAATACCAAAAATGGGTATTATTTAGTAAAAAATACTATCAATGATCATCATTTAGTAAAATATACAATTAATCAGCATTATTTTGTAAAATAATAATGGCAATGAGAATTAATTATTAAAAAAATACCGACAATGAGCAGTATTTAGTAAATATATATATATAATGAGTGTTAATTATTAAAAAATATTGGCAGTGAGCACTATACCATAAAAAATACCAGCAATGAGAGGTATTTGGTAAAAAATGATAGCAATGAGTGGTATTTAGTAAAAAATACTACAAATAACCATAATTAACCACAATTAAATAGAATTTACCATAAGTAACCAAAATTATCTGAACTTAACCACAATTAGTAATAGAAGGTTGACCAAGGGGTGTTAGATAATAATGGAGTAGAGGGTATGAAGGGGTTCGTAGAGTAAAATAATTTTGGTGATAAAATTTTTTCTTTATGGTCAACTCTATACTCTTCGCTCCTTAATTCATCGAGGAAAGCATGGAGTGGAGGGGGTGAAGGTTACGGTGGAGTGGAAGAATTACAATGCCCCTATATTGAGTCCATTTGTAGGAGAGGTAGTCAAGGGTAAACTTGTAGGTTTACCCTTGACTGTGTCTCCTCCAAATGGTCTGAATGTAGAGGCACTGGAATTCATTCACTCTATTGTCGCCTTCATCCACTCCACTCTATGCTTCCCTCACACCCCAAGATCGACCTTCTATTTCCCTTAATGATAATTAACTATAATTAGAAATAAAATTACTGGTAATTAGAAAAAATAGTTGTCATTTTAGAAATTAGAAAAATTTAGTAGTTATTTGATGGAATTGATAATATTTATAAGTAATTTGAAATTGTTTTTATTTTTTATTTTTTTGTATAGTCTCTTCCTTATATAATTATAAGAAATGTCTTTATTTTCTATTTTTTTAGAAAAATATTTAAAAAGGAAGTGGAAAAAAGTCTCTATTACAAGATCACGATTGGATAAATCATCATAGGAATCTAAATAGTTCTAGTGTAAATCCTATATATATTGAGGGTGTTGAAGCCTTTTTATCATTTTCATCATCTAAACCATAGTATATTTTAGATGGGATAATTAAGTGTTCATGTAATAAATGTGATCTAGGGATATTTGAAACACTTGACATTGTGGGGGTCATCTATTGTATTTTGGTTTTCAAAAAGATTATGTTTTTTATATCAAAATGGTGAATGCAGTTCCAGAGACGATTCTAATAATTTGGTTCTAGTTCTATCGTAGTTTCAAACTTTAAAACATTATATTGTTGGTATATCTTTTCAAAAAATAAAAACTCAGAATTATATTGATTTACCTCCAGAGTTAGAACCATATTGATTTTATGAGTTTTCAAAGTATGTTGAAGATTCCTAATATATTGGTTTCAATTTAATAAAATTTAAATCGATTAGAATATTTATAGGTATTAAATCAGATAATGGAATTTTAAACAGTTATATTGATCAGATATTATATTTTTTTAATTCACTTTTACCTAAAGTAAATGTGTTGCCTAACAATTTCTGTTAGTGTAAGGGGTTGGTTTGTAATTTGGTTCTTGGTTATCAAAATATTCATTTATGTTAAAATAATTAAATATTATATTATTTTGAAATTGAGTCATTTGTTAATTATTCTATATGTAGAAAATTGAGGTACAAGGAGGCTCAATAAGGAATGTATAGAATAGTTCCTGTTAAAGAATTTAGGTCCTTCTCATTCAAAACTAGATTATAATCTTTATTTATATCTTAGAATACAACACCATTCATGAAATTGTACAAATCCAATATTTTAATCAGTAAAATCTCTAATCATACTTATGATGGTGATTCACAGAAATATTTTGACCATGTGCATCCTTATTTTTCTTTCGAATCCCATAATGTGTTATTGGATCTTTCTACTGATGGTATTGTTCCATTTGGTTCATACGATAGTCAATATTCTTATTCGATCATCTTTATAACTCCATAAAAATTACTTTCTTTGATGTTGATGAATGAACCATATTTTGTTAACATTATTAATTCTAGGACATCTAAAAAAGAATATCAATGTTTATTTGAATCCATTGATTGGTGAGTTAAATTTATAATGGAATAATGGTGTCAGTACATATGATGTTTTTTCAAATCAAAACATTCTAATCCAAGCTCCATTAATGTGTACAATTAGTGACTTCCCAATATGTGTAATATTATCTTTCTAGAGGACACATGGTCCAAAATCATGTTCATATTGTATGAGTGACCTAAAAATGTTTACAATTATTAGTGGGATAAAACATTATTTTTAAAAATCTAGTCACAAATTTCTTTTTATTTATCATCCTTTATAAAGGAACATAAATCACTTCAAAAAAGGTAAAATTTAAAGAGACGGACCTCCATCAATAATCTTAGGCATTGATTTAAAATATATTGTCTCTTCATTACATCCCATTACCTTTAGAGAAACTATAAACCAACAAAAAATAGATTTATTTGGAAAATTTCAATGATGTTATTAATTTATTCTTAACTTTTTTTATACTCCCTTTAGTAAATTTCATGTAAAAGTGAATAATTTGTGAGAGATACTCATGATTCAATACTAAATATAGTTTCTGAGCATTATTTGAAGTATTCAAATTGAGTTAGTTTACTATTTTAATTATAAATATCATCCTTAAAATTGAAATTTTATGGTTCTTGTTTTTTAGGTTTAC
This sequence comes from Viscum album, assembly GCA_963277665.1. NCBI lineage: Eukaryota > Viridiplantae > Streptophyta > Magnoliopsida > Santalales > Viscaceae > Viscum > Viscum album. Next base: position 74,981,242 of record OY728139.1, on the reverse strand, counting down.
TTATTCAATTTCCAACATATCATTAGAGGGAATCATTGTACAATTGTGCCATTTGAATGGACATATAGACCACAAAATAAGGCCAACAAAATCTGAGAAGAAAATGGACCATCAATAAAGATTGAATTACTGGGCTCAATATAGAATTCCAAATCATTGATTATCCACCAAAATTAAGGGAAAAAACCATTCATATTGGATAACAATTTCAAGTCCCAACTCCACTAAAAATTGGCCCAAATGATTCAATGAAGTCCAGCCCACCATTCGGTCCTAGAAATAAAATTAGCACACAAAATATGAATTATATCCTGATATAGACATCCATTCAAGATGATATTTTTCAGCGTGAAAGGTAAGATATAGGTGGACTAATATTTTGAATAAAGTGTTAGGATTTTATGGCATCTTCATATTCAAAAACCCATTCAAAATTTGTCTTTTAAAAAGTAATTATGGAAATGAATAGTTTAAAATTGTTTAATAAAACCATCATAACATTGGTTACTTAAGTCCAATGGCCACCATATTTGTAGAGTAGATATAGGAGATAAATATCTATAATGTTTAATAAGATAATATCTTGATATTAACCTATCTGTTTGGAAATATTTATGAGCCAATTTGAGGGGAATATTTGGAATGAAAACAGTCCACCACCATTTGCCTATAAATACATCCCCCTCTTCTCCTTGCGATGGGTTTTCATTTCAAAAGAGAGGAGAATAAATTGTCTCAAACAAATCATTTCAAAAGTCTTGGGAGGACCTTCCATACTATTTTTTTATTGGAATACCCTTCCTCCTCTCTTTTATTTCATGTACTTTTCTTTTCTTTTCATTTGTAATCACATATGATGTTTTCAATTTCGTTTCAATTTTAATGCATGTTTATTCTTCAAATTCTATTTTAATCATAAAACATATAATATTAAATGTTAATGGTCTTAAAATAGTTTAAATCAAGTTTAAACCCCTTCCCTCATTTTCTTCTTCATTCAATCGAAATTACGTTTTTAATTCTCATCGTCATTCATGTGTGTGTTCGGCGCACCGCTCTTTTATTATCCCATTGTTTTTATTTTAATTTTAACCCATCAACATAAAAATTTAAATAATATTATTAACCAAACTAATGGTTGATTAAATCTACCATTTTGGTGAGTTATAATTTCTGGATGTTAAGTGATTGAGAGCTTTTCATCATTGAATATTCTTTAAATTAACATTGTGTAGGTTAAGCTTAAAATGTTGTGGATTAATGACATGATTTGTTTAACTTATGTCTTCCATGGATTATTAGAACCATAAATACACTACCATAAACAAGACTTTATTAATATTATAACCCTATTTTAAGTTAATTCTTAGATTAAATCCTTAAAACTTGGGAATTCAAATCAAATTCATCTTGTGAAGTGGGTGTTAATTTAATGCAATATAAAGCAAAGCTATAGGATATCACAAGATTAACTCCCTAATAATGAACTCACACTAATATTTATAAAACTGTTAAATAAAAATAAACCATCAATCACTTCATTTAATCTCTACAAACAAACCCCAAAATTAAAATACAATCAATTAAAAACAATTGACTATAAAAGGTATCATCACCAAGGATTTTACCTGAGTGCTGCTATACACTTTAGCAGAGCACTGGAACATTGAACAGTCTATAGGAGACAATCGGCTGCACTTCAAATGGATCTGTTACTGGGGATGGTTCATTAAGTAGCCATTAGTTTCTGGTTATTGTAAAAAAAACCCAAAAACCCAAAAAAACAAAATTTAAAATAAAAATTGAAAAATAACACAAAGAAAAATATTTCCTCCCATAAAAATCAGAAATGAAAAAATAAAAAGAAAAACCCATCTTCCCATTTCTTCCAAAATATATTTGAATGCCTCGTATCCTCCCAAAAAAATCCCTCATATTTTTTTGACCTTGAAATTGAGGAAAATCTTCTCCATCTTTGGAGGAATATTAGGGATAATCAAATCATTCAAGAACCAATCCCTGTAAAACCAATTGAATTAGATATGGCTAATCCTAGGGAACAAAAACTTAAAGAACTTTATTCCCTTAATATGAATTACCAACCAATTATTATTAAATATCCAAACATAGAGGCTTACTATGAACTCAAATCATGTTTGATTCATCTTTTACCTCATTTCCATGGGCTAGCCAGTGAGGATCAACATCTTCATCATAAAGAGTTCCTTGTGGTGTCTTATACCATGAATCCTCAAGGGGTTTCTAAAGAAAAAATCAAACTCTGATCATTCCCTTTCTCCATAGATAACACTGATAAGTCATGGATTTAATACCTCCCTCTTGGGTCCATAACCACATGGAATGACATGAAGAGACTTTTCTTTGAAAAATTATTTCCTGTTTCTCATACCACTTCTATCCAAAAGAAAATAAGTGGTATCCATAAATTACCTAATGAATCACTCCATGAGTACTGGGAGAGGCTCAAAAATATTTTGTAAACCTTCCCACACCACCAAACCTCTGACCAACTCTTGATCCAATAATTCTATGTGGGGTTATTGGATATGGATAAAACACCCACTGATGTCACAAGTGGTGGTGCTCTTGTTGATAAAACCAATGATGCAGCACAAGATCTCATAAGAAATATGGATAAAAATAAACTAAAATTCCATACTCGACCACATGATCATATCAAAAAAAAATAAAAGAGAATCAATCCATGGATCCCAAAAAGATGACTGAGTGGATGAGTGAACTTATAGGTCTTGTACGACAAGTAGCTATGGCTACCAAAACCCCAAACTCATCTTCTCCACAATCTCTATACCTTGTACCTATCAAGAACTTTGGAATCTACTAATCCCCATATCATACAATGGACACATGTACACAAATTCAAGAGGATCCATCTTATTCATCCAGACCAATGAAGCTCAATGCAGCAAATGCTCAGAGGAACACCAACCCTCAACAATCAAGTCAGTTCATTTGTAACTTCAACCAACCATTCCTTGAGCCCTTCTCTTCTACATTTAAGAAAGGCTTGAGGTATGTTAATCCCATTTCTCATCCTCCTCAAGTCCCTCCTCAAAACCTAATCCAATTTCAATATGGTCGAGGTGTTGGTTACTTCCAATAACCTTACCATTTTGTTTCTCAACCTCAAAGGATCAATACTCCTCTTGATCCTCCTAGATTACACTATCTTAATGAGCCTTCCTAATTCCCAACCTAATACAAACACTTTCCCAAGAACCAAAATCAAGTTAATCCCAATGTGATACATGCCTCTTCTTCCAAGAAACCATGGGAAAGCACTGTGGAAGATCTTTCCTCCTTCACCCATTCTAGCCTGAAAAACATTGAAACCCAAATTTCCCAAATTGCATCCCACCTAAGAAAACATCAACCTTCCAATTATTCCAAACTCCCAACTCAACCACTACCCAAACTTTAGGGTAATATTAGTGAAATTTCACTTATATCGGGAAAACAGATGTCTATACCTCATGATGGATCGTCAAATGACCCATTGAATGCTGAGCTAGAAAATGAAAAGAAAAATAAACTAGAAAAGAAACCTGAAGACACTCTCTCTCCACCTTTCATTCCTCTAAAAAATCCAATTCGTTTTCCTCAAGCTGTCTATAAGATAAGGAAATCCTTTGAACTCGATTCTGAAATACATTACATGTTTAGACATTTTGAAGTCAATATTCCCCTCTTAGATTCCATAAATAAATTCCTATGTATTCCATGTTTCTTAAAGAATTGTCCACTTGTAAGAGACAACTTAAGAATATTGAGAATGTTTCAACCCAACAATCCATACCCATGAAGTACAAAGATCCTAGGACCTTTACAGTTCCATGCCAGATAGGAAATTCAAATTTAGGTGATGCACTCATAGACCTAGGATCCTCGATAAATTTCATTCATAAATCCATCTTCTCCAACCTTGGTATAGGTACCTTTCTCCCAATGGGTTTTGTCTTCTAATCAGCCAATCACAATACCACTAGTCCTAAGGGAATAATTGAAGATGTACTTATCAGAGTCGATGATCTTATCTTCCTAGTTGACTTCTATGTACTTGAAATGGAAGGTGAAACAACTTATTTCCAATCACCTTTGATTCTTGGAAGACCATTACTTATGACATATAAAGCCAAAATTGATGTCCATGTTGGTATATATCCATGGAATTTGGTGAAAAACTTTTTAAGTTCAATATTTTTCAATCCATGTGATACCCATCATACAATCAATTTTTATTCTCTATCCATGCTTCTGAAAGTATATTTGAGAGTGTGTTGAATCCTAATCCCTCTTGTTCTTCCAGGTCTACTGATAGAGGAGTTTTTGAATATTAAATCCTCATTAGCAATGTCATAAATGGAGAAATTTATGTTGACATTACAAATGAAAACTCCATTGATCTAAAAGGATCTTGAAAACTCTTTGGAATATCATCTTTCCTCTGACCTCCACTTCTCCATCTGGAATGATAACGAGGAAAATGAAATAACATGATTATTTATTAATTTAGATCAAATTATCCATCATTCATTATTTCCTATCCATGATTTTAAAAATTATATTTTATGTGAGGTGAACCATGAACAAATGTGTTTATATTTTCCTGATGGCAGTGATGTTAGTGATATTTGTTCCCTAATTAATAAAGTGGTCACTGGTGAGGTTGAAATTGACCATTCTTTGTAAAAAAATTGATATAAAGGATATTGAATATTTTATTCAGTATTATGACTCCACTGATCCTTGTTACTGTACACCAGTAAGTGATAAAATTAATGTTTTTAAAACTAATAGGATCTTATACTCTGATTTCATATTATACAGAGCTTACATCAATGAACCATCAAAATTGTAACATCTTCCTGAACTTCCAATAATAGAAAACTAACACATAGTGGGATGCACAATACCTCAAGTTGGAGGCCAAATATAAGATAGTCATATTATCCTACCACACCCATTAAATTCCAAGCACAAAATCAAAGAAGGGGAGAAATTATCCAATGAAGAATCATGCATCGCAAAGGAGAATTGTTTCTTAAATCACTCTGGAGATGAGAAAATATTGTGGCCACTATCAAACTCTGGGTAGTCCACTGCAACTATCTAGCTGTAGAAAAAATAAATGATGTGCTTCTTGGGATCCAACCTAAGTTTTCTTTCACATTTATGAAATTTTAATTTCTTCTTAGTTTTTCATTTAATGAACAACTTTTTTTTGTTTCTCTTTTAGGTAATGGAAATTTTCTAAACCATCACTAGAGATGACATATTCCACAAGAAGCCGTCAACTTCCATATACCCACCACTGGATAGAGATGGAGACCCACTAAATCCAAACCATGGGCACCGCATTCCCTTTAAATCTACCACTCTTTCTCTCTATCCCTATTTCTAATTCTTCTTCTCTCTTTGATTTTTTACCACTTCCTTCATCCATTTTTTTTATTTATATTTTTTGTGGGTGTGTATTTTAAAAACACTTAAAAAAACAGAACAAAAAGAGTCATACTTACTTACCATCCACTTTTGATAAAATTTCCAACCATTCTGGGGAGCCAAAAAGACATGTTTTCATATCAATTTTTTATTTTCATCATGAATTTGAATAAAAAAATTTATTTCAAAGCCAAAATTTTTTGAATTCTTAGTTTTATATTTGGAAAATGATTTTCCCCAACTGTGAGGAACAAAATTTGATTTCTTTCCAAGGACGCATATGACTATCTTTTCATTATATGTGTTTTAATCTCCTTTTGTGAGTCTTGAGTTTGTTGACCTTTAGTAAGAATTACCTACTTTGGTGTACTTGATTATGATAGAGGAATTTTCTAAACCAGATGATAATTACAATAGCCAATTATCCTCCCATTAACCTTATATTAATCCTCCTTTTGAAATACCCTTCGAGCTTATGAAAACCTTTTCTTCGATAGCCACATTATAAGCACAATACATTGTACCCCAAAATATCTACATGGATTTACATTGCATAATTTATTGAAATTTTAGTGTGGGGGTGGGGAATGAATTTCATTTTGGGTATATCCTTTTCTTAATTTTCAACATTTTATCATATAATTTAGGGAAAACATCCATTTTAGTGTGGGTGGGAGGTTGTAATTCAGTGAGTCTAGGGAATGTATATATGTTTATGTCATATTGTACAAATTTTATTAAAAAGTGTTCAAAAAAAAGAAAAAATGAATGGGTTGTTTCTTGGGTGGGTAAAAAATCACTCTTCTTCAACCTTTGATCTTGTTATAACTATTAAAATTAGTTTTGTGAGGAGATCAATCATGGGTTTGGAGATGAGTGTGATATGTTTTTCAAGTTTAACTCTCCAAAAAAAGAAGAAGAAGAAGAAGAAAAGAAAAGAACAATTGAATTATATATTCTTATGTCATTGAGAGAAGTTTTGTGTTTTGTAAATATTTCATCTTCTCATACCCTTAAATTTATCTTCCTCCTTTGTGAATTTCTTCACACAATAATTCCCTTGTAAATATGTGTTTCCATTTCCTTATATGTTTTATTTCAAAAACAAATTGTGCATTGTTTTACCCATGCTGATGTTTTACCCCTCTTCTCCTCTCTCTTGTACATTATATTCATACGATCTCATAGCCATAGAAAAACCACATCAAAAGAACTCTTGATTCTTGTGCACATTAGGATAGAGAATGGAAGGTGAGATCTCTTTAAAACACTAATATTTTCACTTTTGGTTGGTTAATGAGTGAACCTCCATAAATAAATTTTATCATCTTGAGAGGTGTGACTTTTGAGTGTCCACATTTTTAATTTCTAAATGTGATCCTGAAAAAAGATTTTTTATGAATATTGTTTTCTGTAAAAATTTGTGGCGGAGTTCAATATGGATGATTGAAATGGTCTAAACCTCCCCTGATTGTAGAAAAAAGAAATTAATATTTTTTTGGTGAGTGAGAATAATTTTGTTATGTTTTTATATTTGTTTCAAATGAGGACATGCACAAGAATAAGTGTGAGGGAGTTGTTGTTATTCATTTATTCATAACTTTTTGTATACTCCATTTAGTAAATTTCATGTAAAAGTGCATAATTGGTGTGAGATACTGATGTTACAATACTAAATATATATTTTTAGAATTATTTGAAGTATTCAAATTCAGTTATTTTACTATTTTAATTATAACTCTCATCATGATTATCCAAATTACATGGTTCTTGTTTTTTAGGATTCCTTATTGAATTATTAACATATCATTACAAGTAATCATTATCCAATTATTCCATTTGAAGGGTCATATAGACCACACAAGAATGCCCACATAATCTATGAAGATAATGGAACAAACATGAAGATTTAATTACTGGGCTTAGTATTGAAGTCCAAAATAGTTAATTATCCACAAAATAATCATGGAAAATACGATTTATATTGGGTAAAAATTTCAAGGCCCAAATCCACTAAAAAGGGGCCCAAATAATTCAATGAAGTCCATACCACCATTATTTCCAGTAAATTAAATCTGCATGCAAAATATGAATTTTCTCCTGATATAGACATCCATTCAAGCTTATCTTTTTCAGTGTGAAATGTAAGACATAGGTGGCCTACTTTTTTGAAGAAATCATTTGGATTTTAGGTAATATTTCTATCCAAAAACCCATTCACATTTTAGCCATGAAAAAGTATTAATTGAAGTGGACAGATTAAAATGTTTTAATAAAACCACCATAACTTTGTGTCCATATGTCCAGTGTCCCCCATAGTTACATAGTATACAGAGGAGATCCATATATACAACTTTTAAGAAGATCATATCTCGATATTCAGTTGTATGGTTGGAAAAATTGGCGATCCAATTGAAGGGGAATATTTGGAATGGAAACAGTACGCCCCTCTTCTCCTTGCAAGGGGTTGGCATTTCAGAAGAGAAGAGAATACATTGGTATGACCAAATATTTGAAAAAGGCTTGGGAGAACCTTCCATACTAAATTTTTTACTTTATATACCCTTCTTCTTCTATTTTATTTCATGTTCTTTTGTTTTCTTTTCATTTTTAATCACATATATTATTTTCAATATCGTTTCAATTTTATTGAAATTTTTATCTCTGTATTCTATTTTAATTACACATCCTCTATTATTAAATATTAATGGTCTTAAAAAATTTTAGATCAATTTTAAACCCCTTCTCTCCTTTTCATCCACATTCAATCGAAATTCCATTTTTAATTCTCATCATCGTTAATGTGTGTGTTCGGCGCACCGCTCTTTTCATGTCCCATTATTTTTATTTTAATTTTAAACCATAACCATTATCATTTAAACCAGATTATTAACCAAAACAATAGATTTGTAAATCTACCATTTGGGTGAGTTATAATTTGGGGACGTTAAGTGATTAAGAGATTTTTCTTGATGAATAATCATTAAATTAACATTGTGTATGTTAAACTTAAAATGTCATGGATTAATGACATGTTTTGTTTAACGTATGGTTTACATGGATTTTGGAACCATAAATAAACTACCATAAACAATATTTTATTAATATCAAAACCCTTTGTAGATACCCGAAGCTTGACGTACATGGACATTACATTACTTTTGTGGAATACTTAGTACATAACAAAAACACACACACAAGGATCGTAATAGTTTAGTGTCTTTGGAAACTTGGAACGTAAACTTCTAATCGTGGTGAAAGATATTCAACATCTCCCATAAAGATCTTCCCATTTTTTTCATACCTAAAACCTTTCTTTATATTCTGGGGAAAAGAAAACATAAAAAGGGTGAGCTCAAATGCTCAGTAAGGGTAAGCATGGATAAAATAAAACATACCATATACATTTAAACTTAAAAACATGAACATAATGTTTAAACATCAAAAGCTTGAGAAATGACATAAAACATGGAAGTACGTAAGGCATAGATCACAAAGAAACATTAATAATGATAAAATAGCATGGGAATAATACATGGAATTGTGGCATCCATTAAGCACATGTAATAATTTCTATAGTAGCCAAGGCATTGCTGCCAAGACCATCTTAGTGGACAAAGTCCCTTTCTGAATTGAGTTCACTCCTCATTCTAGTCCTGTAATACTGAACCGGATTAACTTACCGTTCCAGCCATGTCTATATCATGAGATATAAATCATTACCCAATGCATTGGAGGGAGATATAGGTCCCACCCATCTCATAATGAAATCATTCTTACTTGTGCCACAAAATAAACATACATCATTCATAATAACCCAATAAATAAAATGGGTTTCATAAACATCATCCCATCATCACATAATCCATATAAAAGAAATGGATATCATTTCATAATAAGAAAAGTGAAACCATGTAAATCATAGAGACATTACACTTGAAACATACACATATGAAATAATGTCATCTTAGATGAAAATGGTTTTGATAAAACACTTGAAATGGATTCTTGAAGAAAATATCTTTTTTTCTTCAAAATCATTTTCTTTTCACAAAATGTCATGCAATTTTAGAAGAAAAGGTTTTTTTTGAAAATACTCATGAAATATTTTGAAGGAAGATTCATGAAAATAAGGCTTTATAAAACCATAAAAATCCTTTCATGCCGTATACGTTAAAAAAACATTCTTATCGTACTTTTTCCGGAAAAGTCAAAAAAGTACCTCGTAACGTATACAAAAGAAGGATTCCTTACATACCATGTAGTAAAATTCAAAAGTGGGTAAAAAGGACTTTAAACATACATGAAACCACTTTTATGAAACATGGACATGGATAATAACAATAACCCCAGTAAATACTTACGAATAAGCAATCTCGGATAAAAATGAGATTTGAAAAATTATCCCTAACCTTAGGTCTGATTTGCTTCGTAAGTGTCCGAACCTCCTGTATAATGATTTAAATAATGTCATTTACTTATTACAGAATCATATTCATTGTTATTATATCATATATGGTTCACTTATGACTTTATATTACCCATTCTTTTGTAAATTCATGTTAAAGTAGCGTTTTGGGTAAAATCGTCTCATTTGTCATTCGTGTTTTAACTTGTAATTATTCATATGATTACTTAGATCATGATTACTTAAATCTAGAATGTAAAACATGATTTATATATAATATATATTCAGAATATACATATATATAATCAATCGATAAATGGAAAGAAATACACCGTTCATGGAGCCGGTAGGCCGTACGTACGCATGAACACTGTTTTTGTTTCCTTATTGAATTGAGTGGAATTAAGTAGAAGACATAAATATATATAACATAAATACAGTAGTATTATTATGTCATATATTTAATTATTACTTATTATATATACTTTATAATCATTCATTAATGGTTAACATGGAGAATGAATCTCATTGCGTCGTGGAGACGGTAGTCCGTACGTACGCACGAGTGATGATATCATTCTCATGATCGTTGAATTGTATTGGAGTGTATGTATATTATTTCAGTATCAATATCACTTTACATTAGTCATATATAGTCATTATTTACACCATTATACCCATCCAAGTAAGGTGGTGGTGGAAAATAGATTACACCACAGCGTGGAGACGGTATTCCGTACGTACGCATGCGCGGTGATTTCGTTTTCCGTAGGATGGATATATGGTGAAATAGGGTTGTTTAATACTTATAATAACTTATAAGTATATTAGTGATACTGATGTTATTACTTCATAATGAAACAACCTAAGAAGAAGAAGTGGAAGAAGAAATAAAGTTGAAAGAATCGGTAACAGACATTACCTTTTCTTTGAAGCACCTCTTTGAGTCCTCCTCTTAGGGTACTAAAATTGGTATTTGAAGAAGACCAGGACCTCTAGGATGTTTCTAGGGAAGTTTATAAGAGAATTTTTCAGGGGTTTTCCGAGCTTGAAGGCTCAAAGTGGTGTGAGGAAGAGAGGGAGGAGGTGCCCTTTTATAAGGGAGGAGAGGGGCACCTTTGGAATAACTAAAAATATTATTTTATTATAAAGCCAAATACGGTTTTAAATAGCTCCAAATTGATTTATTTCGAAGATAATATAGGGATGGGTCGAAATAATCTCATAAAATAGAATTTTGACATGTTTAGTTTACTATTTTAACCTTATGATTTAGTTTTAACTTTAAGTTAGATAATTTTACTTTTACCGTGTCTTATTGTGTTCTTACACTATAAGGTTAATAAACATACTATAACAAGCCAAACGAAACCCAAGTTATTTATTATTAACATATATAACCTTATCTAAGTCATTTGGCCGAACCTTATATTTTTAAGAATAAAATATCAATTAATAATATAATATTTGTTTTAAAAACTATTTTATGTCAATTTTGACACTATTTAGTAATTGATTTTTGTGAAACTCATAATAGAATTATTAGTTCGAAAAAAGTTAATTAAATCAATAATAACTGGTCATATTAACCTAGAAAATTAGTGTAATTCATAAAAAGTCTCAAATTACATTTATTTGGGAATTTATAACATCAATTATGTCAATATTTCAGTAATAAGATAATTACTGCATCATCTTTGTGTCATAAATAAATTAACATATTTAAAGTCTAACAATTACAAATAAAATATCATTATGTAGGAAATCCGTTTATCTTTCTAATGAATATTTATAGTCGAATTTATCTTATGTATAACCCTATATTAAAAATGATATACTTATTAAACTTTTATTTTAACTATTTTAACCCTTCTTTAAATAAATTGATAATAAATGTCCTAATCTATTACAAGTGGGCCTAAATGGTCATATTTTATTCCTAAGGTTGTTTTTGGACGAATTACACTTATCTAATAGAATTATGACATGTATTATGGTAATAATAATATCATTTTACCCTTAATTACCCTATTTACTTTTAACCGTGGTAAAAAAGTAAAAAGTTACTATTCATCAAAAATTATTTTCATCTCATTGAACCAAATTTTACTTACTGACATAAAATGTTTCTCTCGGATTTTTGAAATTCCACTCACAGAAGCGGTAAAATTAAGTTTTATGAATAATTCATTTTTTTAACTACCACTTAGTGGTTTCACTATTCATCAAAAAAATGAAAGTTTCCAGAAAAATACCAAAAATTAGGCCTAAGCTATATTTGATATTATGAATTCAAAAATGATGTCTATTTTACCAAATTCAACACATATAAGTTGCATTAATTAATTTAAAAATTAAATCCCATCGTCAAAACAAATAGCGTGTTTTTAAGAGATAATAACTATCAAAAGATTGACACTTGTTTATGTCTGGTTTAAATGTGAAATTACATCCAATGACCAAAATTGTATTAAATTGTTAAAATATATTCTAAATATATTTTAAAACCACTAAAATTAATAATTTATCACTATTAATTATTTCGATTAAAAAAGTTGTTTTTAATTACAATTTAGTAATTTTCACTATTCATCAAAATATGAAAGTTATCCGAAAAGTACCAAAATTTCTCCCTAAGCTAATTTCGATATTCCGAATCCAAAAATGAAGTCCATTTTGGAAACTAAAATTTACAAAATTTCAAAAAGTTGTTATTACTATTCATAACGGCTAGTTTTAATAATATTTTAATAGCATATCGTTGTTTAGTGAAACTCGGTATTGCGTACTACACATGCTATTGAGGAAGGTCGTGATTGCGTGTAATGCAGGAAAGTCAAGTATGTGTGTTGTGCAATATTCTTTTGGTGTAGCGTACAACACAAGACATTAATGAAATTAAAAAGAATATTTTTCATAAAATCTCGGGGTGTTACATTCTACCCCCCCTTAAAATGAATTTTGCCCTCAAAATTCGTCGGGGTTATAAATGGTTTACTACTTGAAAGATTCTTTAATAGAAACCCACATCGTAAAAAGGAATACCAAAACCAATATTTAAAAACAAAAGTATGAAATGTAACGGTTACCCAAATAAACTAATCACTGGGTTTCCACATAGGTGAAAATATGGATATATAAGTGAAATCTAACCATCATGTTCTGATGGAGAGTGGTAGAGAACATGGCTATAGAAAAGCCAGCAATCACAAATCCATAAATTTGTGACGATCTAAGGTACCATCTGATTCATCAGATATAAGATCAATAGGACAACATTTTTGGATTTCAAGATCATCTCCCTAAAGTTGATGAAATTGGAATTTGAAGAAATACTTTCGTGATTTTGGTATAGTCTCACCGTTGGTCGTTCTTTGGAAAATTTCCACTTCATCTCTTAATGAAATGAAGTTGAATTTGTCATTCGTGATGTGTTAGCAGATCATGTGATAGAATGATGGGTCATTCTATCTGTCTCAAACAAAAGGTTAGAAAAGTTATCAAAAAAATACATAAGTCCATCTATAGTGAGATTAATCATATATGGTTTCTAAAATGGACTTATACTTATTATATCATACTTCTTAATGTAATAAAAATAGTTTCTACTAAACAGGGACTTTCTGTAGGCCAGTGGTAGGCGATAAAGGCCAGTCGCACTTCAGTTGTGGGTTCGATTCCCACAACCTTGTCTGACGTGATGGGTTGTCGCCCGTCCTGCAGGTTGTCCTTTTTCTAAAACTAAAATACTATAACATCCCATAAATAATATCAAAAAAAATTCTATCCTTAAACAATACTAACTTATGTCCCCCATAATCCATTCCAATCTTTAGGATTATCTAAAATACTTCGGTCCAAGCTCATAGTATAAAGAAAACGATTACTTGAAATGTCATCAACCAAGCATGTGAATAACATAATTTATCCCCCATATATCTTTTTGGTCACATTCCAATCATGTGAATACCTTAATCATGTATTCTATTGAAAAATGAATACCCATTAAACCTTAGTGAAAACATGAATGCTGTCAAAAGTTAACTCTTTCCACATATCAAAATCCAAAAATTCTATATACTCAAACCATGATACAAACTTCTACTCATATCAGTCATGAGCTAATGAATACTATCAAACATTTAATTTTATCCTTATCCCTTCATTATGCGCATATCATCTACATTCCAAAAATATCTGAATAACCTTTCATGGATACTGGTACCATTAATCATACACTTTCAAAACTCAAGGAAAGACAACAGTGTAACAATCCTTAGATGTGTCTTTATTCCATAGTACCATGAGATTACTTATACAACATTACACATGATAAACATGTAATCATTCCAGTACATTCTTAAAACATTGACTGAGCTTCAACAATTCTTTCATCTCACATATCATTTGTAGTCTCTTCATCATCATCAACATAAATACTACCCATATGACCATACTGATTCTTTTCATGAGACTTTCCCTTAGGGCGTTGGGTTGCATAATGCCTGTACATTCCACATTTAAAACATTTAACCATTGTTGATGTCGTAGCAATACCATTATCCTCATCCCTGGTGTTAACTGAACCTTTTCCTTTGCACTTACTGGCTTTGTGTCTTTCTTTTCGACACCCAAAGCATCTTCCAGTTCCTTTGAAACAATCTTCCTGATTCCTCTTCCCACATGATTTACAAGAGGGAAATTGAACTTTCTTTCCTCTATGATCATCATGAAACTCCATCTTTCCCTTATTATCTGTGTCGGGAAACTTACCAAAATTGAGATTATTGATCATATTATGAGATTGCTGATTAGTCATAATAACGATGTTTGGACTTCCAAATCCCGTTTCATTTGGTTTCTCATGAAGAATATCATTCCATTGTCCTTCATATCCTCCATTATCATGAATCTTCCTATTTCCAGCCATTTTCTAAAACCCAAAAAGAATAGTGTGAGAGGAAAAAATCATGCTAGGTAAAGCAACATAGTAAAGGAGGAGTACCCTCAATATCTAACATCTAAGGTTAAATTCTAAGATCGTTACTGTAGTTCTAGGACCATATCCTATACATATACTTATCCTTAGGGACATCCCTAGACATACCTTAGAAATATCTCTAAGGATCTCACTTACGTTTTCGCATCCTAGTTTCCAAAGGTTGACTAAACCTCCCTCTCATACCAACTGTAGAGACCTGAAGCTTGACGTACATGGACATTACATTACTTTTTCGGAATACTTAGTACATAACAAAAACACACACAAAAGGACCGTAATAGTTTAGTGTCTTTGGAAACATGGAACGTAATATTCTAATCGTGGTGAAAGATCTTAAACATCTCCCATAAAGATCTTCCCCTTTTTTTCATACCTAAACCCTTTCTTTATATCCTGGGGAAAAGAAAAAATAAAAAGGGTGAGCTCAAATGCTCAGTAAGGGTAAGCATGGACAAAATAAAACATACCATATACATTTGAACTTAAAAACATGAACATAATGTTTAAACATCAAAAGTTTGAGCAAAGACATAAAATATGGAAGTACGTAAGGCATAGATCACAAAGAAACATTAAGAATGATAAAATAGCATGGGAATAAAACATGTAATTTTGGCATCCATTAAGCACATGTAATGATTTCCATAGTAGCCAAGGCATTGCTGCCAAGACCATCTTAGTGGAAAAAGTCTCTTTCTGAATCGAGTTCACTCCTCGTTCCAGTCCTGTAATACTGAACCGGATTAACTTACTGTTCCATCCATGTCTATCTAATGAGATATAAATCATTACCCAATGCATTGGAGGGAGATATAGGTCCCACCCATCTCATAATGAAATCATTCTTTCTTGTGCCACAAAATAAACATACATCATTCATAATAACCCAATAAATAAAATGGTTTTCATAAACATCATCCCATCATCACATAATCCATATAAAAGAAATGTATATCATTTCATAATAAGAAAAGTGAAACCATGTAAATCATATATACATTACACTTGAAACATACACATATGAAATAATGTCATCTTAGATGAAAATGGTTTTGATAAAACACTTGAAATGAATTCTTGAGGAAAATATCATTTTTTCTTCAAAATCATTTTCTTTTCACAAAATGTCATGAAATTTTAGATGAAAATGTTTTTGTTGAAAATAGTCATGAAAATAAGGCTTTATAAAACCATAAAAATCATTTCATGCCGTATACGTTAAAAAAACATTCTTATCGTACTTTTTCCGGAAAAGTCAAAAAAGTACCTCGTAACATAAACAAAAGAAAGATTCCTTACATACCATTTAGTAAAAGTAAAAAGTGGGTAAAAAGGACTTTAAACATACATGAAACCATTTTTAGGAAACATGGACATGGATGATAATAATAACCCCAGTAAATACTTACGAATAAGCAATCTCGAATAAAAATGAGATTTGCAAAATTATCCCTTACCTTAGGTCTGATTTGCTTCGTAAGTGTCCGAACCTCCTGTATAATGATTTAAATAATTTAATTTACTTATTAAAGAATCATATTCATTGTTATTATATCATATATGGTTCACTTATGACTTTATATTACCCATTCTTTTGTAAATTCATGTTAAAGTAGCGTTTTGGGTAAAATCGTCTCATTTGTCGTTCGTGTTTTAACTTGTAATTATTAATATGATTACTTAGATCATGATTACTTAAATCCATAATTTAAAAAATGATTTACATATAATATATATTCAGAATATACATATATATTATTGATCTATAAATGGAAAAAATACACCGTTCATGGAGACGGTAGGTCGTACGTACGCATGAACGCTGTTTTTTTTCCTTATTGAATTGAGTGGAATTAAGTAGATGACATAAATATATATATACATAAAACCAGTAGTATTATTATGTCATATATTTCATGATTACTTATTATATATACTTTGTAATCATTCATGAATGGTTAACATGGAGAATGAATCTCATCGCGTTGTGGAGACGGTAGTCCGTACGTACGCACGAGCGATGATATCATTTTCATGATCGTTGAATTGTATTGGAGTGTATGTATACTATTTCAGAATAAATATCACTTTACAATAGTCATATATAGTCATTATTTACACCATTATACCCATCCAAGTAAGGTGGTGGTGGAAAATAGATTACACCACGACGTGGAGACGGTATTCAGTACGTACGCACACGCGGTGATTTCATTTTTCGTAGGATGGATAGATGGTGAAATAGGGTTGTTTAATACTTATAATAACATATCAGTATATTAGTGATACTAATTTTATTACTTTATAATTAAACAACCTAAGATGAAGAAGTGGAAGAAGAAATAAAGTTGAAAGAATCGGTAACGAACATTACCTTTTCTTTGAAGCGCCTCTTTGAGTCCTCCTCTTAGGGTACTAAAATTGGTCTTTGAAGAAGACCAGAACCTCTAGGATGTTTCTAGGGAAGTTTAGAAGAGAATTTTTCAGGGTTTGGCCGAGCTTGAAGGCTCAAAGTGGTGTGAGGAAGAGAGGGAGGAGCTTCCCTTTTATAAGGGAGGAGAGGGGCACCTTTGGAATAAGTAAAAATATTATTTTATTATAAAGCCAAATACGGTTTTAAATAGCTACAAATTGATTTATTTTTAAGCTAATGTGGGGATGGTTCTAAATACTCTCATCCAATAGAATTTGGACAAGTTTAGTTTACTATTTTAACCTTATCATTTAGTTTTAACTTTAAGTTAGATAATTTTACTTTTACCGTGTCTTATTGTGTTCTTACACTATAAGGTTAATAAACGTACTATAACAAGACAAAAGACACCCAAGTTGTTTATTATTAATATATATAACCTTATCTAAGTCATTTTGCCGAACCTTAGATTTTTAGGAATAAAATAACAATTAATAATATAATATTTATTTTAAAAACTATTTTATTTCGATTTTGACACTATTTAGTAATTGATTTTTGTGAAAATCATAACAGAATTATTAGTTCTAAAAAAGTTAATTAAATAAATAATAACATGTCATATTAACCTAGAAAATTAGTGTAATTCATAAAAAGTCTCAAACTACATTTATTTGGGAATTTATAACATCAATTATGTCAATATTTCAGTAATAAGATAATTACTGCATCATCTTTGTATCATAAATAAATTAACATATTTAAAGTCTAGAAATTAAAAATAAAATATAATTATGTTGGAAATATTTTTAACTTTCTAATGAATATTTATAGTCAAATTTATCTTATGTATAACTCTATATTAAATATGATATACTTATTAAACTTTGATTTTAACTATTTTAACCCTTCTTTAAATAAATTAATAATAAATGTCCTAATCTAATCCAAGTGGGCCTAAATGGTCATATTTTATTCCTATGGTTTTTTTGGTCGAATTACACTTATCTAATAGAATTAAGACATGTGTTAGGGTAATAATATTATCATATTTACCCTTAATTACCCTATTTACTTTTAACCGTGGGAAAAAAGTAAAACGTTACTGTTCACCAAAAATTATTTTCATCTCATTGAACCACATTTTACTTACTGACATCAACCGTGTCTCTTGGATTTTTGAAATTCTACTCACAGAAGCGGTAAAATTATGTTTTATGAAAAATTCATTTTTTTAACTACCACTTAGTGGTTTCACTATTCATAAAAAAATGAAAGTTTCCAGAAAAATACCAAAAATTAGGCCTAAGCTATATTTGATATTATGAATTCAAAAATGATGTCTATTTTACCAAATTCAAAACATATCAGTTGCATTAATTAATTTAAAAATTAAATCCCGTCGTCAAAACAAATAGCGTGTTTTTAAGAGATAATAACTATCAAAAGATTGACACTTGTTTATGTCTGGTTTAAATGTGAAATTACATCCAATGACCAACATTGTATTAAATTGTTAAAATATATTCTAAATATATTTTAAAACCACTAAAATTAATAATTTATCACTATTAGTTATTTCGATTAAAAAAGTTGTTTTTAATTACAATTTAGTAATTTTCACTATTTATCAAAATATGAATGTTATCCGAAAAGTACAAAAATTTCTCCCTAAGCTAATTTCGATATTCCGAATCCAAAAATGAAGTCCATTTTGAAAACTAAAATTTAAAAAATTTCAAAAAGTGGTTATTACTATTCATAATGGCTAGTTTTAATAATATTTTAATAGCATATCGTTGTTTAGTGAAACTCGGTATTGCGTACTACACATGATATCGAGGAAGGTCGTGATTGCGTGTAATGCAAGGAAAGTCAAGGATGCGTGTTATGCAAGCTTCTTTTGGGGTAGCGTACAACACAAGACATTAATGAAATTAAAAAGAATATTTTTCATAAAATCTCGGGGTGTTACACCCTTAGTTAAGTTAAGTCTTGTATTAAAGCCTTAACACTTGGGAATTCCAATCAAATTCATCTTGTGAAGTGGATGTTAATTTAAGGAAATTTAAAGCAAATCTCCAGGATATCACAATAATAACTCCCTAATAATGAACTCACCCCAATATTTATCAAATTATTAAATGAAACATCCACTATAAATAACTTCATTTAATCTCTGCAAACAAACCCCACAATAAAAATACAATCAATTAAAAATAATCGATTATAAAAAGTATCATCATTGAGGATTTGAACCGAGTGCTACTATACACATTATCAGAGCACCGGAACCTTGAACAATTGATAAGTGACAATTTACTGCACTTCATTGCCAATTGGATTAAAAAAATTATTTTTTGGATCTCCCATATTGATCTGATTTATTGTTCTGTCACATTTTGGATATCATGCATATTGAGAAGAACTATTTTGATAATATATTTTATATAGTTTTGGACACATGTGCTAAGACCAAAGATAATGTAAAGATGTAATTAGATATTTCCCATATTTTTAGGCAACCTGAGCTTGATTTGTTTGAAAATAATAGATCACAGAAGTTAATGAAGTCAAAATCGGATTATATAGTTTCCAAAGAAAATCATTTATTATTTTTTTCAGTGGCTTATAGATTTGAGGCTTCCAGATGGTTATGTTTCTGATTTGGCTAGATGTGGTAGAAACAATTGTATTATCAAATTAGAAAATCATGATTGTCATGTTATAAATGAAAGACTTATACCAATTTTATTTAGATGTTTGTTTAATTCTTTGATTAGGGATGTGCTAATAGAAATATCATATTTTTTACAAGACATTTGTGAAGTGAAAATAGGATATAATGAAACTTAGTATACTATAATAAGACGTTGTTTTAATTCTATGTAAACTGTAAAAAAATCCATCATCTTTATTTGATTAAATGGAACATTTTATATTATATTTACCACATGAAGAAAGATTTGGAGGGCCAGTATAATTCTGATTGATGTATCTATATGAGAGATGTATGCAAAAAATGAATAAAAAAGTATGTAATAAAGAATCAGTTGAAGGGTCAATTAAAGAAGCTTATTTTTTAGAGGAAATTTATTTTTTTACTCCCATTATTTCTAATATTAATATCCTTCAAAAAATAACTGAATGGTACATAATGAAGGAAATGTTTACGATGGAATGGAAAATCAATTATTAGTTTTTAATCAGCCTAAACATGGATTTGGTGAAGTTCATAAACGATGGATTTTAGATGATGAACATCACAGGTCTCATACATATGTTCTTATCAACTATGCAAAAATGACACAATTTGTACAATGAGTGCTACTACCACCTATTATTTAATTTTTTTTAAATACAATCAATATTTCTTTATTTTAAGATTATATGATGATTATATCTAGAAACAAGTTCTGAAAATGACAATAGATTATCTTGAGGAATGTTAGTAGCCTAATTTTTCTTACTGGTTTCAATGACTGGTAAAGTAAATTTTTTATGGTTTAACATATGAAATCAGTTTATTATTTGTTATATTGTTAATTTTTTGAAATTTTGTAGGTATCACAACATGACAATAAAATTGATAATCGATTGTCTGTATTAAGTAGACCACCATCCAAAATAGTTTAATCTTATAATACATGTGTGGGGAATTGTTTTTAATTTCATACATGTGCATATGGTGAGTAAAAAAACAATTAAGAGTGGTGTTTTCTTAAGAGGATATCATCATTTGGAAAGTAAGATTACTTTAATATAATTATGGATAAAATAATTGAGTCGTGTTATCTGGGATATAATTGTGTAATGATGGTTAAATTTAATTGGTTTGATACTGATAGAGCCTTGTGTGTTTATCCGCACCATGGAATCATTGTAATTAAATATAAAATCTTTCTTGAAGTAAATGAACCATTTATATTGGATCATCAAGCAAAAAAAACATATTATGAAAATATTTATGCTGCTTCAAATGAGTTAATTTATTGGTGGATAATTATAAAAAAGAAATCTCATGAAAATCAGTTTATAAAATGTGAATGTGGTTTTCTTGAAGTGAAAAAATTGAAAATTTTCAATAGGTAGACCCAAATACATCTTTTTTCATAGATAGAAACAAATATAAATGATGAAACTGTATTGTTATAGGTCTATGGTGATGATGATGATGTAAAAAATGAATTTCAAAAACCCAAATATAAAGAATTATTTGAGTTCACCATAATACTACGTTGCATTTTAGGTTGTAATACATGCATGAAATGAGTATTATATGTTGAGATCAAGATATGGTAATTATGGATGATATCATTGGGGAAAATCCCCTCAAGGTAACATTGTAGTATTTTTGGGTTGATTATGTTTATTAACAAAGGAGGTTTCCAAGCTGAGTTGTGGAGTTCTAGTATGGTTTTTGACTAGGCATGCTGACAATTATCCAAAATAAAAAATGGATGCTATGGATTTGGTATAGAAATATGTGTATATAAGGTGGAATCATTTCACAATGTTTACCAATTTGTTGGGGTCCAAAATTTGGAGGACCCAATATTTTTGAAAGTTGAATTTCTATAACTAAATATTCATATATATGTAAAATGCATGGTTTTCATAAATATTTTATGTTTTGAAAATGTTTGGTACTTCACGAAGGCTCTGTGATTCACAAAGGTTTGAAGGTTCATGCATGCATGATGGGTTGATGGTAAACCTCCATGATAACAAGAATCTTTGTGAATGGGAAATTTTCCTAGTGCTTCATGAAGATAGGGTGGTTTAAGAAAAAATAATTGAGTGATTCATGAAAAGATTATGGAGGGATTGGAAGCTTTTTGAAAGCAAGGAAACACCTATGAATAGGCCTCTACCCCCCTCATTTGGAGTGAGTAAAAATTGATGAAAATCAAAAGGATATGAATTTGTAACGGTGATTCGTGAAGTTTATACATGAGAAAAAGGTCTTAAAGAAAGGGGGTTCATGAAGGCTATGTAATCCATCTGATAATTGTAAGCTTCATGAATGTGTTGAGCTTCATGAAGGTTATGTGTGATTCGCGAATAAAGGGTGCTTCAAAAAGGATTTTTATGATTCAAAAAAGTGGTGAGATTCATGAAAGGTGTGGGGTTCACAAAAGCATGGTATTATTATATAGAATTGGGTTGTTTCATGAAGGGTGTGTGAGATTCACGAAAGCAGTGAGCATTGAAAAAGAGTTAAGAATGAATTTCCTTATAAATATGTGGTAAAGTGGTATTCATGAAGTGGATTAAATTGGAACTTAATGATGCACCAAATGAGGTGTAAAACATATTGATTCAGATGATCAAAAGGAAGATCATCTAAAGGACCAATGGTCACACTTTAGTTGAGTGATTAGTGATATATCAAATTATATTTGGTTGTAAATTAGGAGGGAAGGTGAGTCTGATCCAAAAATTTTAAACAACAGTACAATTTAGTGAATTTGGTATATAGGCACATTTACTGTGTATTCTCCTTGGACATAGAACAATATAGGTGAACTAATTAAAATTATTATGTCTTGTGCATGATTTTATTTCGGCTCAAACATTACTACGGTAAAGAGAGAGAAGAACATTTTTTAACGATGAAACAATATCTGAAGGGGTAGTAGTATTAATTTTTCACACCCTTATTCACACCCCTATCAAGGTATTTAACCAAGTTTGGATAATGATATCTAAGTAGCTCATGATCTGAAATGAAGTGTCATTCAAGGAGCATAAAGTTTTTTTATACATGATCTATGTACACAACTCATTGTCACATGAATGGATGCGTTCATGGTCGACTAGACGAGCTCACAAAAATATGAAAATGAGAATTATGGAAGAAAAAAAATTATAGTAGAAAAAATAATGAAATCACGGGCAGACACATCATTCATGATGGTAAATAAATAAATAAATTTCACAAAATCAAGGTTTTAAAAGGCATGAGAGTACAAATTTTAAAGGCATGATAGAAGATTAATTTTAATGGTATGATATCAAATAAATTTTAAATAATTTGAACACTAAAAATTATTTTGAATTTAAATTAATGACAAAATAAACAAATAACTATTAATAAATTAGAAAAATTGAATAAAAATTTATGAAATGTGAGATAATAATATTGTGAGAAATTATAATTACCGATTTTATAAAAAACAACAAGTAATAAATTATTTAACAAAAATAATATTTAAATAATGATAAACATCATGATTTTTTGTAATTTTAAAAACACACTCAAAAATTAGATTTAAAAAACCTAAAAAATAATAATCTCCCACTTTTTAGAAATTAGACAAATGAATAATATTTTTAATTTTTTTTTAAAAATCATACCCCTTTTTAAAATTTATCAAAAAGAAATAATTTTACTTGTAAACATAAATTTAGCATAAAATTTCCCTTATTAAATAAATAAGTTATATTATAAAACCCTAATAAAATAATGATGGGGAAACATGAAACAAGAATAATAAATCCCTTATTAATGACATAATATTAAATCCTAGTGAATAAAAACATATTAAAAGCAACAATATCCCCCTGCATAAGTTTATATACAAACAATGTACTTATACGAGTAGATATGAAATTCTATATTTAGAAAATTATTTCAAGGTAGTAAATAGAATATAAATTATTTAAAATACCATGTTCAAATTTAATATTCTCAAATCTAGAAAAATAAAAAGGTTTATTAAAAATATCAGTGAGTTATTTTTTAGTTGGCACATATTCTAATAAAATATCACCATTTATAAAATATGCTCTAATAAAATTAGAATTCATTTCTATATGATTATTTCTATAATGAATTAGTGTTATTTGGGATAGAAATACCATTTGAATTATAACAATAAATTGGAATATTTTCAAAATCAAAATCAAAATCAGATAATGTTTGTTTAATCCCAAATGATTATGAATGATAAAATTAAGTAGATATATAATCACTTTCACTAGTTGATAATGAAATATATTTTTATTTCATTAACTCCAAGAAACTGAATTCATACCAAGAAAGTGACACATACCTGATGTATATTTTCTATCCGGCTTTCATCATTCAAAATCAAATTTAGAGTAACTAATTAAATTGAAACTATTCTATCTAGTATATAAAAATATACAATTTAAATTACCATTAACATTTATAACAATGCATTTTTATAGCCATTCTGTTATATTACTTAGGATCAAATTAGAATTTAGCACATAAATAAACGCTAAAAATTATATTTGGTATAGAAGTAGTTAAATACAAAATACTACCAACCATAAATCAAAACAATTTAGAATATTTTTTAGAAGTATCTGAATATAAAATACAATAAATATTCATAGGGGTTTTAGATTTTTCACAAATTTAAGAACAAAACACCTAACCAAATCGTTATCATATTTGTATTGATTTAAAAATATTCCTTCATTTTTTGGAAAAATTTGAAGTCAAAGAAAGAATTTAAATTCTCCCGTATAAATCTTATCAAACTAATTATCCATCAAATTTGAAAACACTATTTAAATAAAATCATTTGAATTTCCAAAAATAGTATCATTAACATAAATTTGAATAATTAAAATATCATTGAAAATTATTTAAAAAAAATTAGGCTCAAATTTACCTTTAGTAAAATCATTTTTAAACAAAAATAATGTAATTATATTATACTAAAAATGTGATTATTTCTTAAGAACTTATAAAGTTTTTAATAACTGAAAATCATGACTAAAAAATTTTTCATTTTCAAAACTAGGGGTTGATTTACCTAAGCATATTCATAAATAAAACCATATAAAAATTCACTTTTCACATATATTTTAAATTAAATAAAATGTTGAAAAGTGGAAAAGGATAAAAAAATTCTAATAAATAAAATTTTAGAAACAGGTGAAAAATAATCATCAAAATTGATACTTTGTTATTAATAATAACATTTAGTAGTTAGTTTAGATTTATTCTTAACAACCTATCCAAATATATCCATATTATTTATAAAAATCCATTTTGTTCCAAAAACATGGTTATCTATAGGGTGATCAACTAAGTACAAAATATTATTAAAAGAAAATTGATTAATCTCATTATGCATAGAAATAATACAATTAGAATCTTTAAAAGCACCATCAATATTATTATGAATAAAATCAAAAACAAAAATCAATATTAAAAAAAAATCTATATAAAATCTATAATTTTAATACTAGAATAAAAATTAAAAATAAAATTGTTAATAAGATGATCTTTATGAATCCTCTAAGATTAGGATCCTCGAAATAAGGAGTATTCTCCCCACCAGTTGAATCATCCTTATCCTTATGTTTTCCTACTCCAGATCAAATGAAAACACATATATTACATTCCCCAACTCCAAATAATAAGGTTCTTCCCTACTTGACCTCGGGTCTTATTCTCATTGAAAGATAAGAAACACACCATTGGGTGTAGTAAAGGAGACCCGTTGAAGTTAATAATCAATTAGATATTTATTAGAAATGATATAATCCACCCTAAATATGATGTCAAGTGGTTTCATGTCGAGAACTAGAAAAATATAAGAAATATTAACATCTGATAGAGAGAAAACCCAAGCGGGGCTACAAAGACCTTGTTCTCTCTTCATACTAAGGGGTGTAGTAATATCCATCACATAATAAAAAATCATAGTAGAAATATTTAGTATATTATCAATATATATTGAAATAAATGAATGAGATGCACCAAATTAAAAATAGATTAGTCACTAATGATGAAGCTATTGTAATGGTACCTCTCACGGTTGCTGGACCCATATCTGCTTCCTCTGGACACTCTTCCACTGCGTGAAGAAGCTTTATTCTATATGTTTATGGCTAGAACCACTTTATCCTTGAATCATATGATTTACCCATAGTTTTGATGTTGCTGATGATCATGTGCCACTATGTGGAGTCGAATAGATATGGAAAATTTTCTTTAGGTGACCTCAGAATCCACAAGAACCATATATATTAGGTTCCTTAGTTAAAACTCTCTTATAATGCCCTATATTTACACATTGGAACAAAATTATGGGACCTAAGATATGTGGTTATTATGGATTATCAAGTCACCTACAGAAATTCTTCCTTATTTATTCCATGACGCAGTGCATGAAAGACGACACGTTTTTTATGCGAAGACCTATGAAGATATAGGAATGGAAACTAATGTGTTCCTATAACGCCCCAACCCTGACACCCAGAGTCAGTTCATTATTACATAACATTGGCATGATCACAAGAAATATCAAGTCTCGAAAGACCTATTAGTTTAGTATCCCTGGAAATACTAGATATATTCATAAAGTTTACATTACATCAATAAGTGAAAAACCACAAAAACATATTTTCTTCATATCATCTCATACTATACCTGAAGTTCATTCATAAAATACTTCTTCGCATCTTGGAAAAAATAAAACATTGAAAGGGGTGAGCTCAGATTCTCAGTAAGGATAACAATATAGCGCAAACTTTCATAAATAAAGATAAAAATTTAAGGCAATGTATAACTAAAAAAAAGCCTTTTAAACTTGAACTTTAGCATAATATGGCAATTATAAAATGAAATAATTTCATTTACTTATTCACATGGATATTCTACTAGTCTAATAATCACATGAAAATATTAATAACCACTTTCATAATGATGTAATGCATAATGCCAGACTATCATAACCACGTAGCCAAGGCCTCGTGCCAAGACTACAAATAAGATTTTGTCAAGGCCTCATGCCAAGACACTAGTTTGTCACATGAGACTTACCGATGCATCGAGGTGCTATAGCAGGCTCCACCCATCACTTACTAAGTCTAATGCATTCCTCATATGAAAAGTTTTAAACATAACATAAACATTCGTATTAAAACTAGCATACGAAATGTCAATACTTTATCCAAAAACCATGAATGGTATAAAAATAACACATCCATAGTCAAACATAACTCATTCGATACAATATGGAATATTGTATTTTATCATATTAACCTCAGTCGAGAATGATGAAGGATATTGACATAGATGGAAATAATAATCAAAACAATTAGAGTGAAATATCCCCCTTTTTCTTGAAATCATTTAAAAGTCACACTATTTGTCAAGAATCCGTTTAAAATAGATTTTAGAATCAATGTGTCCCATACCACTTTGAAACTTTTAAAAGGAGGTTTAATTTTAAAACATTAATGTCCATATAAATAAATCCTTAAAACCGTTTTTAAAACATGGACATTAATGAGAATGATTTAGAAGAATAATTTTTTAAAACATTTAAAAATGGTATTTTAGTTAGAGTTTCTAACCAAAAGAGAGACACTTGAATAAAAATAATTGAGGTAATAAAAACTTTGTAATATAAAGAGAATAAAGGGATTCATGATATACTATGTCAAAGTACATTATATACAGCACATAAAAGTGATTTGGTGTATAAAAAAAAGTCTCAATGGAATGTAAATTGAGATGAAATATCTCATAAAGGCCGTATCCTTTGGTTAAGGATAAATCAACAACATAATTATGAGTGAAAAATATATATACACTCAATATGATTTGATATTAAGTGTAAAACAATCAAATGACATTCACACATATTCTTGTAAAAACAACACCAATGAATTGGATGTTTAACTCAACAAATCGAGATTGGGTAAAAATTACTCTTATCAAGTTCATACCGATGACCTGATAATTTATCAATGGAGTGATTATGTGTATCAAAAGTATATCCACAGAAAGGGGAGTGGAATTTATGACATAATCAAATGAATAGTGATTCTACACATAATCTTGGAGTGAAATAATCAATGAAGTATGCGTAAAGCCGAATGAGTGGAAATTGAAATTTCAATTTCCCTTATTGATTTGGTAACATAAAAAATATACACCCATGAAGGAAGGATCATACAATGATGATATAAATATACATTAATTAAAGTATATTACACAATGAATACAAACATGGGAAGTACACACACCACATGTAATAAATAAGTGGTGAACAATGGAATTCTCACAGAATTAAAAGTGAGACAAGAAACCCCTTACTTTGTACTTTTTCCTTGGTCGACGGTAGGTTAAACTAATTTATAATGGTGAAATATTTGCTATTAAATTATAAAAGAATAATTTACATTAATATGATATCATATATGATCTTTTAACATTGATTTGTTAATAATATCTTAGTATTATCGTCATTTCGGTTGTTAACTTACTCATTTTCCTTTATATTCCTTGTTACGTAAGCCGTGTTTGTTATGGATAGGTTGTATCTCATTAATATCCAGAATTATATCAAGTCATTAAACATTATTTTTAATCATAAAATGAGAATTATACTTGAATGGATACGATGAAGAATGAATCTCATCGCGTTCGTGGAGATGGTAGTCCGTACGTATGCACAAGCGACAATATCATTCTTTTGATGTTGAAATAATATATAATTGGATTTTATATCATATATACAGAATAATTATCATGTTATATTTATTATTTACATGAATTACACATCATTATTATACCCATCAAAATAATAATTTATTGAATGACAATTACACCATGACGTGGAGACGGTAAGCCGTACGTACGCACGTATGTTGACATGCCATTCAAAGGATGGATAGAATACTGAATATGGTTGTACCATATTTATAATAACACTAAATTATATAGAAGATACTGGAGTTATTATTTTATAATAGAAATAACAAATAAAGAAGAAGTTGAAGAATAAATGAACTTGAAAGAGGGTGGTGAAAACATTATCACTTCTTCAGGTCCTTCCTTTTGATTTGAACAAAATGGATCCTTAGGATGGCTTTGTGATCAAAATAATACCTCTAAGTTGTAGTGAGGGAAGTTTAGAGAGTATTTGTTAAGGGTTTGGCCGAGCCAAAAGGCTTTGAATGTGTGAATTAGTGAGAAGGGGGAGTGCCCATTTATAAGAGGGGTGAGGGGCACCTTTGGAAAAGCTAAAAATATTATTTTATAATAAATTGATATTCGGTTTAAAATGGCTCCAAAGTGGATTATTTAAAGGATAAGGTGGGGATGGGTCGAAAACCACTAAACTAACAGAATTTAGATAGGTTTGGGTCATTATATTAACCTTATCATTAAGTATTAACTCTTAGTTAATTAGTTTTACTTTTACAATGTCTCTTTGTATTTTTATATTATATGGTTAATAAACTTACTATATACATCCAAGAGACCCCCAAGTGGTCCATCAATGATACACCTATCATGATATAAGTCTCTTG
Source organism: Viscum album (assembly GCA_963277665.1). Taxonomy (NCBI): domain Eukaryota; kingdom Viridiplantae; phylum Streptophyta; class Magnoliopsida; order Santalales; family Viscaceae; genus Viscum; species Viscum album. Next base: position 74,951,623 of record OY728139.1, on the reverse strand, counting down.
GCCGAACCTTAGATTTTTAGTAATTGAATATAAATTAATAATATAATATTGTTTTAAAAAACTCTTTTATGTCAATTTTGACACTATTGGGTATTTTGTTTTTGATAAATTCATAACAGCATTTTTAATTAGAAAACAATTTATATAACCACTCCTAATATGTCATATTAACCATGAAAATTAGTGTAATTCATAAAAAGTCTCAAATTATATTTATATTGATATTTATAATATCAATTGTTTTAATATTTCATTAATTAGTTAATTATTGCATCACCATTGTGTCATAAATAAATTAAATTATTTAATGTCTAAAATTTATAAATAAAATACCATTATGTATGAAATATTTTTATCTTTCTAATGAATATTTACAATCGAATTTATCTTATGTATAAACCTATATTAAAAATGTTTTAGTAAATAAACTTTGATTTTAACTCTTTTAACTCTTCTTCGAATTAAATAATAATAAATGTCCTAATCTAATACAAGTGGACCTAAATGATAATATTTTACTCCTAAGGTTGTTTTTGATCGAGATACACTTGTCCAATAGAATTAGGACATGTTTTAGGGTAATATTAATATCATTTTTACCCCTAATTACCCTATTTACTTTAAACCGTGGTAAATAAAAGGAAAAAGTTACTATTCACCAAAAATTATTTTTATCTCATTGAACCACATTTTACCCCTTGATATTAACTGTGACTCTCGGATTTTCATAATTCCTCTCACAGAAGCAGTAAAATTATGTTTTATGAAAAATTCAGTTTTTTAACTACCACTTAGTGGTTTCACTATTCATCAAAAAATGAATGTTTCCAGAAAAATACCAAAAATTAGGCCTAAGATATATTTGATATTATGAATTCAAAAATTATGTCTATTTTACCAAATTCAAAACATATCAGTTGCATTAATTAATTTAAAAATCAATTCCCGTCGTCAAAACAAATAGCGTGTTTTTAAGAGATAATAATTATCAAAAGATTGACACTTTTTTATGTTTGGTTTAAATGTAAAATTACATCCAATGACAAAAATTGTATTAAATGGTAAAAATATATTCTAAATATACTTTAAAACCACTCAAAATAATAATTTATCACTATTAATTATTTCTATTAAAAAAATTATTTTAATTAAAATATAGTAATTTTCACTATTCATCAAAATACGAAAGTTATCCGAAAATTACCAAAATTTCACCCTAATATAATTTCAATATTACGAATACAAAAATGAAGTCCATTTTGAAAGGTAAAATTTGTAAAATTTCAAAAATTATTTATTACTATTCATAACGGCTTGTTTGATTGGTTGTGGTGTGTTAGAATCTCGAAGTTGCGTACAATGCATGCCATTGCATTATTCAAAGGGTAATGTACCGTGGAAGCTTGGGGTGTTACATTCTCCCATCCTTCAATAAATTGCATCCTCACAATTTTTTTTTTAAATTGGGCTTGTGAATATAATGGAAAGTCCCACATTGAAAAAAGAGTCAATAAAACTATCACTTTAAAAGAAAAGAAGAGAGGTATAAAGGTCACCCAAGATAACCCATACTAGGATTCCATTTAGGAAAACATGGATATGGAAGATAAACTAAGTGTTAAGTTCTGATGGAGGGGGATAGAAAACATGAGCAGGAGAAAGTTAACAATAAAAAAAATCAAAAACTTGTGTTGGGACAAACAGTCATTAGACTCCCAGTATGAAAAGTAAACGGACAACATTTTTTTGTTTTAAGTTACATTACATAAGGACAAGGAATTCATTTATGATATTGACTAAGAACATAAAGAGACATACTTACTTTTTAAGTAGAGTTTCATTCTTTAATAAATTTTTACCACTAACTATTTTTTTTGAATAATGAGTATTCAAGAAGACTTGGTCACAATGGAAGAGCTAGAATAAACTTCTACAGAAATACATGATCCACGTAGCATAAACTATATATTTACCTTGTATTTAGAGATTAATCAAAACCAAAATGGTTAGTATAATATCTGATGATCCCCCAAATGGATATTCCATTAGAGAAAAAAACACTAATCTTAATTTCTAAAATTAAACCATCAATACCCCAAAGTTAAATAAATACCATTCAATAATCAATTTTACTTAAAATCCTTCAATATAATCCAAACTAATATTGAAACCCAAATATTATAAGAATGTAGTCTTCCACGTAAAATTTTATCTCCAAATGACATTAATTACTCTTAAGGTCACATACTTAAAAGTAATTAACCTAATCATTTCCATAAATAACCCAAATCACTATAAATCCACAATAAAAACATAGATAAAAATCGACCATTACTCCTCAAATGAAATCCCATACTATTCTATTTTCCTTGGGAATATAGTGTTCACAACAAAGCGAACAACTTCTAAAATAACATTTATCACTTAATCACCAAATCATTTTCCTATACTAAGGGTATCCATTTGATAAGACATAAGATCCCAAATCAACTTATTATTGATCAATAAAATAATTTAACTAAAATAATAGTCACACTAACCAGGGACTTCACATAGTCCAGTGGTAGGCGATAAATCCCCATCACACTTTAGTTGTGGGTTCGATTCCCACAGCTTTGTCTGACAGGATGGGTTGTCACACGGTCTCTGTGTTGTCCCTTTCCAAAAACTATGTTTTATAACATTACCAAAATGAGATAACTTACTCAAAATAATTATAACATAAATTAACCAAAAAAGTTATCTCATACCTTTCATTTTCATCCCAAAATAACTTGTAATTGCCTCAAACCCAATGACCATATAAAACCAAATGGTTTTTTATAACTATATCTACAAGAGAAAAGATAATTCTTCCTCAAATATCATTCTCACATGGAAAAATACAAGGTTACAAATACAAGAGAAAATTAATCCAAAATAATCCCATCAATAAAGATCACTAACACTCTTAAACATTCCACCATCCATTTATGTCCACATAGGTTCTTCATCATATGTCCCTCAAGTTCCCACATTGCCTCTTCCATCTCATGATTTCTCCATAGAACTTTTACCAGATGAGTCATCAGGTTTCTCAACACTTGATCTTTGGTATGAAGAATTCTGAAAGGCTCTTCACAATAAGATAGATCGTGTTCCATTTATAATTCTTCATAGGTGAGTACATACGTTGGGTCTGGCATGTATTTTTTCACTAGTGATATGTGGAACACATCACGAAATCTGGAGAGAGTAGGCGAAATTGCCTTTTAGTAGAATGTGTTCATGTGTCACAATGGTACCTCAGGAATTTTTCAAAATCTTCTACTTCCTTTACCCAAAAACTCCTCTTCCATCTTGTATTATATCGATGGAAGCATCGATGTATCATAAAAAAATAGGTATTTCTTATATATAATTTTGATACATCGTCTTTAACATGTTTTTTTAGAAAAATTCTTACTGTTTCATCTTCAAATATTTCAAAATACGGTTTTGGTAAATCAGTTTCTGTATATCGGAAAAGACATAAATATATAATTTGATACATATAGGCTGCTCGAAGGTCTCCCTCTTCTGCAGCATCTAGAAAATCATTTAGTGCATCGTAGTTTTGAGATAAAGTGAAGAATTTGAAAAGACCCTGATGGTACTTCCCACGCTTTGCATGGTAAGAAAGTTGAGAGTGCAATATTATCCCATAGTCGATACTTGATTGTAACGACCCGAAATTTTGAATAAATCTTTTTTCCTAATTTTGTGTGTTATTTTATTTTTAATACTCAACAAAACTTTTTCATTTGATAACATGAGTATAATTAAAATGAGACCATTGGGTTTTGACTGTTATATGACCATTGGTCAATATGACCGTTGGAAACTAAACATTTTGATTATTGTCTCTAAATACAATTAATCTTGGTTAATTAATATAGAAAGAAGATTTGATGGCCTCACCCAGTAGTCTTGGACCGATCAAAGCCCATCTAATAGAACTTGGGAAGGAGGTAGCACCACTGGGCTTTTCTCTGGACCAAACCCAAGCCGAACATCATCGTGTGAAGCTAGAACAGGGTCACCTTCGCGAGAAGTTCAAACTGATAGAAATTACTACTCGTGTGATGTTGGCTGAGCCTCCCTCGGATTCTCTCACCTCAGCACACCTTACACTTAGGTCCTATGCTGGTGTGATAAGGGGCTATGTAAGGAGACCGTAACTGCCTTGTGTAATCCTTTTTTTAAAATAAAATTTGGGATTTCTTCTTATGATGATGTTTATGACTTTTCAAATGTCCGGATAAATATAGTATGCAAATTTTTGGTGAATTTTAGAGAATGTATATTTTTAAAAAAAAATGTTTATGTAAACCTTAAATAATAAAAAATGTGTAATGATTTTCAAAAAATGGTCTTCTACAATTATGTTCAGTACAAAAATAGAGTGTAATAAGATCAATTTAATTTTTGATGAATATTAAATTATGAATAGTAATTTTATGCTTAGGATTAGTAATGTGACCAAATGGATTAGTAATCTCACTTAAAGAAAGTATTAATATAATCTAGGCACCTTGATTAAGTAATGTGATTCAATAAAATGGTTAAATAACGGTTTCATAAATTATTATTCAAGTATTAGTTTTTTCGGGTGAATAGTGTTTTTTAATTCAAAATTAAATTAAAATTATTTATAAAATTATTTTTATAAAATGGATTTCATTTTTGAACTCAGAGCATCCATATTATGTTAAGGTAATTTTTGGGAATTTTTCTGAAAAAATGAATTTTCGGTGAATAGTGTATTTATTTAAAAAATAAATTAAAAATTTTTATAAAAATATTTTTATAAAATGGAGTTTATTTTTGAAATCAGAGCATTGATATTTGGTTAAGGTGAAATTTTTGGATTTTTCTGAGAAAGTTGAATTTTCAGTGAATAGTAAAAATACAGTTTTAGGGTTTCGGTATGTTTAATGACATCATAACTATGTCATGATGATGTAATGATATATTTTATGGGTTGGCCGACCAAAGGTGATGAATTATTGTATTGGGGGCCCCATTTGTCCTAACTCCATGGGAAATATCTTGGGAGTGCACATGGTTTTGAGAAACCCACTTATGAGGTGTCCCTTGGCCATTAATGCCTTGTCCCCTCACTTTCCCTATAAATACCAAGCCATGCTCTCATCATTTGGACTCAAAAATAATTTTCAACAATGTTCTGGTCTCCTTACCTCCCAAGGAGTCCTCCCAAGGTGCCACCAAGCCCTCAAGGTCCAAACCATTGAGTTTTAAGAGTTACGTTTTAAGGTAAGGGAACTGCCCCCTCTCTTTCTTTTCAAGTGATCTCTTTTATGTTATTTCTTTTATTCTCCATGTTATTATGTTGGAGGATGTTATTTTATATTCATTATACTTTCCTTTTTATGTTCATATTATTAGATACACCCTCTTACTCTCATCATTTCATTTTATGAAATTTTAAGTGGCGTCGTTAGGCTGCCGAAATTTTTGTAACAGATTCTTTAACCCTTCTCATTTTCAAGTTCTATTTTCTTGTCAAGTCTTTCAAGTTCCTTTTTATTATGTTGGGGTATGATATCTATATATATCATACTGATATTTTATGATCATATGATGAGAGAACCCATTTGATCTCTTCAATTAAGTATTTTGAAATTTTAAGTGGCGCCGCTAGGCTGCCGAATTTTTAAGTTGTTCTTTCACCCTTCTCATTTTTGAGTTCTATTTTCTTGTCACGTCTTTCAAGTTAATTTTTATTATGTTGGGGTATGATATCTATATCTATCATACTTATCTTTTATGATCATATGATGAGAGACCCCATTTGATCTCTTCAATTCAGTATTTTGACGTTTTAAGTGACGTCGTTAGGCTGCCGAATTTTTAAGTGGTTCTTTCACCCTTCTCATTTTGAAGTTCTACTTTCATGTCAAATAATTCAAGTTCCTTTTTATTATGTTGGGGTGTGATATCTATATATATCATACTGAGCTTTTATTTTTATATGATGAGAGACCCTATTTGATCTCTTCAATTTAGTATTTTGAAGTTTTAAGTGGCGTCGTTAGGCTGCAGAATTTTTAAGGGATTCTTTCACCCTTCTCGTTTTCAAGATCTATTTTCATGTCAAGTCTTTCAAGTTTATTTTTATTATGTTGGGATATTATATATATATCTATCATAATGAACTCTTATGTTCATATTATGATAGACCCTATTTGATCTTGTTAATTCATTTTTGGTTGAAGTTTAAGTGATGTCGTTAGGCTGCGGAATTTTCATAAGAGAAATCTAATTTTTGTCTTCTTTCCATATTTTTCATTTTAAATGTTATTTCCTTAAAATTTCATTAAAATGTTCATATATCCTTCATATTCTGTCCCTATACTGTTTTATGGTTCATTTATGATTGTTTGACCCATGTCCCCTCTCTTTTCAATGTTTTCTAAAACCCCGAAACATAGCCGTTATGCTGCAGAATTTCCGTATCAAAATGTCTCTCTCTTTTTCTATAGTTATTTTATTTTATTAGGTGAATACTTAAAGATCTCTCTTCTATAAGTGTATTAACATATATAGAAGGTTGTTCTATTTTAAATTCTGGGATTTACATACATGAGACCCGCTCTCCCTTTCCGTGGGTTTAAAGTGACACAAAGATCATGTCTTTAAAGTAGTTTTTAAAACATTATGATTTTGAAATGAAACCCATTTATTTTATGCTATATGGGTTTTTTATGAAATTATTGACGATGATATATGTGGATCACATGATGATAAAGACAAATTTAAGGGTGCGCCCTGATAGCGCTCCAATGCGTTGGGTAATGATGTAACCACTAGATATTACAATTTTGACGATATCTTGGTGAATAACCTTGGTAATTTTCAAATGACACCTTGGGGATGGACCTTGGTGATATGTTCATGATTTTCTATGTTAAATTATGTAGCCACATCTTAAAGTTATGAAAAATGTTATTTTTATTATTATATGCCACATGATTTCTTTCTCATTCCTTAAAGTTATTTTTCATGACATAGTTGATGTATCTCAAGTTCACATGTTAAATGTTTCTCTTGTTCCCTTACTGGGCCTTCTTCTCACCCTTTCTTTTGATGTATGTCCCCAGGTTATGAGATGCAGTAATGAACCTAGGATGAACTTAAGGAGAAGCCTTTCAAGTGTTTAAGAAAAATGTTTTATGTTGTTTTCATGTATTATGTTCCTAGTTTCCCAGACACTAAACCTTAAAGATCCTCAATTTTGTAAAATGTAATGAAAGTTTATGTGATAAAAAGGACGGATGCTATATTGATCCTTGAAATAATCATGCAATTCTAGAGGTATTGGATGTCTCATAAAGTTGTTTTCATGTAACTTGGACATTTGAAAAAGTTTCAACATCATCTGCGCATGACTTCTGGATTATAATTGTAAGTAGTTCTTCAGGAAGAGAGAGAAGAGTTGTTCGTGATCTTTCTCCCTCCATGTTTTAACTAAATAAAATAAAATACAATTAGGGTTTTTGAATACTTATCTAATAATGTAAAAAAATTAGACATAATAGGATAATCCTGTAATTGAGCAATATGTCCTAACATGGGGCACCCTATGTTAAAATCTAGGTTATCCAGTATCTATTTTCCAGCATACATTCTTAGGGGAATTTTTTCATTCCCTTTATAATGGTCCATACTAATCTTGTGAATTTACCAAATCATATACCCCGGGAGTGTCGTAACCAAGAGTGCAGCAAGGCCCGTTTTCTTGCACCAGTTCTCGTTCGAGTCTAGCTCAAAGCGGTGTTTTTGGGTTTTACCCCTAGGTACATCTGTGCCAGAGCCGCCTCTACTAGCTCGTATCCAGAAGGGGATGTATTTCTTGGAAAACTCAAAAAATCTCTACAATACCAAAATTCTAGGAAGTTCTTCTATAGTAATCCTGAAAGTCTATCTTAGGGCTATGTGCTCTAATTAGAGTTTATCTAAATCTAGCTCCCATGTTTTGTACTAAACTTCCTCTGATACCAACTGTAACGCCCCGACCCTAGACACCCAGAGTCGGTGCATTATTATATAACATTGGCATGATCACAAGAAAGATCAAGTCTCAAAAGACCGATTAGTTTAGTAGCCTTGGAAAAACTAGATATATTCATAAAGTTTACATTACATCAATAAGTGAAAAACTACAACAAGATATTGTCTTAATATCCTCTCAAACGATCCCTGAAGGTCATTCATAAAATACTTCTTCACATCCTAGGAAAAATAAAATATTGAAAGGGGTGAGCTCAGATGCTAAGTAAGGATAACAATATAGCGGAAACTTTCATAAATAAACATAAAAATTTAAGGCAATGTATTACTAAAACAAAATCCTTTTAAACATGAACTTCAGCATAATATGGTAATGATAAAATGAAATAATGCCATTTTCATATTCACATGGATATTCTACTAGTCGAATAATCACATGAAAATATTAATAAACACTTTCATAATGACGGAATGCATAATGCCAGACTATCATAACCATGTAGCCAAGGCCTCGTTCCAAGACTACAAATAAGATTTTGTCAAGGCCTCGTGCCAAGACACTAGTTTGTCTCATGAGACCTACCGATGCATCGAGGAGCTATAGCGGGCTCCACCCATCACTTACTAAGTCCAATGCATTCCTCATATGAAAAGTTTTAAACATAACATAAACATTCGTATTAAAACTAGCATACGAAATGTCAATAATTTATCCACAAACCATGAATGGTATGAAAATAACACATACACCGTCAAACATAACTCATTCGATACAATATGGAAGATTCTATAGTATAATATTAACCTCAACCGAGAATGATGAAGGATATTGACATAGATGAAAATAATAATCAAAACAATTAGAGTGAAATATCCCCCTTTTTCTTGAAATCATTTAAAAGTCACAATATTTTTCAAGAATCCATTTAAAATAGATTTTAGAATCAAAGTGTCCCATATCACTTTGAAACATTTAAAAGGATTTTTAATTTTAAAAAATTAATGTCCATATAAATAAATCCTTAAAACCATTTTTAAAACATGGACATTAATGAGAAAGATTTAGAAGAATAAGTCTTTAAAACATTTAAAAATGGTATTTTAGTTAGAGTTTCTAACCAAAAGAGAGACACTTGAATACAATTAATTGAGGTAATAAAAACTTTGTAATATAATGAGTATAAATGGATTCATGATATACTATGTCAAAGTACATTATATACCCCACATAAATTTGATTTGGTGTATAACAACAAAGAAGTCTCAATGGAATGTAAATTGAGATGAAATCTCTCATAAAGGTTGTATCCTTAGGTTAAGGATAAAACAAAGACATAATTATGAGTGACAAATATAAATACACTCAATATTATTAAATATTCAGTGTAGAACAATCAAAGGACATTCACACATATTCTTGTAAAAATAACACCAATGAATTGGATGTTTAACTCAACAAATCGAGATTGAGTAAAAATTACTCTTATCAAGTTCATACCGATGACCTAATAATTTATCAATGGAGTTATTGTGTGTATCAAAAGTATATCCACATAAAGGGGAGTGGAATTTATGACATAATCAAATGAATAGTGATTCTACACATAATCTTGGAGTAAAATAATCAATGAAGTATGCGTAAAGCCGAATGATTGGAAATTGAAATTTCAAATTCCCTTATTGATTTGGTAACATAACAAACATACAACCATGAAAGAAGGATCATACAATGATGATTTAAATATACATGAATTAATGTATATTACACAATGAATACAGACATGGGCAGTACACACACCACATGTAATAAATAAGTGGTGAACAATGGAATTCTCACGGAATTAAAAGTGAGATAAGAAACCCCTTACTTTGTACTTTTTCCTTGGTCGACGGTAGGTTAAACTCCTTTATAATGGTGAAATAGTTGTTATTGAATTATACAAGAATAATTTACATTAATATGATATCATATATGATCTTTTAACATTGATTTGTTAATAATATCTTAGTATTATTGTCATTTCGGTTGTTAACTTACTCATTTTCCTTTATATTCTTTGTTACGTAATCCGTGTTTATTCTGGATAGGTTGTATCTTATTAATATCCATAATTATATCAAGTTATTAAACATTATTTTTAATCATCAAATGAGAATTATACTTGAATGGATACGATGGAGAATGAATCTCATCACGTTCGTGGAGACGGTAGTCCGTACGTACGCGTGAGTGACAATATCATTCTTTTGATGTTGAAATAATATATAATTGGATGGTATATCATACAAAAAAAATAATGATCATTATACATTTATTATTTTCATGAATTACACATCATTATTATACCAATCCAAATAATAATTTATTGAATGACAATTACACCACGACGTGGAGACGGTAAGCAGTACGTACGCACGTATGGTGACATGCCATTCAAAGGATGGATAGAATATTGAATATGGTTGTACCATATTTATAATAACACCACATTATATATAAGATACTGGATTTATTATTTTAGAATATAAATAACAAAGAAAGAAGATGTTGAAAAATAAATGAACTTGAAAGAGGGTGGTGGAAACATTACCTTTTCTCCAGGTTCTTCCTTTTGATTTGATCAAAAGGGCTCCTTAAGTTGGATTTCTGATCAAACTAAGGCCTCTAGGTTGTAGTGATGGACGTTTATAGAGTATTTGGGTAGGGTTTGGCCGAGCCAAAAGGCTTTTAATGTGTGAATTAGTGAGAAGGGGGAGTTCCCTTTTATAAGAGGGTTGAGGGGAACCTTTGGAAAAGCTAAAAATATTATTTTATAATAAATTGATATTCGGTTTCTAATGGATCCAAAGTGGATTATTTAAAGGTTAAGGTGGGTATGGGTCGAAAACCACTCAACCAATAGAATTTATACAGGTTTTTGTCATTATATAAACCTTATCATTAAGTATTAACTCTTAGTTAATTAGTTTCACTTTTACAATGTCTCTTTTTATTTTTATATTATATGGTTAATAAACTTACTATATACATCCAAGCAACCCCCAAGTGGTCCATTAATGATACAAATATCATGATATAAGTCTCTTGGACGAACCTTAGATTTTTAGGAATTGAATATAAATTAAAAAAAAATAAATTTTTGTTTTAAAAACTCTTTTATGTCAATTTTGACACTATTGGGTATTTTGTTTTTGATAAATTCATAACATCATTTTTAATTAGAAAAAAATTTATATAATCACTCATAATATGTCATATTAACCAAGAAAATTAGTGGAATTCATAAAAAGTCTCAAATTTTATTTATATTGATATTTATAATATCAATTGTTTTAATATTTCATTAATTAGTTAATTACTGCATCACCATTGTGTCATAAATAAATTAAATTATTTAATGTCTAAAATTTATAAATAAAATACCATTATGTATGAAATCATTTTATATTTCTAATGAATATTTACAATTGAATTTATCTTATGTATAACCCTATATTAAATTTTTTTTAGTAAATAAACTTTGATTTTAACTCTTTTAACTCTTCTTTGAATTAAATAATAATAAATGTCCTAATCTAATACAAGTGGACCTAAATGATAATATTTTACTCCTAAGGTTGTTTTTGGTCAAGATACACTTGTCCAATAGAATTAGTACATGTGTTAGGGTAATATTAATATCATTTTTACCCCTAATTACCCTACTTACTTTAAACCGTGGTAAATAAAAGGAAAAAGTTACTATTCACCAAAAATTATTTTCATCTCATTGAACCACATTTTACTCCTTGATATTAACCGTGTCTCTCGGATTTTCGGAATTCCACTCAAGGAAGCGGTAAAATTATGTTGTATGAAAAATTTTGTTTTTTAACTACCACTTAGTGGTTTCACTATTCATCAAAAAAAGAAAGCTTCCAAAAAATACCAAAAATTAGGCCTAAGCTATATTTGATATTATGAATTCAAAAATGATGTCTATTTTACTAAATTCAAAACATATCAGTTGCATTAATTAATTTAAAAATCAATTCCCGTCGTAAAAACAAATAGAGTGTTTTTAAGAGATAATAACTTTCAAAAGATTGACACTTCTTTATGTCTGGTTTAAATGTGAAATTACATATAATGAAAAACGTTGTATTAAATGGTAAAAATATATTCTAAATATAATTTAAAACCACTCAAATTAATAATTTCTCAGTATTAATTATTTTGATTAAAAGAGTTGTTTTAATCAAAATTTAGTAATTTTTACTATTCATCAAAATATGAAAGTTATCTGAAAAGTACCAAAATTTCACTCTAAGATAATTTCGATATTAAAAATCCAAAAATTAAGTCCATTTTGAATGATAAAATTTATAAAATTTGAAAAATTATGTATTACTATTCATAATGGCTTGTTTGATTGGTTGTGGTGTGTTAGAATCTCGAAGTTGCGTACAATGCATGCCATTGCATTATTCAAAGGGAAACGTACCGTGGAAGCTTGGGGTGTTACAATTCCATTAAACTGAAAGGGATCCAAAATGTCATGGAACCTGTACCGCATATCATCCATCACCATAGACATGACAAGCCCCATTTCCCCAAAGAATCCTCACACATGGATTTAATTTTCTATAGGTGATTGTCACTACATAGGGAACCCAATATATGAAAAACTCAAACCACTTTAGGTGGACTATAATGAATCATCTATCAAGAACCACTATGAGAATATTCACACTTCCACTTTAATTTAAAGGAACCCACGCTACCATTGGGCGAGAAAAAAACTCCCAATAATCCCGACTTACCAGCTAGGTCCATTTCAACCATCAATTCTCTATCTAGTACATTAGAATAAGAAGAAAAATTCATCCAGAAAACCAAAGAAAAAATCCTATCAAAGTCCCAACTCAATCATTAGAGCCTTTATCTTATCATTTGATACTATCTCAGGTGAAAACTGCACAATATTGGAAAATAGTTTGCATACTCTATCACGGTCCTATTAGCCTGCTCAAGTTTGAAAAACTCTAGAGCCTTGGCCAACGCCATCAAATCTATATAGAAATGATCGGTGAAAAGAACCTTGAAGTATTTACACTCCATGTCCTAATGATTCTTCTCATTCACCATTGTGTCCCACCATATTCTTATTTTCCCTTCAACCACAGAGTTGGAACACTTCACCTTGATTTCATCATGTGTATATAAGAACCCAAAAAAATGTTCCATCCTCCTCAACCATTCCTCAGCATCTTGAGGGTAATTTCATCCCCTAAACACTAATGGATTCTAGAGAATTAATTATTGAAAATCATTATATAGATCATCCCTCTAAGGCTCTACAACTGAAGCCTAAACGAGAGATGATGTAGGTGAATGTTTTAAATCTTGGACAATACACACAATCACATCAACCAGATTCGGGTGCACTAGAGGATTCACTCACTGTGGTACAGTTGTAGCTTCCTCCTAGATCTGATTTTCACATCTCCATAGAGGAATGATGTTACACAACATCATATGTTAGGAAAGAATAAATTAGATTAACACTAAAACATATAAATGAGGGAAATTAATCCCAACAGAAATAAAAACAAGATTTGGATTTCACCTATCCAAATAGAAATTAGGGAAATACTATAACTAATCGTTAAGACATATTTCCCAAACCACCCATGGTGACTTAAGGTTTGTTACATTGATATCTAGATATACACTAAATAGTAACTACCTCCTAAGTCCCAAAAATATTACACAATGCATACTAACTTCCAGACAAGAAGCTCAACCTCCTTTGATACCACTTTGTCACGAACCAGCCCTGGTACCCTAGTAACCTGATAACTAATCCAACACTGAAATAACCTGAAGGGAATTTTTGATCCCCATGGGATGGTGACTAGAACTTAGAATCATAAAATATTAAAGTGGGAATGATTTTCCCACAACCATTGTGGAATAAAGATAACAAGATAGTCTGAATACAAAAGAAACTCTATAGGGAGAAGTGTAACAGAAGTCAAATAGGTATAAAAAACCCAAATTTCTACAGAAAAGTACCATAAAACTAAAAGAAGATCCGAAGTTCCAAAGGATTCAACTCTCCAAGTCCATGAATCAACAGATAGAACCACCTCCAAGTGGTGCCTTACCCCTGCTCAAATTGGGAAGGAGATAATCTACAAACACCTAAAGGAATTGGTAGGGTCTGAGATAAAATCCCAGTAGGGTCTCCCCAAGGATTCTTTAATATGATATGATCATTTAATTAATAAAATAAATATCTTTAAATTTTCAAATAAATTGGTTTGTCATTTCAAAAGAATATGTAAACAAATCATTCTTTAAATTTAAAATTTCAGAAATTCTTTAAACAAATGGGGAAATTTCAATTATTGTAATATATATAAAACAAATGTATTAATAGAACATTTTATATAAAATATTTTATAAAAATTCACTAAGAATTTAAAACAATTTACAATGTTGGCATAAATTTATATCTCATATATAAACAAGCGAGCAACATGGTCATCTACCAAGAGGTATGATAGTTCTAGGTTATAGGATCCTCACACACTCATGTGATAATAAACACAATATGTACACATGTCCCTCAACTCTAGAAAGATATGACTCATCGACATCCTATTGAGGATTTCAATGTGCAAAATAATGTTCATGTTAGAGTTGTAATGCGTCAATCTGTTGCTAGGGCATTACCATCCTAGCATGTTTATCCCAAATAACTCACTAACTACCTAGGATTTATTGTGATATAGTACAAATCAATGATGGTATTTTTTTAAGAAATCTTAAAATACAATTAAATCTCACTCTCCCATTTTATAAATTCCAATTTTACATTTAAAAACCAAAATGGGTTTTTAATCAAAAAAATCATTTTTGTAAGATAAACCCCAAAGGTTTCTATCAAAACCATTTTAAGCCATTTTTTCCAAATAGGAATTTGAAATAATTTCACAATTCAATTCCAAAAATTAAATTCAAAAATTTAATTGAAACAATTTCCATAAATTAAAAAAATTTAAAATCAATAATTTAAATCCCTAAATTTTTTTATCAATTTCACAATTACAACCCAACTCAATGGAATTTGGGGTTTTCCCAATTTCATGCAGAAATCCAATTTCCAAAAAACCCCCAATTAAATGGAAATGGGTTTTTGATTAATAAATTGACATAAATTGCAGTTATAATAAGAAATGAATTTAAACCAACAATCATGCAATTTAAAGTTAACAAAAATTGGACATCACAACAGACCCACCTTCATTGGGATTTCTAGATCTCGAATCAATAAACCCTAGTTGAGATTTTCCAATGAAGAATGAAGATAATGGAAATCGGGAATCAAACCTTGGTTTATGATTCCAAAACAGAGGGTATTATATCCTCCAACCAAAATGGAAATATATAAAACTCTAGGTAGGAAAAGAGAGAGAGCGATAGATAGAGAACCAGAAGAGAAAACTAACTATGGGAGGATCTACCGCAATTCTCCAAGATTACATCCTCCTATGGAAGGGTTCTGAGGGTCCAAGAACTTCACATAGGAGCCTCCAAGGAATAAGGATTTCTATATGGTTCATACAGGTCCATCATGAGTTTAAAAAAAAGGGGTTGGGAATTTTAAAACCAGAATATGGATTAAAAAATCTCGTACACATGTTTATCTTGATAGGGTCACACGGTTAGACCAAACTGTACACCCTCATCATGCACCCATTTAAATGGACTGCATAGTTTTTCCAAAGTGGGAACACGATTTGAAAAACCATGCGCCAACCATCAAAAACCTCACTGCCTGGATTTGCATAGTTTTCCTTGGGAGAGCGCATGGTTTGGGAAAATTGTGCGTCAACCATGTACTAGCCCAAAATTTTCAAAACTTTTAAAAATTTCTTTTGAATTAACCCCAAAATAAACCCAGCCAAAGAATAGTAAAAATAGGGGGTTTAGGAATACCTAAAAAAATAAAAAGGATGTTATAATTTTTTACCAATTTCGTATCAATGTGAATAAGTTCATAACTAGAGAATCCAAATCAACACATAATTGGAATAAAAAATCATGATGATGAAAAAAACACTTTATTAAGTTTAAGGATCTTCCAAGTTTGTTAAAAAATTAAAAATTATGAAAAACACACCCAAATAGGCATTACATAAAAATTAAAATTTGATTTCCTAATTTTCCACCAGTGAAATGCATTACTTACCATTTTTTGTCAAAACCATATTATACTCCACAAATAATAAAAGAAAAAATATCATTATAAGTGGGTCTTATGCAAGAATAAAAGTAATGGGAACCTATTCACCACACCAATATATTATCCTATTTGGTTATCCCTAAATCACCTGATTGAATTTAAAAATTTTCATGAAAATAATGTTAGGTTAGAGGATGTGATGAAAAATGGTCCAATGGGGTGTGAATAGACTAGATTAAAATTTTAAAGAGACAAATTAATTATCATAGTTAATTAATAGTGTTAATTTATAGTGAAAAACTAAAAGAAATAACACAATTAATTTTTATTGTAGTGGAATCCAATGTGGACATACTCTACTCATATACCCCTATACTCTGCAAGAGATATGTTGTGCACTATACTGATTTTTGAAGGGGAATCATAACCTGATTACAAATATCCTTTTCAAAAAATGGGAGAGATAACCACACTAACACACTGACTTTTATATGGGGAGTCACAACTCAATTAAAACACTGATTTTAGACTACGTGAGTCACAACTTGAATGATCTTGAATATAGAATTCTGGAGTCACAACCTGAAGAAAGAAAGAATTCATTTTAATGGAAAAGCATAAACAAAAGTTTTGAGAAAAAGTGTGAGAGATAGAAAGTAGGGTTATAAACACAGGAAACCAGGAAAAATAGATAGAATATGAATAAGAGAAGTACAAGTGTTGGTTCTTGAGTAATGGATCAAATAATATTATTTTGGTAGTATTAATTAAATAAGACATGGTTTAACAATTGATAGATCATCCAAAAGATGAAGCAATGATCACACAAGACATTACATAATTATAAACCACTTTGAATGTTCATATATTTATTCTCGATGGAACTGTAATCTTTTGAAATTGTTAATAGTGATGTTCAATATGTTCCAAGCCCACTTGGCCTCCATTTAAATAGAGAACTTCAAAGACTAAAATACACCTTCCATGGGTAAAATAATTCCAAAAAATAATAACATTTCTATAATTATCGCAATAATTATGTATGAGATAGAAATAAGTTTCCAGGATTATCGTAGAAATAGTTATTCAAAAAAAAAAAGAAATCTCTTGAAAAATAAGTCAAAAAATATATGAAATTATCCATTAAATATAACTCCAAATTGAACGGTTAAATATATCCTTTAAAAGATCATAAGACAACAATATTTAAATTTTGAAAATAATATTTCAATTAATGAAATTACATATTTAAAATCACTTTTGAATAACTATAAATAGATTTGTTAGAAATTAATAAAAATTTAGAATTCAGTCATCACAAAAAATATTAAATAAATATAAATTTGAAGTCTATAAATGTGAATTTCGAGTACTAACATAAAATTAAA
Organism: Viscum album; assembly: GCA_963277665.1. Taxonomy (NCBI): domain Eukaryota; kingdom Viridiplantae; phylum Streptophyta; class Magnoliopsida; order Santalales; family Viscaceae; genus Viscum; species Viscum album. The sequence continues at coordinate 74,933,949 of OY728139.1, read as the reverse complement.
GAACACTTAAAATTTTTAATATAAACAATTAAAAACACTTAAAACAAACATGTAGTAAAAATATATGCATATACATGTAAAACAGAGTATCATAAAAATATTATCCAATTTAAATAAATAATTTCTATAAATGGTAGAAGAATGAGAGAACTCAGATATTGTGGTACCATGTAGAATATGACTTCATGGTCAATGGAAAGTAAGCTCCAAGTCATATCTCATGGTTGTAGTTCATGGTCATAGTTCATGATCAACGATCACAATCATAGTTCATGGTCGAAAATCATTCCTTACAGTCCCATATTGAGTCACAGTCGTAGGTGTTTCCTTCTTCCAATCATAGTTAAAAATACCAGGGCATGTAAAGTGAAAGATCATGTTCACCATATGCACACTACGGGAAAAGTGGATTTTCGATGGAATATTTGCGATGGACCCATTACCCATTTCAAAAAGTTGTTTACATAGGATTATTTTGTGACGAGAACATAATCACATCACAAATAATCCTAAAAACAATTATTTGGGATGGGAAAACATTCTCGTCGCAAATACCTTTAGCGCTCGTAAACACCAAACCATAGGAAAAAGTATTTGCAATGGTTTTTTACTCCCATTGAAAATTCCTTTAATTATTAATATTTTTTGTGATGGGAATTTATAACCCGTCACAAATACCTTTTTAATCACGGATGATTATTTATGGTGGGTACTAATTGTGTCGGGAATCTCATCAAAAATAGTCTTGTCACTAATAATCTATCCTATATATATACCCCACCCAATTTTTCCCTTTATTCTTCATCTAAACCATGCTATCCTCCTCTTCTCTCATATCCTCTTTATTTCTTCATTTAAAAGATTAATTTTTTACAATGATGAAAATTTTCACTTTATTATCTTATAAAACCTTAAATTTTAAGGTATTTATTTAATATTTTTATTTTCAAATTCATTTATTTTATTTTATATTAGAAAATATTATTATTAATTAGCAGTAATTGGAAGTAATTAACGTTAATCAAAAATAATTAAAATTAACTAGCTGTAGTTATTTGAAATTAGAGATATTTATTTTTAATTAGAAGTAATTATATTTAATTAGATACAATTAGTTTTAATTTTCATTAATTAATTTTAATTATCAGCAAATAGTTGTGATAAATAGTAATTACTTATAATTGATAAATTAATATTATTAATTAACATAACATAGTTATAATATATATATCTTAGAAATAAGTAATAATAATTTATAGTAATTTCAAACAATTAATAGTAATTAGTAATTAGTACCAATTAAAACCAATTTTTAAAAATTAACCTTAAATATTAATAATTTAAAAATAAATATTAAAAATTAGCGGTAATCAGAAATAATTTGTGGTAATCAGTAAAATTAGCGATAATTCTTTAAAATTAGATGTAATTATTAGAAATTATCGCATATTAGTAGAAAATGCAGTAAATAGTAAAAATTAGGAAAAATAAGTGATAATTAGTAATAATTAGAGAAAATGAGTGATAAATTATAAAAATCAGTGGAAGTAAATTGTAATAAGAAAAAATTAGTAGAAATGAGCCAAAATTATTAGACAATAATGGAAATGAGTGTTAATTAGTAAAAGAGTACCAATAATGAGCGGTAATTATTAAAAAATATTTTTAATGTGTAGGAATTATTAAAATTACCTGCAGTGAGTGGGAATTATTAAAAAATAATGGAAATAAGCATTAATTAGTTAAAATTAGCGAAAATGAGCATTAATTAATTAAAATTAGCAGAAATGACCAATAATTAGTTAAAATTACCAAAGATGAGCGGTAATTATTAAAAATTTCCAGTAATGAGAAGTAATTATTACAAATTAGTAGTAATGAGTATTAATTAGTAAATATTACCTATAATGAGTATTAATTTTTGAATCTTATAGTTAATGAGTGGGAATTATTAAAAATTACTGGTGATGAGCGGGAATTATTAAAAATTAGCAGAAATTGGGGTTAATTAGTTAAAATTAGCATAAATGAGCGTTAATTAGTTAAAATTAGTGGAAATGAGAGATAATTAGTTAACATTTCTAGAGATGAGTGGAAATTATTAAAAATTACATATACTGAGTGATAATTATTAACAATTTCTGGTAATGAGTCGGAATGGTTAACTACTTCCTATAATGAACATGGATTATTAAAAATTAGTGGAAATGGGAATTAATTAGTTAAAATTAGAGTAAATGAGCATTAATTAGTTAAAATTAGTAGAAATGAGCATTAATTAGTTAAAATTATCGAAAATGAGCAGTAATTATTAAATACTACCGTTATTGAGTGGTGATTATTAAAAATTAGCAGTAATGAACAGAAATTATTAAAAATGAGCAGAAATGAGCGTTAATTAGTAAATAAATAATATAAATGAGTGGTAATTAGTTAAAAAACCAGTAATGAGTAAAAAATAATAGTAATGAGCCAACATTATTATAAATTAGTGGTAACGATCATGAATTATTAAAAAATATCACAAATGAACTTTAATTAGTTAAAATTAGAAAAAATGAGCATTAATTGGTAAACATTAGTGGTAATGAGCATTAATTAGTAAAAAATAGTAGTAATGTGTGGTAATAATTAAAAATTAGCGGTAATGAGTGAGAATTACTAAATATTAGTGTAAATTATTATTAATTAGTTAAAATTTGTAGAAACAAGTGTTAATTAGTTAAAATTAGAAGAGATGAGCATTAATTAGTAAAAAATACCCAAAATTGAGTGGTAATTAGTAGAAAATATCGACAATGAGCGGTAATTATTAAAAATTAGCATTAATGACCAGTAATGAGTAAAAAAATCTAATGAGTAAGAATTATTAAAAAATATAAAAAATGAGTGTTAATTAGTTAAAATTAACATAAATGAAAGTTAATTAGTAAAAATTAGTGGTAATGAGCGGTAATGAGTGGAAATTATTAAAAATTTGTGGAAATTAGTGTTAATTAGAAACAATTAGTGTAAATGAGTGTTAATTAGTTAAAATCAGTGTAAATGAGAATTAATTAGAAAAAAATACCAAAAAATGAGCAGTAATGTGTAAAAATACTAGTAATTTGTGATAATTATTAAAAATTAACAGTAATGAGATGAAATTATTGAAAATTAATGGAAAAGATTATTAATTAGTTAAAAATAGCAGAAATGAGTGGTAATTAGTAAAAAATATCAGAAATGAGCAATATTTAGTAAAAAAATAACAGTAATGACTGGTATTTAGTAAAAAACAACCAATAAAGAGTGGTAATTATTTAAAAATACCGGTAATGAGTGTTAATTATTAAAAAATACTAACAAAGATTATTAATTGGTAAAAAATGACAAATATAATTATTTAGTAAAAAATAACAGCAATGAGCAATAATTAGTAACAAATATCGGCAATGAGTAGTAATTAGTAAAAAAAACCTGGAAATGAGTGATAATTATTAAAAAATACCAAAAATGGGTATTATTTAGTAAAAAATACTATCAATGATCATCATTCAGTAAAATATACAATTAATCAGCATTATTTAGTAAAATAATAATGGCAATGAGCATTAATTATTAAAAAATACCGACAATGAGCAGTATTAAGTAAATATATATATATATATATATAATGAGTGTTAATTAGTAAAAAATAATAGTAGTGAGCACTATACAGTAAAAAATACCAGCAATGAGAGGTATTTAGTAAAAAATTCTAGCAATGAGTGGTATTTAGTAAAAAATAATACAATTAACCATAATTAACCACAATTAAATAGATTTTACCATAAATAACCAAAATTGTCTGAAATTAACCACAATTAGAAATAGAAGGCTGACCAAGGGGTGTGAGATAAGAATGGGGTAGAGGGTATGAAGGGTTTGGTAGAGTAAAATAATTTTGGTGATAAAATTTCTTCTTTATGCTTAGCTCTATACTCTTCGCTCCTTACTTTCCTTGAGGAAAGCATGGAGTGGAGGGGGTGAAGGTTACGATGGAGTGGAAGAATTACAATGCCCCTATATTGAGGCCATTTGTAGGAGAGGTAGTCAAGGGTAAACTCATAGGTTTACCCTTGACTGTGTCTCCTCCAAATGGTCTGAATGTAGAGGCACTGGAATTCATTCACTCTGTTGCCGCCTTTATCCACTCCACTCTATGCTTCCCTCACACCACAATATCGACCTTCTATTTCCCTTAATGATAATTAACTATAATTAGAAAAACAATTTGTGGTAATTAGAAAAAATAGTGGTCATTTGAGGAATTAGAAAAATTTAGTAGTAATTAGATGGAATTGATAATATTTATAATTAATTTGAATTTTTTTCATTTTATATTTTTTTGTATAGTCTCTTCCTTATATAATTATAATAAATGTCTTTATTTTCTATTTTTTTGAAAAATATTGAATAAGGAAGTGGAAAAAGTCTTTATTACAAGATCATGATTGGATAAATCATCATAGGAATCTAAATGGTTCTAGTGTAAGTCCTATATATATTGAGGGTGTTGAAGCCTTTTTATCATTTTCATCATCTAAACCATAGTATATTTTAGATGGGATAATTAAGTGTTCATGTATGAAATGTGATCTAGGGAGATTTGAAACATTTGAAAATGTGGGGGTCATCAATTTTATTTTGTATTTCAAAAAGATTATGTTTTTTTATTACACATGATTAAAACGTTTAGTTTTATTAGGGGTTGGGTTAAGAGGAACCAATATAAGAATGGGTGTAATGGAAAATGAGGTGAGTGTCCCAATATGAAACCAAATGTGAATAGAGATGGAGTGAAAAATCTCATGACAATACTTACTCAACATTCTTAAGAAATGAATAGAAATATGAACCCTTTCAAACTCAAAAAAAATGCAAAGGATGAAACAACTCACCATGATTTCATTCATGTGGGAAGTCCCTCTTACTGTTTGGGTTCCTTTGGTTAACTAGTTTTGACGAAATGGATAGCCATTTATAATTTGGAAGGTGAAGTAGATAGAGGGTGGGTTCTTATTATGAATATGAGGAAAAATTAATATGTTAATAGTATGAAATAGGAGGTTTTTAAGGGAATATTCTTCTCCAAATATTTTCCCAAAACTAATCACAAAAAAATAGAGAAATATTTTTTTAAAAAAATTAGTTTGAATCTATTGGTACCTATAAATGAAACCTCACGAGACTCGAAAGGTACAACAAGAATTTTTCTTTTAACCCTAAAATCAAGATCAATCGGTTCATCAATGGAATAAAATTGAAACAATTTTATACTTTTATAAATTTTTCTTTTATATATTATAATTTTATACTTGTAATTTTTTTTAAAAAATATAGTATTACAAATTACATATACTTTTATAACAAATATGGACTTTTATATAGTTTTTTAAATTAATATACATTCATAAATTATGTATATTTCATGAAATCACTCAATTATCTCCAATTTCATGACCCAGTAAGGGATGAAATCATGCGATATTGAATATTTTTGTTGTCTCCTTATTAAATTTTTGGGTTTCAATGACTGGAAGATAACATCTCTAGGTAAGGGGTTCTTCCATGTCATTTTTCCTTCTTCTAATTTGAAGGTTCATGCTTAGGGTATGGAATTTGTCCCTCTCAAACCTGGTTTCCTATGCATTCAATAGTGGGATCCAAGTTTTAATACAAATTCTGTTGGAAATTCAACCACTCAGGTATGGATTCAAGTATTCATCCTTAGATTGTTCCTTTGGCATCCTCAAACATTATAAGATGTTTCTAGTGCCTTTAGAGTTCCAATAAAGTTCGATAAGGAAAATGAATGGGAGAAGTATGGTCGTTGTTCTCATATTTTTTTTGAAATTGACATGTGTTTGACTGTTATTAATACAATAGTTTTAGTTGGTGAAGAATTTCATTTTGAGTTGCATATTGATGTAGAAAACCTACCTATTTTCTGTCAAAAGTGTTTCAATATTCGACATTCTATTGATAAATGTTGGAATGGTTTGAAAAATGATAACTATAAAATATTTTTTCATGGGATTATAAACTACCAATTTAAACTCCCCACTACTAGATCTATTAAGGATGAAGACACTATTTATACTAGTCAAAGGGATCATAACGATGGTTTAATCATGGATTTGTTTTTGGATATGAAGAAAAGTTTAGGTAGGAGGACGGAATTTCTCCTCCCTGCATTGATGATTCTTTTCTTCTTATCCTAAGATTTTCAATTGATAGTTTTAATTACAATGAATCACCTCTTCAAAAAAATACTCTTACTTCTATGTAACTAAATAATATTGGACTAGAAGATCAAATTGGGAAGGGGGTTGCAGATCCTTCGGTAAAAGTTTGGCTCTATAGTGATGAAGCTAAGAATTTTTCATGTCTTGACACGGATGCAAGTTTTTAGGCTTCCTCAAACTCTGTTCAAAGTATCAGTGGTAAGGATACTTTCCTTATTCTTGATTCTTCTCCCACTGCTATGCAAATTACACATGAATTAGGATAGATAAGTAACTATGGGAAGGGGAATGAAGTATCTCCTCCATGAACTTATGGTCCTGCTATACTCATTCTATGTTTTTCTATTGAAAATGTAAATGATAATTCCACCAGTGATCAATACAATGATTCTAATTCTTTGAAAGAAAAAAGAGTACTGGACATGGTGATCATATTGGGAAGGGAATTTTAGTTCCTACTATATAGGATATGTCCTCTAGTGTTGATTCTGGTATTCTTTCATATCATGATGGTAATAGTTTTGCTGATACTAACTTTTTGGCTATCTTGTTGGATCCAACAATGGTCGCTGGAAAGTATGAGAGTAGAGGGGATGTTAATATACCTATCATGGATGAAATAATATGGGTTTTGTAACCTAGAAAGATGGAAGGGTCCATCATAATGAGTGCTAGGGATGTTGAAGATAAATTATCAGATGATGTTCATGAACCATGGAAAAGAGTGAAACCTTGGAAGTGTGGTCATCATCCACTTGGTAGAGCTCCTCATGGTAGGGGTAGGAGAGTCCCTAATCTCACTCATGTGGCTAATTTTATATAATTATAGTATTTTCATTGATGGTTTGATGATTGGAGTCTTGTGGATCATTTCTTTTTGTTTTTGGGATTTATGTTGTAATTTCTCAATTCATCTATCCTTTTTGTTTATTTATTATTTATAATGAAAAGGATCTTTCATTTTCCTTTAAAAAATATATATATTTATAAATTTTATATAATTTTATAATTTTATATACATATATAATTTTATATATAAATATAAAGATATATACATTTTTAATTGATACTTTTATACCAGTATACCTTTTGTAATTTAACAATAGTTTAATATAATTATACTTTTATAAATTCAATATTAGTGTTGAAAATATTTTATGAAATTTAAAATTTTCTTCTTTTATTTTTGAAACCATTATTTTATTTAATAGTCATATTTCATATTATGAAAAGTGTTTTCAAATTATATAGCTTTTAATTTTTTTATATTTCCATTATTATATTCAATAGTCATATTTCATCGTTTTTTATAATGTAAATGTGATTTTATACTTCATTTATACTCATACAAAAATGGTTTTGATCATTAACAATAAGAAATAAATTATCAATTGATCGCTAATCCTTCATGATGATAGTTATATCATTTAATATTCTAATGACTCATTTATTCTACCTTAAAATATTTTTATTCCTATCATGACCCGTCCTCAGGGACCGTGCCGTGACTACCCCAAGCCCGCCTTCCATAGGCCAGGGGCTGGCGACTAGCACCAAGGCGTAATTCCCGGTAAAAAGGGATGACATTGCCTTTGTAAAGTAAAAAAGCACCACAGAGTAAGCAAGCGGAAAAGTAAACACTAAGTAAAAACTGTAACAAGCTGTGCTGAAAGTAAAAGGGGCCGGAAATACAAGCCCAACTGTAAAGTACAACTGAAAGGGGAAAACAACAACTGAAAAGAAAAGCCGCAGCATCGATCCGTCCTCTGGAAGTCCCACCTGAAGGGTGGGTATAGATAGCCTCCACTACTCCTCGGGTCCACCTGACCGCTCCGAGTACATCCCACCCAGTGGCCCACCTCCACGTACCGTCCTACTCCGCAAGCCTCCACCACGATCAGCGTTGTCCGTAATCTGCAACCAACACAACGTAGTGCGGGCATAGCCCGTGCAGGGGTGAGTATAAGCTACTCAGTAGGGGCCCCGAGACCCCCGAAGGTCTCCCGAAATCCATAAAGGATAAACCACAAGGAAAGATACAATCATGAAGTAACATCCGACACTGCTTAGGTATATGCCCATACATATACCTAAGTCATCAATCCCCGTTTGGCTCCAACATCCGAGCCCAAGCACAACCCAGTCCACATAGTAAAGCAAACGTATACCAACACAGGATAGCTCAACACAATCCACAAAGGAGAGTAAACCGTAAATCCACACAGGATAGTTCAACACAATCCACAAAGGAGAGTAACACAAGATTCAGCTCACACAGGTATACTTTTTCGGATGACGATAAGATGATCACTGATCCATCTAAGTCGTCGGACCCACAAAGGATCGATAGGTACTAACCCCCACAAAGACCCACACAGGATCAGGCCCACACAGGACCTGTAGGCGCTGGCTCAAACAGAACCGCTGAACGCTGACCCACACAGGATTGGATCCACACAGGATCTGTAGCACTGATCCACGTAGGATCGCTGAGTGTAGTAGTCGTCATAGTCCACTGAGGATCTCTACACAGTCATCGTCGCAGTCCACTGAGGATCTCTGCATAGTCGCCGTCGCAGTCACAGTAGCAGTCGCGACCAGCACTAGGGTTCCCGCACACAGCATGCTCGTTCAGGAGGGTCCGATCCAGGAGCCGAGAGGCTGATACATCAACTGACAAAAAGTCTGAAATTGATGTATCCAAAAGTTCTGTATCGTCAATAGGAACTCAACGACGCAGACGACACGTCAATCGGACGCCCGGTCTGAGAGTTATTGGCTTTTTCGTCCCTGGGGCCCAGTTGGTTTTTAAGGCAAAACCAACCCGACCGTACTCCACCTGTGTCCAAACCTCGGGCGGAGTGAGGAAAAAGATCCGTCTCACTTAGAGGAAAACAACAATGTCGACGACACGTCAATCGGACGTCCGAAGCTCAAGATATGAGTGTTTCCGCTCCGAGGGCTTGGTTGGTTTCGGGTACGAACCATCCCGGACGAACTCATAGTAATCCGAAACCTTGAGTGCAATATATCGAAACGACCGTCTCGATCCAAGGATCGTGTTTCCGCTGACGGCGCGTCATTCGGAGGCCCGTAGCTCAAGTTACGTGCAAAAGACCGAAACGGTCCAAAGATGGGGGTCTGGGCCCGGGCCGACCCCCCCCCCCCCCCCGCCCTTTGGTCGGCCGAACCGGTCCGGCCAGGCCAGGGCGCGGCCCGACTCGGCCGGCCGGTCCAGCTCGGCTCACCCGAGCGGCCGAGCAACGCGGGGGGCTCAATGCCCCCTTGTGACAGCACCGCGGCCCCCACGGGGGGCCGCCCTGGTCAACGGACGTGGCAAAGGCCGCGTACCGCGTGTGCACCGGACCCGCGCGGCCGCGGGTCCGCTAGCGCCGCCGCCGCCGCGACCTTTTCCAGCGGCGCGCCGGGGCGCTGCCGCTGCCGGTGGCTTCTGCGGGCCACCAGAGTTTCTCCGGTGGTCCGTTTGCCTTCCCGTCTGCGCCACTGTTCCTCCTGGGTTCCGTTCTTCACTGCGGTATCATCAAATCGCCCTTGCATCCCGTTTTGTCGTCGCCCGCCAAATCCGCACAACAATGAAGAACTGCAGAGGGTTGTCGGGCCGTGTTCGTTTGGCCCACACCCTCCGCATTAGGCGATAACAAATGGGAGGATTAAACAACACATCAAACAACAATTTTAATAAATTAAAATTGTTCTTATGAAACCTGTTCTTTAATTTAAAAGAAACGTTCACGGGAAAATAAATTTTTCAAAACAACCCCTACCTCGTCAAGTCGTCGCACACGCGTTCTTCGCGGAATTGATCATCGCGGAAGGTGGGGATCGTCGCGTCGTCGCGGTATCCGGCGTTGCGTCGACGAACTCCAAGGTCCAAGAAACAACAGATTTAATTTTATTAATTAAATCCATCTTGAGTTAAAATCCAAAAAAAAATTTAAAGAATCTCAAACTCTCACCTCAACGGATGATCGAAGGTTTTTGTTGCGGAGGAAGGAACGTCGCAGAAGAATGTCACGGGAGAGGAAACGTCGGGGTCGCGGCACACAACATCACGTCATCGATTTCTGCGGGTTCAGCGTTCTTCATCGGAGGCCGGCGTTCTTCGTGTTCTTCGCATTCTTCACGAAGGAGGATGAAGAACTCTTGGTTTCTGTCAAATCCTCTCAACGAACCTTTTTTCCAGAAGCCGTGCGTTGGCCTTATTTTATTATTACAGAAACAGATTTCAAATAAGTTACGAAACGAATGAAATTAATTCATAGAATTAATTTCAATGAATAAACCGCCCATTTAATTCAATGAAAAAAACTGCCCAATTAATTGGTGCATTAAGAAATTAAGGAAACACGTCAGTTGACTTTCATAATGACGGGTTTTTGCGGGTGCGTTACTTAGCGGAAAAGAAACGGTGGGGCTCGAGCGGGTCCCACCTCACAAAAATCCTACCAAGAGGGTAGGATATTTTTGGATAGAACCCTATACGCATCAACTCAGCTTAAGCCGCTTTAAGTGGCTTCAAGTGGCTTCCAAGTGGCTTAAGTGAAATAAAATAAAGTTTGTCATACAATTATTTTATTTCTTAACTTTAAGCCCGAAAATTAAAAACCACACCCAAGAAAATGCAACTCCGGAAGAGGCGTTTCTAAGTAAGTACCGGCGATGCGATTCCATCGGTGCCCACAGAATTCGATTCCGAGCACCGGTTAAAAAGTTAGAAAAACCCGCTCATCTGTTCACTGAACGTACCCGAGCCAAACTTCGAAAAATGATTCCGGGCACACCGGGCCTCGGAATTAGGTGCTGTCAGAAACTGCGTTCTTGTAAAAATACAAAGAAAATTAAGAAAAAAATTTCATTGAATTTTTTGGGTCTTTACATCACTCCTACCTCAGGTCTTTACGTCCCCGTAAAGATACATCATAAACTAGGGAAATAAATGTGGGTACTGAGCACGCATCTGAGCCTCCTGCTCCCATGTGCTCTCCTGGAGGTTCCCGTGCTGCCATATGATGCGCACAAGAGGAATCGATCTCCCACAAAGGACACTCTACTTTCGATCCTCTATCTCCACTGGGACCTCCGTAAAAGTCGCCCCATCATCCACGTCTAGCTCCCCATGTTCAATGATGTGCGTCGGGTCGTGCACGTATCTCCTCAACCGAGATACGTGGAAGACGTCGTGCACCCGGTGCAATTGAGGTGGTAGAGACAGGAGATAAGACACCTCGCCAATCCTACTGAGGACCTGGAATGGTCCAATGAAGCGTGGAGACAACTTTTCGCCTCGGCCAAATATCTGCAAACCACGTCGATGTGAGACACGCAAGAAGACGTGGTCGCCATCCTCGAACTCTGGTGGCCTCCGCCTCCTGTTAGCATAAGACTTCTGCAGGATCTAAGCTGTCCTCATCTGCTCCTGGATGACCTGGACCTTCTCTGTCGTGGCCCAGACCATCTCTGGTCCCACAAGTGCTGACTCCCCAGGGTCTGTCCAGCACAAAGGAGATCTGGAAGGTCTGCCGTATAACGCCTCGTATGGTTCCATCCCGATGGTGGAGTGGTAGCTATTGTTGTAAGCGAACTCCACCAAGGGTAGGTGATCCTCCCAACTGAGACCAAAGTCGAGGACACATGCACGGAGCATGTCCTCGAGAGTCTGAATGGTCCTCTCCGTCTGACCATCCGTCTGAGGGTGAAAGGCGGTGCTCAGACGTAGCCGCGTCCCAAACGCCTCTTACAACCCCTTCCTCAGCCGAGAAGTAAAGTGAGCGTCTCGATCAGATATGATAGATGACGGCACACAGTGAAGCCATACAATCTCCTGAACATAGAGACGCCCCAAGATCTCCACTGAACCATGCTCTCGGATGGGTAAGAAGTGAGCCGACTTGGTGAGTCGGTCGACAATCACCCAGATGGAGTCGTGACCTCTGGAAGTGTGTGGAAGTCCAGTCACAAAGTCCATAGATATGCCGTCCCACTTCAACTCTGGGACCTCCAAGGTCTGTACCAAGCCTGCTGGTACCTGATGCTCTGCCTTCACCTGCTGGCAGGTGAGGCATCGAGAAACGAACTCTGGCACAACCTTCTTCATGCTCGGCCACTAGTGCTGTCGTCTAAGTTCCTAGTACATCTTCACCACTCCAGGATGTTCCGCCAAAGGAGAAGTGTGAAACTCTCTCAGCACCTCCTCTCGTAAAGTGACTGGTACCATGGTACGTCCTCTGAAAAGGATGTCGTGCCCTTCTCCAAAGGAGAAGCCATCAGGTGTCTGTCCTGAGGATAACTGTGCACACCGCGTCTCACAGTCAGTGTCCTCACGCTGTTCCTCTCTGACCCGCTGCAGTAGTGGAGGGGTGACTGTGAGAGACTGAAGGAAGGATGCTCCATATCTATCCAAGAAAGATATCTGCAAAGCAGCTAACTGCTTTGTCGCCTCCTCAAGTAGCTGGATGCCCGTCCTCTTGCTGAGGGAATCGACTACCACGTTCCCCTTCCCAGGAGTATAGAATATCTCAAAGTCATAGTCTTGGAGGAACTCGAGCCATCGCCACTGTCTCTGGTTCAGGTCCTTCTGCGAGAAGATGTACCTGAGACTCTGGTGGTCAGAAAAGACTGTAATGTGCTCTCCCATCAGATAGTGCCGCCATTTCTTCAAAGAGAGGACCACTGCTGCTAACTCCAGGTCATGGGTAGCGTAGTTCTGCTAATGCGGTCTCAACTGACGTGATCCATAGGAAATCACAGCCCGATCCTGCATTAGGACACATCCGATTCTGGTCCCTGATGCATCGCAATAGACTACGTATCCAACTCCCTCCTCAGGCAACCTCAAGATAGGTGTGCTGGTCAATCTCTGCCTCAGCTCCTGGAAGCTCTGCTAACATCTGTCTAACCAAACCAAGGGTTTCACCTTCTTCGTCAAATCTGAGAGTGGCGCCGAAACTCTGGAGAAGTCTGGCACAAATATCCGATAGTATCCTGCTAGACCCAAGAAACTCCTCACCTCCGTCACGCTCCTGGGTGGCTCCCAAGCTAGCACCACCTCGATCTTTGCGGGATCCACTACAACTACCTCCTCAGAAATGACGTGCCCCAAGAAGTGGACCTCACGTAACCAGAACTAGCACTTCGAGAGCTTGCCATAAAGCTGGTGCTCTCGGAGTGTGTCTAGTACAACCCGCAAATGGTAGGTGTGCTCCTCCTCCGTGGTCGAGTACACCAAAATGTGGTCGATGAAGACCACGACAAATCGATCGAGGTATGGATGGAAGATACTGTTCATGAGGCTCATGAATACTGCTGGAGCGTTGGTTACACCAAAAGGCGTAACCAAGAACTCATAGTGGCCATACCGACACCTGAAGGCCGTCTTCTGCACATCCTCATCTCGAACTCTGAGCTGATGATAGCCTAACCTGAGGTCTATCTTCGAGAACCACCATGCTCTCTTGAGCTGATCGAAGAGGTCATCAATCCTCGATAGCGGATACTTGTTCCTCACTGTCACCTGGTTCAGGCGACGATAGTCGACACACAGTCGCAAGCTCCCGTCCGCCTTCTTGGCGAACAATATCGGGGAAGCCCAGGGTGAAACACTGGGTCAGATGAACCCCTTGCCCTGCAAGTCCTCCAACTGTACCCGTAGATCTCGAAGCTCAGCGGGGGCCATCCGATATGATGGAGTGGATATCGGAGCTGTCCCGGGGTATAGATCAATATAAAAGTCTACCTCTCTATGAGGAGGTAGCCCTGGAACGTCATCGGGAAAGACGTCCGCGTACTGATCCACCACTGCAGGAAAACTAGGACTTCGCACGTCCACTTCTCCTAGTATGAGACTAGCCAACTGATGAGTGATGGGCTATCCTCTCCTCTGCGGAAGTCCATCCTGTGTTGCGAAGGATCCCTTCTCACCGGTAAAGGTGAACCAACTCCTGTCGGTGCGCACACATCACACCTTGCTCCTAAAGCAGTCAATCTGTGCATGGACTGTAGATAACCAATCCATGCCCAAGATGACGTCGTAAGGCCTTGACGCCGCTACAAGAAGATCCCAACCGAAGCTCTCACCTCCTAGAGTAAGCTCACACTGCCGGCACCAGTGTGTAATCATCGAGTCTGCTCCCGTAGGAGTCTCTAGCCGTAAAGATCGAGCCAACGGCTCTGTCGGAATCTCCGAGCTCCGAACAAGGGCAGCGGCTATGAAATAGTGACTCGCTCCTGTGTCTATAAGAACTGCATTAAGGGTGGAATAGACACAGATCGTACCTCGAATCATCTCTGGCGCGCCGTGGTCATAGGCCTCCGCTGCCTGGAGCTGTGCATGTCTCTGCCCGCCAGCTCCCGGTGGTCGGGGTGGCCCTCCTGGTGGTGGTGGGGGAAGAGCCTCAAAGCGTCGCCCACCACCCGCTGCTCGGCCAGCTCCTCTGCCTCGTCCGTCTTCTCCCTACGGACCGCCACGTTCGACCCTCTGCCTCTGCCTAGGTGGCCCCTCCACCGTCTGCTGGTCCTCGGTACGGCGGGTCGGGCAGTCACGAGCCATGTGGCCCTGCCCGCCGCATGCGTAGCACTGCCTGCCTCTCGAAAGACTGGCTCCGCGCTGTGTGCCCCGCACTGCTGAGCCAGTGTCCTGAGGTCGTCTACGAGAGGGTCTGGTCTGCCTGGAACCCTGAGTCATCCGTCGGCTACTTGCTGCCGAAGACTCCGCTACCTGTCGCCCTACGATAGGTCTCGCTGCTGAAGTAGACTCAGCAAAAAAGTTCTCGATCAGAAGGGCTCGCTCCAGTACTCCTGCCTGGGTCGGAAAAGTAAACACTAAGTAAAAACTGTAACAAGATGATCTGAAAGTAAAAGGAGCCGGAAATATAATCCAAACTGTAAAGTACAACTGAAAGAGGAAAACAAAAACTGAAAAGAAAAGCCGCAGCGTCGAGCCGTCCTCTAGAAGTCCCACCTGAAGGGTGGGTACAGATAGCCTCCACTGCTCCTCGGGTCCACCTGACCGCTCCGAGTACGTCCCACCAAGTGGCCCACCTCCAGGTACCGTCCTGCTCTACAAGCCTCCACCACGATCAGCGCTGTTCGTCGTCTGAAACCAACACAATGTAGTGCGGACATATCCCGTGCAGGGGGTGAGTATAAGCTACTCAGTAGGGACCCCAAGACCCCCGAAGGTCTCCCGAAATCCATAAAGGATAAACCACAAGGAAAGATACAATCACGAAGTAACATCCGACACTACTTAGGTATATGCCCATACATATACCTAAGTCATAAATCCCCGTTTGGCTCCAACATCCGAGACCAAGCACAACCCAGTCCACATAGGAAAGGAAACGTATACCCACACAGGATAGCTCAACACAATCCACAAAGGAGAGTAAACCGTAAATCCACACAGGATAGTTCAACACAATCCACAAAGGAGAGTAACACAAGATTCATCTCACACAGGTATACTACTTCGGATGACGATAAAATGATCACTGATCCATCTAAGTCGTCGGACCCACAAAGGATCGATAGGTACTAACCCCCGCAAAGACCCACACAAGATCGGGCCCACACAGGACCTGTAGGCGCTGGCTCACACAGAACCGCTGAGCGCTGACCCACACAGGATCAGATCCACATAGGATCTGTAGCACTGATCCACATAGGATCACTGAGTGTAGTAGTCGTCATAGTCCACTGAGGATCTCTGCACAGTCGTCGTCGCAGTCCACTGTGGATCTCTGCACCGTCGTCGTCGCAGTCACAGTAGCAGTCGCAGCCAGCACTAGGGTTCCCGCACACAGCAAGCTCATTCGGGAGGCTCCGCTCCACGAGCCGAGAGGCTGATAGATCAACTGACACAAAGTCCGAAGTTGATGTATCCAAAAGTTCCGTATCGTCAACAGGAACTCAACGACGCAGACGGCGCATCAATCGGACGCCCGGTCTGAGAGTTATTGGCTTTTTCGTCCCTGGGGCCCGGTTGGTTTTTAAGGCAAAACCAACCCGACCGTACTCCACCTGCATTCAAACTTCGGGTAGAGTGAGCCAAAAGATCCGTCTCACTTAGAGGAAAACAACAAAGTCGACGGCACGTCAATCGGACGTCTGAAGCTCAAGATATGAGCGTTTCTGCTCCGAGAGTCCGGTTGGTTTCGTGTACGAACCATCCCGGCCGAACTCATAGTAATCCGAAACCTTGAGTGCGATATACCAAAACAACCGTCTCGATCCGAGAATCGCGTTGCCACTGATGGCGCGTCGTTCGAAGGGTCGTAGATTATGTTATGGGAAAAAGACCGAAACGGTCCGAAGACGGGGGTCTGGGCCCGGGCCGATCCGGCCCGACCCCCCCTTGGGTCGGCCGAACCGGGTCGACCCGAACCAGGTCGACCAGACCCGGTCCAACCCGGCTGGACCTGGTCCGGCCAGGCCAGGGCGCGGCCCGGCTCAGCCGGCCGGTCCAGCTCGGCTCGGCCGAGCGGCCGAGCAGCGCGGGTGGCTCGCTGCCCCCGCGTGACAGCACTGCGGCCCCCGCGTGGGGCCGCCCTGGTCAACAGACGCGGAAAAGGCCATGTCACGCTTGTGCGCCAGACTCGTGTGGTCGCGGGTCCGCTGGCGCTGCCGCCGCCGTGGCTTCAGCCGTGGCGGCCTTGTCCGGCGGCGCGCCGGGGCGCCGCCGCGCCGGCGACCCGCACCGCCAGCGGCTTCCGCGGGCCACCAGAGTTGCTCCGGTGGTCCGTTTTCCTTCCCGTCTGCGCCGCTGTTCCTCTCGGGTTCCGTTCTTCAGTACGGGATCATCAAATCGCCCTTGCGTCACGTTTTTTCATCGCCCGCCAAATCTGCACAACAACGAAGAACTGTGGATGGTTGTCGGGCCGTGTTCGTTTGGCCCACACCCTCCGCGTTAGGCGATAACAAATGGGAGGATTAAACAACACATCAAACAACAATTTTAATAAATTAAAATTGTTCTTATGAAACCGGTTCTTTAATTTAAATGAAACGTTCATGGGAAAATAAATTATTCACAACAACCCCTACCTCGTCAAGGCGTCGCACGCACGTTCTTCGCGGAATTGCTCGTCGCGGAAGGTGGGGATCGTCGCGTCGTCGCGGTATCCGGCGTTGCGTCGACAAAATCCGAGGTCCAAGAAACAACAGATTTAATTTTATTAATTAAATCCATCATGAGTTAAAATCCACACAAGAATTTAAAGAATCGCAAACTCTCACCTCAACGGATGATCGAAGATTTTTGTCGCGGGGGAAGGAACGTCGCAGAAGAACGTCGCGAGAGAGGAAACGTCGGTGTCGCGGCACACGGCGTCGCGTCGTCGATTTCCACGGGTTCGGAGTTCTTAATCGGAGGCCGGAATTTTTCGAGTTCTTCGCGTTCTTCGCGAAGGATAATGAAGAACTCTTGGTATCTATCAAATCCCCTCAACGAACCTTTTTTCCAGAAGTCGTGCGTTGGTCTTATTTTATTATTACGCCAACATATTTCAAACAGGTTAAGAAACGAATGAAATTAATTCATAGAATTAATTTCAACGAATAAACCGCCCATTTAATTCAATGAAGAAAACTGCCCAATTAATTGGTGCGTTAAGAAATTAAGAAAACGCTTCAGTTGACTTTCATAATGACGGGTTTTCACGGGTGCATTACTTAGCGGAAAAGAAACGGTGGGGCTCGTGCGGGTCCCCCCTCACAAATATCCTACCAAGAGGGTAGGATATTTTTGGATAACACCCTATCTGCATCAACTCATCTTAAGCCGCTTTAAGTGGCTTTAAGTGGCTTCCATGTGGCTTAAGTGAAATAAAATAAAGTTTGTCGTACAATTATTTTATTTCTTAACTTTAAGCCCGAAAATTAAAAACCACACCCGAGCAAAGGCAACTCCGGAAGAGGCGTTTCTAAGAAAGTACTGGGGCTGCGATTCCATCGGTTCCCTCAAAATTCGATTATGAGCACCGGTTCAAAAGTTAGAAAAACCAGCTCGTCCGATCACTGAACTTACCCGAGCCAAACTTCGGAAAATGATTCTGGGCACACCGGGCCTCGGAATCAGGTGCCGTCAGAAACTGCGTTCTTGTAAAAATCCAAAGAAAATTAAGAAAAAAAATTTCCTTGAATTTTTCGGGTCTTTACAATTCCAATTTTTAAAAAGTTGAGAAATTCTCAAGGAATTGTGCCTCAATCCATTAAAAAAGAGAAAATCATTTTTTCCAAAATTGTTCACTATAATTTTAGTGATTCTTAAACCATTCAATTGAAGTGAAAAAACTTTTTAAAAGTTATATATCCTCCATTATATTTATAAATTTTCTTCAATTAGTTTTTATTTTGATCAATGGTAAACCATTTTTTCAATATTTCCATTTTATTGTAAGCTATTCATGAGATCCATCTTCAATTGAACATCTATTGTGTATTTTTTTGTTAAATATTAACACTACTAAATCAGATAGGATGGATATGAATAGAGAATGGATGAATACCAATCTTATGACAAAAGAGTATGAAGATGGGGTGAAAGAGTTCATCAAGTTTTCAAAAGATCATGCATATGAACCTTATCAAATCCTTTATCCATGTTTACACTATTTTTATTCAATACAAATTAGTCCATAGGAGTTAGAAGAACACTTAATTTTTCACAGAATTGATCAATGTTATAAATGTTGGAATAAAGACTTGGAAAAAGTGAACGTATCTAGTGACTAAGATATCATTGTGTATTTTGGATCATATGATATGATTAAAAGTATGTAAAATAAAGAAGACTGTATTGAGGATGTGATTATAGATGTGAATGATGAGGAAGATCGTATTGAGGAAATGAAAATGATAGTTTAATATGAACTTTGTGATTGTACAAAATTATTTTAGATGTTTAAGAGTTGTGTATAGACGCCATTTTATTCTGTTTGCACTAAAAATATAGTTTTTCAGACATACTAAAGCTGTATAATTTAAAATATAGAAATGGATGGATTGATTCCAGATTTGCTGGACTACTTTCTCTCTTGAATGATATGTTCCCAAAATATAATGAGCTCCCAGGACAACCATATGATGCTAAAATAATGTTATGTTCAATGGGTATGATCTCTGAAAGAATACATTCATGATAAAATGACTGTACTCTATTTATCAAGGAATAAAAATCACATAAAAAATTCCCAACCTATAGTGCCAATCGATACAAGAAAGATGAATCAGGTCCTACAATAGTTTCATGGTAATTTCCAGTCATCCCAAGGTTTAGATGCCTATATTAAAGGTATGATACTACAAGGAAATTGACATGGCACACAGATACAAGAAATAAAGATGGGAAACATCATCACCTAGAAGAATCTCCTCAAAGGAAGAGAATTGATCATGAGTATCTTGAATTTGGGAATGAGACAAGAAACCCTTGTCTTGTGTTATCTACAGATAGAGTGAATCCTTTTGGTTTTCAAGGCAGGACTCACAATACATGGATGGTTATATTGGTAAATTATAACTTTATACTATGGTTATGCATGAAATGAAAGTACATTATGTAATCTTTGATTATATCAGAACCAAAAAACTGGGTAATGATATTTATGTTTATTTGGCTCCATTTATTGATGATTTTAAATTTTTGGATTCATGTGTTACATTGTATGATGCTTATAGAAATAGGGATTTCAAATTGAGATCTATGTTATACGGGATGATGAATGACTTTCCTACTTATTTAAATGTTTCAAGATATATGATTAAATGAAATCAAGGGTTTCCCATTTGTGAACAAGGTTCATATCCAATTAGGTTAAAACATTCATCGAAGACTGTGTTTATAGGATATTATATATTTCTACCCCAATGACATAAGTACAAATCTTGAATGACCTCATTCGATGGAAGATCAGAAGAACATATTGCACCATCTATAATAATAGGTGATCAACTGTTTCAGAAAGTAAAATATGCGGACACTGCTTTTGGTAAACTATATTAAAAAACCATATGAAAATTGGTTAGAAAAAGTGATTAGTTTTTTGAAAATTACTACATTTCAATTTTTTGTATGTCATAAATTTTCTGGATGTTATTAATATTGAAAAAATTCATGAGATAATGTAATTGTAATGTTACTAAATTCACTTGAAAAAAAAAGATGTAATTAAGGCTTGGTTAGACATGGTTGACATGGTAATACTAGAATATTTGGTGCTAATGAAGGGTGAAAACTGAATTTTTCTTCTTCCAACTTTTTTTACTCTTTCCTGGAAGGAGAGGTATTAGGATTGAAGCTTCTTGAATGATGTAAAGGTTACTGAGGGGTATTAATTTAATATCAATAATATTTTTTCAATGACTAATTTAAAGTTAAAGGGCCTAAAATCACATGATTCTCATGTTCTGATGCAAGATCTATCTCCTGTAGCTTTATATTTCATTTTCCAAAAAATTTCTATCACACATTTACGAAGATATATTTTCTTTTCAAATCTATATTCATAAAAGTTATAGACACGATGAAATTTCCAAATATGGAAAATGAAATTTCTATTATATTATGTTAATTGAAAATGATATTCTTATTAGAATTCTTTGATATGATGGTTCACTTGGTTAGATAGATTCGACTATGCGGTCCTTTAAATTATATATGGATGCAACCCATTGAATGATATATGAAAATATTTAAAGGATATACCAGAAAGAGAAGTTCATAAGAGGGTTTCATTATAGAGCGATATATTATTTAGGAGGCCCTTGAATTCTATACTGATTAACTTTCCAGTGCAGAAAGCATTGATCTACCAAAATCTCATCACACTGGGTGGCATGTGGGTGAAGAAATTTCTGGAAGAGATGTTTTCACACTATTATATACTGGGAGCAAGAAAACCATTACATTTTTAATAGTAGTTTAGAGGTTTCCCTATATGTTTAAACCCATAAATAAATTATTAGTCATTTGAATTCATCAAGGGATGAAAGAAAGATATCAAATACACATAATTAAAATTTTATAGGATGGTTTCGAGACCATATTTTTAAGGTGTCAGATGAAAATCCAGATTCAGTTTTAGAACAATGTTGACAGCTAGCCAGGGGACCAAGTATTTATATATTATCTTATAATGGTTATGTAATTAATGGTTATATGTTCAATAAAAATGAACTTGATGAAGAAAGTACAATGAAAAATAGTTGAGTTATATTTTTGGCTATAGAGATGCATGTTTTTGGTTCTAAGGATAGAAATCTAATTTATGTGAATATGGAATACTTTGGAATCATCAAGAAAATATGAATGTTAGATTATACAACATTTTAAGTGCCTATTTTTCAATTCAATTGGGTTGATAAAAGGTGTGCTACTAAAATATATGAATTGAGATTCATGAAGGTGGAATTTATAAGGAAGGGTACAAATATGAAAAATTTATAATGGAATCACAAGTAGTACAAGTATTTTATGTTCCAGATTCTGTAAACCTAATGTGTTTAATTATTATATTTTTGACCAAAAATACTAAAGGGTTAAAAGAAAATTCAATAAAGGATAAACCTTTCATTGGGGTGAAAAAATAATTTCACAATGGTCCCAATGTAGATAGGGTTTTGTATGTCAGAGGAGACCACAATGAAGGGATTTAGATACTCGAAAGAGAGTTCAAATCCCTTGAAAAATTAAAAAAAGTGAGTTTAGTAATCATGTTATATTTTTTTTTGTAATATACAATGTGTTACCTCATATTATTATTTTTTGTATCTATATTTATTTAATATTAATCAAATTTTAATACACTTCTACAGATAATGACTTCTGCATGTGTTGATGCTTCCAATCCCAAGGAACAACATGTTTCTCAACCTACTGCTACTCCTAGTTAGAGGAACAATGAACTCTGATACATGCCAATGCTACCAATGAAGAGGAACAACATACTGAAAATGTTTAATAAGAGGATGTGGTAGAAGAAAAAAAATAAATGCTACAAAAAAATTGTAGTTCCATAGAGTGACAATGATAGCAAAAATTATTAAGGTGAAAAGTAAAGGCATGAAATTTGAGGTTAGATGAAATGTGTGTGGAGAGCATGTTGACCCTAATAAGTCTATGTTTAGTAGTTACATTGGGCTCATCATTTGATTACATGTATTGATTTATATATATATATGGAACCATGATGTTCCCATGCTTAAGGTACAAATTTGGTAAGATATTATGATAACATTTTGATATCCTTTCTTTATTTTACTAAAAAATAAAACAATGAAACATTGAATTACTCTCCATCATCTTTTATAGAGTTAATTTATAGTAGATTACCCCCATAATAAATATATATGAATTTTTTCTAGAATGATTCATATAGGCTTTCACACAATTCTAATATGACTTCATTTTAAAGAGGATGAAGGGAAAATAAACCCACACCCACTGCTTATGTATATACAACTGACAAGATAAGAAGTGTGTGATGCATTTACTAAATATCATCTGGATATTTCTATTAAGGTACATTGTGGTTGGTAATACATTATTTAAAAATATGTGTATTCCTCACTTTTATTGAGAATTTTTTATTTATGAAACAACAAATTATTGATGAAAATATGGAAAGGGTAAAAAAACCAATGTACCACTGCCGTAAAGAAAGGATGGGGTACACTTCACTTGAAAACATTTGATATGTATTTTAAATCTACCATAATACTTTTATGTGACATGAAACAACAACATAATTATGTTCCTCTATTTATATACAAATTGATGAATCCAAATCCAAGTACAATTCTATCCCATGTCATGCGTTATGGAAGGAGTCACATATAAATAAAGATGTGATACTAATAGATAAAAACACACAAAAAGTGTGGGAAACATGTGTAAGTATGATATAATAGAAATTTGTTTTTCTTTAAATCATTATTACATAACAATGATTACTTGTTTTCATATATTTTCTATCTGAATTTGACATAGGAATCATCAACACCTATACTGGATGAACACCTAGTATTAGTGGACTTGAAGTAGCCAGAACAGTATGGCCGCGTTAGAGGTGAGAGTTTTGGGGTGACACCCTGAACATATTTTTAGAAAAAAGGAGGATAAAGATAAATAAATGGAAGAGATAAGCAAGATTAGCTACCCTTGAGGAAAAATTTCATTAGAAGACTTAGTTTCTAGAAACTATTATGGGGGGGGGGGGATTAAAGAAAAGAAAAACCTCAAGAACAAAATATTGTGTGAAGATCCCTTCCCACCCCCACTAGCTTTGAGTTGAGCTATCCCCCTCAAAGTGCTATCTTCATTGATGTAATAAATATTCTAATAATTGTTTTATGAAATGTTAATTAGATAGAAAATAATAATTTTCTTGTACTGATATTCTATAGGGTAAAAATGATTGTGGTTTATATCTATCAATATCCACCCATATCTTTGCTTCGAGGGCTACCGTGTTCAATATCCAAGATAGAAGACTACACAACAGACCACATCCAACAGGTCATGTGAGAGTGGGGATTACTTTAGCTCATGAGCCGAGTGTCGAGGGACATGTTCCAGTTGAGGATGAAAATATTCATATGATCAACCAAACTGTAATAACATTCAGATCATGGCCATCAGATATTGTAAAAAAACATGTGGATAAAGAGGTATTCATTTCCAATTTATTTTTCAGGCTAAACCTTTAACAATTAATGAAAATGGTCTGAATGAGTGAATTTTATCAAATATGGACAAAGGTAATGGGGTGAAATTAAAGGTAAACTCAAAAACATCTAAAGGATAAACCAACCAATCAACAAGTTATTATGAAAGAACCTTTACCCTACCCATTTAATATCTGCATTTACTAACATTGAAGGTTCATACAGATACAAAGTTATAAAATGGTAGTAATGACATAGTTGATTTTAAAGAAAAAATGTACAAAGAGGACATTACATACTACATTTAACTTGAGAATGTTATTGAAATACTCAACTATGAATGGCTAGGAGTCTTAGTTGTAAATTTATATTTGAGGTGTTTTTTATGATTATTTTTTCCAATAGTTGATATACTATGTTAATTATTACTAAATACATTTCAGATTTTTTTTTTCAGGAGTATATATGAATACCAATTGAAGGGACTACCCCATTAGCATAAATTTGGGCTCATTAGTCCTCATGTCACTTCTATATAACAAAACAAAATAGAATAAAAAATGGATGAAATAGTGGAAAAGTTGGACAAATAGTTTGAAAAAAAATTATCGATGAGGGAATATTTTTAATAGAAACGATGCAGGGGTAAAAATATACAATTTTATGATATAAAATATATTTTAATTTATTTCATTACTTATTACTTTTTTTGTTTTTAGGAAACATTAGATAGTCATTATGGTCAATTTGAATACTCCAATGATTTATTTCCTGGATTCACTGTATGGATACCCAACAAACCGACCACACATGATGGCATTTGTAAATTTTTAATATACTAAATCCATCATTTTATAACTAAAATTCAATTTAAATATTTTATATTATATTTTAATGAGAATTATATTAAGATAGGGTGGTGTTTAAATATTATGAAATTCATGGCATGAGGACAACCTATGTGCACAAGGACCTTGACAGGATCTATAAGTGGGAAAGTATCAGGGTATATATAATAAGTTATCACCATATAAACACATATAAAAACAAATTAATTATTTTTCTCAATGTTTCTATAGTGTCTGAAACAAAAAAATGAAAAATTGTGTGGTTATTATGTTTGTAAATTTATAACAGAGATCATATTCCATTAACAAACTAGAATCCCTAAAGAGGTATTTTCGATGATAATTACTATTTAATTTAAAATATTTATTAATACTTTGTGTATTTATATTTCTCCAATACTATAATAACTATAAAAAATAATCATATACAAAAGATGATATAATTTTATTAAGAACAGATGGGCCGCATACCTAATGATAGAATGTACACAAATAGATTGAAGATGTGAATTCCATAGAAGTAATGTACCGTTTCATATTTATTTATTTATTTAGTTTTTGTTTTACTAACATAATAATTTTTTTCTTATACAGATGGATTCCATTGTTTGAGTTGGGGTGGTTTGTTTGAAGCTACTCAAGCTCATGAGGTATTGGACTTCAGGGCTGCAAGTCATAGTTCAATGACAATTTAAAAGTGTTTTTAATATACTATGTTTTTATTCATAATATTATCTCTTCTTTACTACATTAACATAATATACATTAAATGTTTGACCACTCATGAAAATAATGTATTATGCACATGATGATTATAGCACCCTTACCCCAGGTAGCTCGAAACCGATGTTTTCTATTAATTACATTGAAATGATTACATGGAATCAATCCATAAAGAACCGAGTAGTTTAGTAGTCTTGGTAAAATAGATACATAAATGATTCTTGTATTACAAATGAATACACTAATTGAAACCTAATTTTTTCCTTCTTTCTAAATAAATAAATAACATTGAGGATAACTCTAATCCATATAGTAAATCCCTACATATCATTTATAGTTTTCTTCTTGGATTCATGGGTAAATGAAACATAATAAGTGTGGGATCAAATTCTATGTAAGCAAAAAATACAGTGGAAGTAATAATTAATCAATGAGAGTAATAATTATGGCACGATAAATAACTCAACGCACATACTATGTAAGCAAAAAAATGAGAAGGGAGTTAATAAATAATATGGAAATGTAATAATTGGAAACACATGCCATTAAAATAACTAGATACAAAAAAATATATATGGAAATTTAAGAAACTAAAACACATTCCATTTAACCAAAGAAATGAAAATGAAATGTATCCATAGATATGTAGACACAAAATGTCATGGATTAATTATAACTAATACTAAATGAGGTAAATTATTAATTATTGGATTCCAGGTTTTCTAGGTACATGATACCTTTACCTTCAAAACCTTTCACAAGACGGATTACAAAATATCGAGTGAAAACCCATCTATGAGGCTAAGAAAATTATTTGTCCCATGAGACTACCAATGCATCATGGGGATATCAATAACTGGGCCCCACCCATGTTGTACTAGTCCGAAGCATTCCTCATATATCAAATAAATAATGTGCCTTATCAACTATCCATAAAGAATATGGATTTATCAATATTTACCTAAATAATCAAATAATATTCCAAGTGAACACCCACTAGTGCAGAAAACATTTTTTATAGCGGTTATTTTTTATTTTTTACATCAGGTCTTGGCTGACGTTATTACATGAGACGTTA
This sequence comes from Viscum album, assembly GCA_963277665.1. Classification (NCBI taxonomy): domain Eukaryota; kingdom Viridiplantae; phylum Streptophyta; class Magnoliopsida; order Santalales; family Viscaceae; genus Viscum; species Viscum album. Next base: position 74,907,349 of record OY728139.1, on the reverse strand, counting down.
TAAACAATGTTTTTTATGTCGGTTATTTTACAACCGATGTAAAAAACACAAATCCAAAGTTTTTTTCATGTCGGTTGATAAAAAACTGATGTGGAAAATGCTTCGGAGTCGTGGTTTATTACGTCAGTTATTTAATAACTGATGTGTTATTTACCCTTTCACATTGGTTATTATATAAACGACGTCATAAATCACTCCTCTAAAGCATTTATCACGTTGGTTATTTTTATAACTGATGTGATAAACCTGTCTGCCAAGCGGTTTCCAACGGCGGTTATATAATAACCGACATGAAAACATATCTACCACTCCAGTTATAAAATAACTGACCTAAAAAATTATTAATTTCCATTTATTACATCGGTTATGAAATAACTGATGTAAAAACCATTTCCCATGAATTTATTACGTCAGTTTCCAAATAACGGACGTTAAAACGAATCCCAATACATTTTTTACATTGGTTATGAAATAACCGACGTAAAAAACAATTTTTTTTAATAAAACAGATCAAACATTGCAATGCCCTTCCAAAATACCTGAAACATACAAAAAAGTTACCAAAAATAGACCAAAAAACAGACCAGAACCGCTCCACCCCACTAGACAACCCCCACCACTGATCAACCACTATTATTCCCAACAAAAAGACCTGAAATAGATCAAAAACATACAAAAAATAGACCAAATCCCGACTATAAACATACCAGAACCCCCCACTGCATTGTAAAACCCCCACCACACCCCTGGACACCCACCCCACTAGACACCCCCAGACCAAAAAACAGACCAAAACACGACCAGAACCCCCCCACCCCACTGGACAGCCCCCACCAAACCCCAGGACACCCTCACACCCTTGGACTACCCCCACCCCTGGACAACCCCCCACACCCCTGGACAACCCCCACCCTCCTGGACACCACCAACCCCTGGACAACACTCCCACACCACTGGACATCCCTTTCACACCCCTAGAACCCCCACCCCACGGAATCGACCCCACCAAAACACTGGACACCCCCGCACCCCTGGACTTCCCCAAACCCCGGGACAACCCCCAACACCCCGGGACAACCCCCACCCTCATGGACACCCCACCCCCTGGACACCACTCCCACACCCCTGGAAAGCCCTCCCACACCCTTAGAAACCACCACCCTCCTGAACACCCCCACCCCACTGGACAACACTCCCCTGGACAACACTCCCACACCCCTAGAACCACCCACCCCACTGGACTTCCCCCCCCCACCCCTGGACATCGCCCCACTCACCCGGACATCCTTCCCACCCTCTGGGACACCCTACCACCCTCCCACCCCACTGGACAGCCCCCACCACACCCCTGGACACCCCCAGTCCAAAAACCGAACAAAAACCGACCAAAACCAGACCAGACCCCCCCCCCCCACTGGATAGCCCCCACCACACCTCTGGACACACCCACACCCCTGGACCGCCCCACCCCCTGTACATCCCTCACACCCCTGGACAACCCCCACCCTTCTAGACACCCCACCCCCTGGATAGCACTCCCACACCCCTGGACAGCCCTCCCACACCCCTAAAATCCCCCCACAGGACATCCCCCCACACCCCTAGACTGTCCCCAACCCAAGATAGCCCCCCACACCCCTGAACAAACCCCCTACCATCCAGGACACCCCCACCCCCTGGACAACACTCCCACACCCCTGAACAGCCCTCCCAAACCCCTAGAACCCCCACCCTCCTGAACACCCCCACCCCACTGGATAAAACTCCCCTGGACAACACTCCCACACCCCTAGAACCCACCCCACCCTCTTGGACACCCCCACACCACTGGACAATACTCCCCTGGACATCCCTCCCACACCCCTAGAACCCCCCCCCCACACACCCTTGGACACCCCCTGGACATCCCCCACTCGCCTGGACATCCCTCCCACCCTCCTAGACACCCTCTCACCCTACCACCCCACTGGACATATAAGGCCCCAGCCTTAAACCTTACTTAATTATGAGTTATTACAAGATTACACATTGAGGATCTTTTCAGGTTTAGAGTTTTAGAGAATTAGATCATGAAACTTGCATTACATTCCACATTTAAACAAAGTGGTTACATAAAAGACAATATTCATTCTTCCCATCAACAGAAACCTATTTAAAATAAAATACGGATTATTTCATGACACATCCTTGACACTATCATCACATCATGTACCATTCCCTTGACCTGTGAAAAACATTTCAAAAACTTGGGATGAGCATAAAAAGCTCAGTAAGGGTTATAAAAATATGGAAAGGAAACATGAGTTCATAAATACATAAGAATGAAATCATACTTTACCCATAAAACATAGGCATATCAAATCATGAATAAATCATAGAAAACATAAGACATAAAGGTAACTTGATGCATTCATAACATTCTTACGTAGGGAGTAACCCTCTTGGTTAGGTTTGGAATACCCATCACAGTATATTCCCTAAATCTCTTCGGAGAAACCTTAACGTTTCACTCCTTCGCGTTACCCAATGCATTGGAGAGCTATATCGGGCTCACTCGCCCTTAGTTTATCACAGAACCACCCATTCTTCATAACAATTCCCAAGAACCATAACATAATCGTATCACATAAACATGAATAAAGGAAACATAACATTTCCACATTTCAATCACAACATAACATTTTAGGATATTGAAATAATGAATCCATTAAAAAAAAAACCATTTCCAAAACCATTTAAAACATTTAATAAAGAGATTTTTGAATCAAAGTGTCCCATACCACCTTGAAGCTTTTAAAATTTTAAACCATTAATATCCATATAAATAAATCCTTAAAACCATTTTGAAAACATGGATATTAATAAGAACAAATAATTAAAACATTTAAAATGATATTTTGGTTAAAGGGGTTTTACCAAAATTAGAGACACTTGAATACAATAATCGAGGAATAACATTTAGTCAGAACTTTATAATATCATGAGAATAAAAGGATTCATGATATAATATTCCAAAGGACAGTATATACACCATATAAGAGTGAATTGGTGCATAACAACAATGAACCCTCAATAGAAATGTCAAATGTGATGAAATCCCTTATAAAGAAGGTATCCTTAAATTAAGGACAAATCAATCTCAAAAATATGTGTGAAAAATGTAAATACACCCAATATAAGTGGATATTAAGTGTAAAACAATAAAAGTTCATTCACACATATTCAATGGATGACATATTCAATGACTACATGTGGAACCCAAAGAAATCGAAATTGGGTTAAAAAGTTCCCTTGACAGCCTAACGGCATCACATCAAAATGAGTTGATGAGAGATAAAAAGTGTATCTCATCACCTGGACATTAAATTTACACCAATAAGGATATATGAGAACATATCCCAACATAACAATATGTAAATTAAAAGACCCAACAAAAGAAGTCTTTTAAAAAAGAGGAGGGTGAAAGGTTCCCTTACCGACGTGGGTATCTTTCAAAACATACACCCCATGAAAGAAGGACAATATATAATTGATGTAAATACTCATAAACGAAAGTATATTACACAAGGAGTAGAATAATGGGCAGTACATACACCACTCAATGGAATTTGTGGCAAATGTAGCATAAATCTCACGAGAATAAAAGTGAGATGAAAAATCCCTTACGAAAACTCAGCATCCTAACGGCGCCACATAAAACTTCCGAATATGGATTGATGAGATCAAATAGGGTATCTCATCACATTAAAATAAAATGTATAGAAATATGAATATAAAATAACATCCCCCAACAATACAAATAGGAGCTTAAAAGAAGTGACGTGAAGGAGAGTACTTAAAAAGAAAGAGAGAGGTTAGATCTCTTACGAAAGTTCGGCAGCCTAACTGCGCCACTCAAAACTTCCAAAATGGATTGATGAGAGAGAATAGGTACTCTCATCACATGAACATAAAAAGTACAGTATGATTAATATAAAATAACATCCCAATCATAAGAAAGATGAGCTTAAAAGGAATGACATAAAAGTGTGTACTTAAAAAGAAAGAGAGGAGTATGATCCCTTACCTCGGGTCCGACTTGACTCGATCGTTCTTTAACATCCTGAATAATAAACTTGAGTTAATTTCCAATTTATTAAGAACCTTTTTCTAGTTCATTATTCCTATTAGATCACTTATTTCCATGTTATAAACATTATGTAAACATTTAAGTTAATAATGTTTGTTTTGTCGATATTTGGTTCTTAAGTTGAAAGTGGACTTCTTACCATTACATGTTGTTCGTGTGGTCAAATGTTTATTATATCCAGAATAATATTCATGATTTGGATATCATATATGTCATATATATCCAGTACATGCATGCATTTATAACATTACATAATCATTTAGAGGTAAGAAATGAAATGCACCGTTCATGGAGACGGTAAGCCGTACGTACGCATTAACGCTACTTTCATTTCTATTTCATATTTTATAGAATGGAATAATAATGATATAAAGGTATATTATAATTACAGTATAATATCATATATAATATCATAGTTCCATCCTTTATACGTCCCACATATGGTATTTAACGAATCAAATCACTTTGAGGGGGCGGGAGTCCGCACTTCCTTAAATGAAGATATCGCGTATACCCATAATGGAAGCCACAAAGGTAAGACAAAAATGAAAAATACAGAAGCGTAAATAAAACATAAACATATTATATATCATATATAAAAATAGTGACATCATAATGTCCACCTTTGAAGGTGTTAAATGAGTATTGAACAATCATCGTTTCGGGAGGCAGAATTTCACCATCCATGGAAACCGTATGTTCTTTAACCATTTGATGTAGTTGTGTGAGAGTGTAGCTCGAATAAATCTTATAACAAAATCCTAGTATATTGAAGATACTGGTGTTGTTACAAAATAAGTAAATAAAAAGAGTTTAGGGGGTTGGAGAAGCAAAATAAAACAAATGAACATGAGAGAATGAATTACCTTTAAAAGTGTAACTCCTTTTGATTTGAGCCTAAAGGCTTCCTTTGAAAGGATTCTGCCCAAAGTGAATACTCTAGGATGAGGAGAGGTATGTGTATAGAGTAAATGGGCAGGGTTTGGCCGATCCAAAGGCTTGAGGATTGTGTTAAATGAGGTAGAGGTGGGGGCCTTTTATAAGAGGAGAGGAGGGGCACTTTTGGAAAGTAAAGAAATATTACTTTATTTGAAAATGTGTTTCGGTTTCAAATGGTCCCACATTTATATTATTGGTGGATAAGGTGATAAGGCTTCGAAATACACTCATCCTATAAGTTTATGACATGTGTAGTTCATATAATTTACATTATCTTTCCATTTTATTTAAATCGTCAAATAATGATGTCATCGCTGCATCATTATTATGTTATAAATAATTTAATTTATTTAATGTCTAAAAATTATAAAAAAAAATACTATGATGTAGGAAATATTTTTATCTTTCCAATGAATGTTTATAATCAAAAAGATGACTTGTATAACCTCACTTAAAAATTGTTTTAGTAAAACATATCATGTTTGTGTCAATTTTACTTTTACATTAAATAAAATGTTATTTATGTCATTTCCCAACCAAAGTGGATCCATGGGGTCCCCAAGTTGACCCATGTATTGTCTTGGTCGGCCATGATACAACCAATGAGGATAAGACATGTTTCAAGCTCATATCATTTTATTAAAGCATTATTTTTACCTTAAACCACACTAATTACCACTAATCGCGATTAAAAACTTAATAAGTTACTATTCACCAAAAAATTATTTTAATATCATTGAACCACATTTTACTTCTTAATGACAACCATGTATGTCGGATTTTTGAAAATCAAAACACAATGATGGAAAAATTTCATTTAAACGGAAAATCAGTTTTTATAAGTACCACTTAGTGGTTTCACTATTCATCAAAAATTGAAGTTTTTCAGAAAAATCCCAAAAATTCACCCTAAGCTATATTTGATATTCCGAATTCAAAAATGAAGTCCATTTTACAAAATTCAAAACATATAAGTCACATTAATTAATTTAATAATTAATTACCGCTGTCATGACAAATAGCGTGTTTTATGAAACAATAAGTATCAAAAGATTGACACTAGTTTAAGTCTGATTTCAAAGTGAAATTGACCACTATTGGATTTAATGGTAAAAATATTTTCTAATTTCACTTTAAAACCAATTAAAAATATAATCTAATCATATAAATAAATTAGATTAAAAGTGGTTTTGAATTAAAATACAACATTTTACACTATTCATTAAAAAAAACATTATCGGAAAGATACCAAAAATCTACACAAAGTAAATTTTGATGTCCCGATTCTTAATAAGAGTTTTATTTGGTCCAAAAGAATGTTTAAGAGTGAACAAAACTATATTTAATGACGGTTCTCCATCAAAAGGTGATAAGTGAACCTTTAGTGAAAACTAGGGCATATACGCCTAAAATTGAATTCTTTCCGTATTTTAAGCCTTTATCTTTTATTGTATAAATGTAAAAATATTTAAGAACATATATAATCATATTTTAGTTATTTCTATCCATTCCCGCCATTAAAACAGCTACATGTTAACTACCATTTAGAATAATATTATTTTATTATTAGAGTGCAACGTAAGATTCCCAAGAAACTCGTTGTTGCGTGTTGGGTACGCCATCGAGCATAGCGTCCCCTTTAAAGTCATATTAATATTTTATTCACAAATATGGATAAATATGAAATGTCATATTCTTTATTTACATGGGGTGTTACATCCTTCCCCCCTTTTGGGAATTGCATCCTCACAATTTTAAAATTGCGCTTGGAAACATCCTTGAACGTCCCACATCAGAACAAGAGTCGATAAAACAATCACTTTAAAATAAAGAAAGATAAGTACAGAGGTCACCTGTGTTAACCCATACTAGGATTCTAAGTATGAAAATATGGACATTGAGGAGAAAACATAGGGTCATGTTCCGATGGAGAGTGATAGAAAACATGTTTAGGAGAATGTTAACAATAAGAAAATCACAAACTTGTGATGGGTTAAACGGTGTTGGGTTCCCCAGTAGGAAAAGTTAATAGACAACATTTTTGTTTTAAGTTACTTTTTATTGAGGAATTTATTCATAAGGAAGCATAATCACTTATCATGTTGACTTTCAAATTTTACTAGATTTCTTAGTCAAACTCATATTTTTTCCAAAAGACAAGTATTTAGGGAGACTTGTTCGCATTAAGAGTACTATAATCAACTTCTAGAGAATCACCTAATCCCCAAAAGAGAACTATATACATCCCATGTATTTAGGCTTTAACCAAAACCAAAACCAAAAAGGTTAGTACAAGATCAGATAATCCAGAAAAGGATAAACCCTTATAAAAAGAAAATCTATTCTTAATCTCCAAAATTTGTCCAACAAAACCCAAAGTTCAACGAGGACCATCCGATAAACAATTTGTCCATAAAATTCTTCAAAGTAAACCAATATAAGATTGAAACCCAAATATTTGAAGGATTTAGTCACATAGTCTTCCAAGTTAAATCGTAACATTTATCTCCAAACAACATCAGTTGCTCCTAAAGTCTCACATTGAAAAGTAATTATCCTAATCACATATCCTCCAAAATCAACTTACTCTTAATTCATAAAATCATATAACTAAAAAGAATCAGTCAAACTAACTAGGGACTTCACGTAGTCCAGTGGTAGGCGATAAATACCAGTCGCACTTTGGTTGTGGGTTCGATTCCCGCAGCATTGTCCGACCCGACGGGTTGTCACACGGTCTGCATGTTGTCCTTTTCCAAAACTATACAATTCGTAAAACATTCCCCAAAATGAGATAAAATCTTCAAGAATAATCATAACATATTTTAACCTCAAGTTTATCTCATTCCTTTCATTTTCCATCATATCATAGAGTAACCCATAATTACCTAAAAATTAAGTATCATATAAACCCTAATGGTTACCTTAATAATTATTACCTGAATTTCCAAATCGGGTTGGCCATCTCGTACATGATGCATTAGAGAACTCACCAAGGTTTAAGTGGTTGATCATGACTCCTTGATATTTGGTTTAGAACAACCACGAGTTTCCTCATTGACTCCTCCATTTTATCTAGTATCTTAATCAGAGAACCACCATAGTTTCCTTCAAACCTGTTGTCTCTTTGGTGCCTGCTAGATCCATCCATTCACTAAAAATAGAAATGTCAGTGTGAGTATATCAACAAAACCATCAAGTACTAATGAGGAAGGTAAACACTAAGATACACTTACTCATTCACTTTATCTAAAACTAGGACTCTTTCTGAAATCCTAACCATTATGGTAATGTCACTTATGCATAAAGAATACCCTAACCTCTAAAGTTATCTAAACCGACCTTTGATACCAATTATAAGGCCCCAGCATTAAACCTTACTTAATCTTGAGTTATTACAAGATTACACATTGAGGATCTTTTCAGGTTTAGAGTTTTAGAGAATTAGATCATGAAACTTGCATTACATTCCACATTTAAACAAAGTGGTTACATAAAAGACAATATTCATTCTTCCCATCAACAGAAACCTATTTAAAATAAAACACGGATTCTTTCTTGACACATCCTTGACACTATCATCACATCATGTACCTTTCCCCTGACCTGTGAAAAACATTTCAAAAACTTGGGATGAGCATAAAAAGCTCAGTAAGGGTTATAAAAATATGGAAAGGAAACATGAGTTCATAAATACATAAGAATGAAATCATACTTTACCCATAAAACATAGGCATATCAAATCATGAATAAATCATAGAAAACATAAGACATAAAGGTAACTTGATGCATTCATAACATTCTTACGTAGGGAGTAACCCTCTTGGTTAGGTTTGGAATACCCATCACAGTATATTCCCTAAATCCCTTCGGAGAAACCTTAACATTTCACTCCTTCGCGTTACCCAATGCATTGGAGAGCTATATCGGGCTCACCCACCCTTAGTTTATCACGGAACCACCCGTTCTTCATAACAATTCCCAAGAACCATAACATAATCGTATCACATAAACATGAATAAAGGAAACATTACATTTCCACATTTCAATCACAACATAACATTTTAGGATATTGAAATAATGAATCCATTCAAAAAGAAACCATTTCCAAAACCATTTAAAACATTTAATAAAGAGATTTTTGAATCAAAGTGTCTCATACCACCTTGAAGCTTTTAACATTTTAAACCATTAATATCCATATAAATAAATCCTTAAAACCATTTTGAAAACATGGATATTAATAAGAACAAATAATTAAAACATTTAAAATGATATTTTGGTTAAAGGGGTTTTACCAAAATTAGAGACACTTGAATACAATAATCGAGGAATAACATTTAGTCAGAACTTTATAATATCATGAGAATAAAAGGATTCATGATATAGTACTCCAAAGGACAGTATATACACCATATAAGAGTGAATTGGTGCATAACAACAATGAACCCTCAATAGAAATGTCAAATGTGATGAAATCCCTTATAAAGAAGGTATCCTTAAATTAAGGACAAATCAATCTAAAAAATATGTGTGACAAATGTAAATACACCCAATATAAGTGGATATTAAGTTTAAAACAATAAAAATTCATTCACACATATTCAATGGATGACATATTCAATTACTACATGTTGAACCCAAAGAAATTGAAATTGGGTTAAAAAGTTCCCTTGACAGCCTAACGGCATCACATCAAAATGAGTTGATGAGAGATAAAAAGTGTATCTCATCACCTGGACATTAAATTTACATCAATAAGGATATATGAGAACATATCCCAACATAACAATATGTAAATTAAAAGACCCAACAAAAGAAGTCTTTTAAAAAAGAGGAGGGTGAAAGGTTCCCTTACCGACTTGGGTATCTTTCAAAACATACACCCCTTGAAAGAAGGACAATAGATAATTGATGTAAATACTAATAAACGAAAGTATATTACACAAGGAGTAGAATAATGGGCAGTACATACACAACTCAATGGAATTTGTGGCAAATGTAGCATAAATCTCACGAGAATAAAAGTGAGATGAAAAATCCCTTACGAAAACTCGGCAGCCTAACGGCGCCACATAAAACTTCCGAATATGGATTTATGAGATCAAATAGGGTATCTCATCACATTAAAATAAAATTTATATAAATAGGAATATAAAAGAACATCCCCCAACATTACAAATAGGATCTTAAAAGAAGTGACGTGAAGGAGAGTACTTAAAAAGAAAGAGAGAGGTTAGATCTCTTACGAAAGTTCGGCAGCCTAACGGCGCCACTCAAAACTTCCAAAATGGATTGATGAGAGAGAATAGGGACTCTCATCACATGAACATAAAAAGTACAGTATGAGTAATATAAAAGAACATCCCAATCATAAGAAATATGAGCTTAAAAGGAATGACATAAAAGTGTGTACTTAAAAAGAAAGAGAGGAGTAGGATCCCTTACCTCGGGTCCGACTTGACTCGATCGTTATTTAACGTCCTGAATAATAAACTTGAGTTAATTTCCACTTTATTAAGAACCTTTTTCTAGTTCATTATTCCTATTAGATCACTTATTTCCATGTTATAAACATTATGTAAACATTTAAGTTAATAATGTTTGTTTTGTCGATATTTGGTTCTTAAGTCGAAAGTGGACTTCTTACCATTACATGTTGTTCGTGTGGTCAAATGTTTATTATATCCAGAATAATATTCATGATTTGGATATCATATATGTCATATATATCCAGTACATTCAGGCATTTATAACATTACATAATCATTTAGAGGTAAGAAATGAAATGCACCGTTCATGGAGACGGTAAGCCGTACGTACGCATGAACTCTACTTTCATTTCTATTTCATATTTTATAGAATGGAATAATAATTATATAAAGGTATATTATAATTAAAGTATAATATCATATATAATATCATAGTTCCATCCTTTATACGTCCCACATATGGTATTTAACGAATCAAATCACTTTGAGTGGGCGGGAGTCCGCACTTCCTTAAATGAAGATATCGCATATACCCATAATGGAAGCCATAAAGGTAAGACAAAAATGAAAAATACAGAAGCGTAAATAAAACATAAACATATTATATGTCATATATAAAAATAGTGACATCATAATGGCCACCTTTGAAGGTGTTAAATGAGTATTGAACAATCATCGTTTCGGGAGGCAGAATTTCACCATCCACGGAAACCGTATGTTCTTTAACCATTTGATGTAGTTGTGTGAGAGTGTAGCTCGAATAAATCTTATAACAACATCCTAGTATATTGAAGATACTGGTGTTGTTACAAAATAAGTAAATAAAAAGAGTTTAGGGGGTTGGAGAAGCAAAATAAAACAAATGAACATGAGAGAATGAATTACCTTTAAAAGTGTAACTCCTTTTGATTTGAGCCTAAAGGCTTCCTTTGAAAGGATTCTGCCCAAAGTGAATCCTCTAGGATGAGTAGAGGTATGGGGATAGAGTAAATGGGCAGGGGTTGGCCGAGACAAAGGCTTGAGGAGTGTGTTAAATGAGGTAGAGGTGGGGGCCTTTTATAAGAGGAGAGGAGGGGCACTTTTGGAAAGTAAAGAAATATTACTTTATTTGAAAATGTGTTTCGGTTTCAAAAGGTCCCACATTTATATTATTCGTGGATAAGGTGATAAGGATTCGAAATACACTCATCAAATAAGTTTTGGACATGTGTAGTTCATAGATTTTACATTATCTTTCCATTTTATTTAAATCGTCAAATAATGATGTCATCGCTGCATCATTATTATGTCATAAATAATTTAATTTATTTAATGTCTAAAAATTATAAAAAAACTACTATGATGTAGGAAATCCTTTTATCTTTCCAATGAATATTTATAATAAAAAATATGACTTGTATAACCTCACTTAAAAATTGTTTTAGTAAAACATATCATGTTTGTGTCAATTTTACTTTTACATTAAATAAAATGTTATTTATGTCATTTCCCAACCAAAGTGGATCCATGGGGTCCCCAAGTTGACCCATGGCTTGTATTGGTCGGCCATGATACAAAAAATGAGGATAAGACATGTTTCAAGCTCATCTCATTTTATTAAAGCATTATTTTTACCTTAAACCACACTAATTACCACTAATCGCGATTAAAAACTTAATAAGTTACTATTCACCAAAAAATTATTTTAATCTCATTGAACCACATTTTACTTCTTAATGACAAACATGTATGTCGGATTTTTGAAAATCAAAACACAATGATGGCAAAATTTCATTTAAACGGAAAATCAGTTTTTATAAGTACCACTTAGTGGTTTCACTATTCATCAAAAATTGAAGTTTTTCAGAAAAATCCCAAAAATTCACCCTAAGCTATATTTGATATTCCGAATTCAAAAATGAAGTCCATTTTACAAAATTCAAAACATATAAGTCACATTAATTAATTTAATAATTAATTCCCGCTGTCATAGCAAATAGCGTGTTTTATGAAACAATAAGTATCAAAATATTGACACTAGTTTAAGTCTGATTTCAAAGTAAAATTGACCACTATTGGATTTAATGGTAAAAATATTTTCTAATTTCACTTTAAAACCAATTCAAAATATAATCTAATCATATAAATAAATTATATTAAAAGTGGTTTTGAATTAAAATACAACATTTTACACTATTCATTAAAAAAAAGAACTTTATCGGAAAGATACCAAAAATTTACACAAAGTAAATTTTGATGTCCCGATTCTTAATAAGAGTTTTATTTGGTCCAAAAGAATGTTTAAGAGTGAACAAAACTATATTTAATGACAGTTCTCCATCAAAAGGTGATAAGTGAACCTTTAGTGAAAACTAGGGCATATACGCCTAAAATTGAATTCTTTCCGTATTTTAAGCCTTTATCTTTTATTGTATAAATGTAAAAATATTTAAGAACATATATAATCATATTTTAGTTATTTCTATCCATTCCCGCCATTACAACGGCTACATGTTAACTACCATTTAAAATAATATTATTTTATTATTAGAGTGCAACGTAAGATTCCCAAGAAACTCGTTGTTGCGTGTTGGGTACGCCATCGAGCATAGCATCCCCTTTAAAGTCATATTAATATTTTATTCACAAATATGGATAAATATGAAATGTCATATTCTTTATTTACATGGGGAGTTACAGGACATCCCTCACCACACCACTGGACAACCCCACCTCACTGGACACCCCTAGACGAAAAACAAAGCAAAACTCGACCAAAACCAGACTAACCCCCCCCCACCCCACTGGAAAGCCCCCACCACACCCCTGGACACCCCCACACCCTTCGAATGTCGCCCCCCTGGATAGCCCTCCCACACCCCACCAGACAGCCCTCCCACACCCCTGGATACCCTCCACCCCACTGGACACCCCACACACCCTTTTAACCCCTACCCCCAGACCAGAATCCTTACCAGAAAAACCATCATAAGTAGAAAAAAACAAGAAGTAGATTAAAACTAAACATTCACATATATAACATTCAAAACATACAATGTCAACTTAAAAAAAACTAAATAAAACCTAAACGACTACCAAATACACAATTACAATTACAATATTCAAATTTACATTTTACACTACAAACAACTAAAATTCAATCAAACCTATAAAATAATTTTTCCATTCCACATATAATTGTTTGATGTCTTGAGAACTATAGGGTTGAGGGTCATCAAATAGCTACAAATTAAAAGGTTAGTATTTAACAAGTATAATGAATAAATCAAATGAAATATTATGGCAATTTTTAAAAGGAAATCTTACCAGGTCAAAGGTCACAACTGTTCCGGTTGTTATTATTTCATACATAAATGTTAACATATAATATCCGGATTCAATGATGACTTGTTGTTCATGAAAATTATGTTTTAATGAGTGTAAATTCAATATATTATTTTGATGTAATAAATAAAAAAGTAAAAATTATAAATGGATATTTACCTTTAAATTTACATATTTGATCTTCACACTCCTTTTCATTGTGTTTTTTCAAAAGTAGACCCATCCTTTGTTAGAAAATAATATGAACGGGATAAATTTAAAATTCATTATAATATATAAGGTTAGTGGTTTTTTATGTTAAAATATAATGAACTCTTTGAGAGATATGTGTTTCATTCCTCTAACAAAAAGGCATCATCAAACATTGTGTGAATATAGTCTGTTCACGTCTTTCAGCAATATAAATCATTATTTGTTCCTGATCCAATGCACAGGCTTCTCAGAAAATCAAATATGGGTCCATGAATCCATATACATCTATCCACTCATTATTTTCACAAATTTTATAAAGATAGCTAATACAAAACAAACATAAGTATACATTTTTATTAAATATAACGTAGGGAAAAGGTGTTAAGACTTACATGGAAAACAATTGCACCACATTGATGCGTAACTTATCTCTAGAAACAAGATCCATGATATCAATTTTCACAATCCCCATAGTTATTTCATGTCCAAAAACATGATCTTTTATTGGAAACTCATACTGATCCACCTACAAATTTGAATATCTTGACAATCTTTCAAGACTACTAGAATCTGTATCTGATGTCATAGACATTTGTCTTTGTTGTTGTCTATTCTAGTATTTCTTTATCTTTTAAGTATTCCTATAAAAATAAATAGAAAAATATATTTGTTTTCTAATTATGAAACAACTTTAATAAAAAAATAAAATAGAAGAAATAACATACATACCTCTATGGTAATGAGTCGTAGAAGTCTGGATGGTCAATTAAAAAATGGACAATACTATTTCATACTATCGTCACCTCATTTGTAGGTAATGGTACTCGAGATGATATATCTACAATATCCTCTATAGTGACCCAATGATTCTCTACCTTTAATTGTTGATGATGAACTGTATCTCCTATACAATATACCAGTCCATATGAAACTATATGATGTTGAAGATCATCAACATACAATTCACAATAAGTGGTTAGCTGTGGCGGAGGAGTAGGATAAAAAATGGGGTCCGCAGGCTGAGGTGGGGGAGTGGGATCTACTGGCGGAGGTGGAGTATAAATAATGGGGTATTCAGGGGGAGGTGGATGAGTGAGAGCTGTAGTATGAAATTGCATTTTCATGTCTGCAAACATAGACTGTACCAACACTCTAATCTTTTTCTCCATTGTCGAATTAATATTATGAACTTCATCCTCCAAGGATTCTATTTTTTTTATAAACACCCTCAACGTAATAAGTTGAAGAACATGGAAAAACTTTTCTTAAGGATACACCTGCTGGATATCCTCATACACGACCAGGATGTTCGAGCTTTCCCAATGCTGCAGATAAAATATCTTGCCTCCCATGCAGCAGTAAATACCCCCTGTGAGCTCTTCTCCTCAAGAGAATACTGTATTAATTAATTGAACATTTCTGTAATGATTGAAATTATATGAAGAAAATATTTAACATAAATAAATAAAATAGATATCTTACAATCCTCTCAACTACGATTCTTGAATCTTCCGAAAGATATTTCCCCTTTTTTCCCATCCGAGCTCTCTTATATTTTTCATGTCTAGATGGAGGGGATGGAGGGGCCACCTCTCCAGATCTTGAAGACTCAACTCTTAGTTTTTTGTAAATTTTCCACCATCATTTGTTCTTCCAATAATGTATACCCTCCCTGAGATAAAATTAAAGGGTATACATTTTTAGATTGGATCTCCTGATGGGACTTCCTTGTTTTCTATAAATTAAGAATAAGAAATAATTAAAAAAATTAATAAGATCATTTATATAGGAAATCTTATAAAAGTTTACATTTCCCTTACCAAAAATGAATCTTTTCTTCTAATTTCAAAAAACGATCTCCATGCGTATTCATCTATGAAAGTATATATACGACATGGATTGTCATGACTCATATGACCAATAATTGAATCAAATGACAGGGTTGATTTGAAATCCCTCCATCTTCAGAAATCCATCGATACGCATTTCTTCTTGACTCCTCCAGTGCCAAGAATATCAAATTTCATATGATAAATAAGAGGTTAAACATATTATATATACTAGAAACATTTAAAGAATAGGAAAACAATAGCAAATGATCATACCAAAATCGTCTCCCACAACTGAGAGATTATCGCTTTGTCCACACTTCTCCAGTCATCATAAAAAATGCTTACTTTGGTCTTACGTTGAGTTGATACAGAACTCTTAAAATATTTTTCATTTGGACCTATAGGAATATCATCCTCATAAAACTCAATGAGTATCCTCTGATCTTGCTTATGGGCAAGTGATAATTTTGGTAAACATGTTCACCCACGTTTACCAACTCTTGAAGTCATTGTCGTAATGGGAGCACATGAGGAAGATTGGGGAACATCAAGAGGAGAATGTGAATGTTCCTCCCCAGAGGTATGAACAATATGCTCATCTTCAGAATCATGTGGTTGATCAACTGATTGATCTGTCATTATCCTTCAAATAAAATAAACAAACATTAGTTCTCAAATATAAAAATTCAAATATTACAATACTAATTCAAACAAAAAATAGAAAATTGTACTATGTTATGTAATAGTAAACATGGTTAATATGGTAAGCATGTTAAACAATAGTAAATATGGTAAAGATGGTAAAGATGGTAATGATGGTAAACCTGGTAAACATGGTAAACATGGTAAAGTAATTGTCATTGAACAAAAATAATAGATATATAATTTATGTAATGGTAAACATAATAAAGTAAACTAAAAAAAATTAAAACAAACAAAAACTTACACTTATTTGTTTTAGTACATGTTTTAATAAAGAAAAAACTTACAATATCTGACATTTTATGTGAATAATAAATGTAAACAAGAAATAATAAAATGTTACCTGTAATTTTAGGAATTTAAAAATGGTTTGTTTTCCCAAATTCATTCGTCGTGATCGTTCCTTATGGCACAAACCATGTCTTCAACATGCTCATCATTATGTTATGTTAATCTTTCCATGGAAGTATGGATATCACATAAATCAGCATCTTCATCAAGTTCATCCTCACCAACATATTGTTTTTTCCATTGTAAAACAACAACCCACTGCATATCTGATTGATCTACTACATAGAAAATTTGTTTTTCATGTGTTGACATTATAAAAGAATCAGTTGTGTCTTCCAATATATTTATATTAACAACTATCATTCCAAATTCATCGTGTTTGACACTGTTGTTACTGATAAACCGTTTACAGTTAAAAACATGAACTTTAATTTTAAAGTAATAAACCTACCATATTTCTTCAATAACTCCATAATAATCACTTGATGCAGAAATTTGGTTTTTGTCTTTAGGACTCGAAAAATGCATTGATTCTACAAACACTAATACACCACTATTCTGAACTGCACTTCAGTTGTCCTGATCTTTCTTATGAAATGTATAGCGATTAATGTCATAACTGGTCTATGTTATCAATTTTAAACATGGACCACCCACTATCCATTTTAATGTCTCTGATAAATCTGATATACCAAGCAAGGCCTTTTTAAACCATGATATAAATATATTGTTGTGCTCATTCAAAATCCACATTTCCTTCTTCTTTGGATGACATTATTTCAACTCATTAATATGCAATTTGATATTCGGTTGATCATCAGCTATTTTATTCAAGATGTATAATTCTAACTTCTTCATCTATTCAGGTTACAATGATTTGAATTTCAATCCATGAATCCCCTTTCCCTCATTATTAACTCGTTCATGGTGAGATGGAGGCAAACCTATGTGCTGTGCCGCAACCAAGTAGCTCGTACAAAACTCTGCAACCTCCTCTGAAATAAACTTTTCAATAATGGAGGCTTCAGGTCAATATGGATTCTTAACATAACCCTTCAATATTTTCATATACCTTTCAAAAGGATACATCCCACTAAGATATACATGTCCACAAAGCTTTATTTCTCGAACCAGATGAATCATTAAATGCACCATTATATCAAAAAAAGTAGGAGGAAAATACATTTCTTTTGAAAAAGTAAAAAAATTGCATCCTTTTCCAAAATGTTCAAAGAATTCACATCAATCACCTTATTACAATTTGAATTGAAAAAATAACACAAATTCATTATAGTCATTCTGACATGGATGGGAAATATTCCACACAATGAAACTGGTAGAATTTTTTGCATCACGACGTTGCAATCAGGAGATTTCATACCTATCAACTTCAAGTCCTTTAATGAGACACATATTTTTAAATTTGAAGAATAAAATTGAGGAAATTTAATACCATGAAGACACTAAAAAAAGCTAATTTTCTCCCTCTTGTATAATGTATGAGAAGATGGGGGAATAAATGTTCATCTTCCACTAGGAGTGGGAGCTAACTCCAAATGTATTCTCATTAATAGTAAGTCTAATCTTGCAATCAACCCATATTTTGTCTTTCCATTAATATCTAACAATGTTCCAATAAAAAAATCACATATATTCTTCTCCATGTGCATGACATCAATATTATGTTTAACTTCATGATATCTTCAATATAGTAGCTCAAAAAATATTGACCTTTTCTTCCAAATATGACAATTATTACTAGATTTATGTGTCTTTCCTAATGTCACATCAAGGTTTTCCACCCTCTCATAATACAGATCAGTGGATAAAGGTTTTGGAGAAATATCAAATTCTTGTGAGCCATTGAATGCATTTTTTAGTCTTCCATAAGAGTGATCCATAGGCAAAAACATTCGATGACCAATGTACACTATTTTCCTTCCATGATGCAATTGAAAATATGAAGTCTGTTGTATGAAAATTGGACATGATTTATGCCCTTTAACACTATATCCAGACAAATTTCCATATGCTGGGAAGTCATTTATAAGAATCATACACCCCAATACCATCATCCCATAAAAGTTTCAAATCA
The DNA here is from genome assembly GCA_963277665.1 of Viscum album. Classification (NCBI taxonomy): domain Eukaryota; kingdom Viridiplantae; phylum Streptophyta; class Magnoliopsida; order Santalales; family Viscaceae; genus Viscum; species Viscum album. The sequence continues at coordinate 74,888,353 of OY728139.1, read as the reverse complement.
TCAATCAATGGTGACAAGAAAACATCAATATCATTTTCAGGTTGCTTCAGACCAGAGATCATTATACTCAACATGACATATTTGTGATTCATACAAACCTCAGAAGATAGGTTGTAAATTAAAAATAAAATAGGCCATGAACTATGTGTGCTACTGAGGGTTCAGTATGGATTCATTTCATCTGTACACAACCCTAGTCTGAGATTTCTAATTTCATTTCCAAATGTAGGATACTGCTCATCAATTTTCTTCCATTGTGGACAATCAGCTGGATGCCATATTTTTCCATCACATGTCTGCTCATCAGCATGCCATCTTATCCTTTTATTCATCATGTTAATTAGAAAATAAAAATTTGAAATTATGAATAATAGGAAGATACAAAAATACATTGGAAAGGATCTTTGTAATCTCTACATTAGCCTATGATTTTATTTTCACCTTATACAGTGATGTTCCACATTTAGGACACTCTGACAGAAATTCATATTACTTCCTATATATCATCCAGTCATTCAGACATGCATGTATTTTCTTGTATCCCAATCCCATCAGGCATAATATTTTCTTGGCCTTATAATGTGAATCTGGAAGATCATTATATTTTGGAAGAATGTATTTCATCAATTGTAGCAGCTCAATAAAACTTATATCACTCCATCCATGTTTCGCCTTTAGTTTAATCAATCTTAATACCGCTGACAAAACCATAAAATCTGTACAACCGGGATACAATGGTTTTTCAACATCACCATATAGACGCACAACTGTCAGTTATATCTCAATTTGTTCTGCTGCAATATCACGAATCATTTATTCAATTCCATCAAAGTTACCATGTTACGAATCATCATCATCAGTAGATCTGACATTCCATCCAGTTTCACATGCCAAATCCAAGGGTTGTAACTCGGATTAAAGCCAAGACAAATCAGATGGTATTTTATCTCTGTACTTTTCAACTTCTTCACATTCAAACATTTCAGGCGTGGACAGAAAAAAATGTCACTGCTTGGAACATTTCTTTTAGAAAATTACAAAAAGGAATCAACACCTTCCTCATATTCATTACTCATTCGATGTGCCATAATCTAACTTCAACTCATTATTACCAATAATAAATATCTAAATTATAAATCTACTTAAGATAAGACAAATATATGTTTATATGAAAAATATCATAATTTGAATGTAAAAAAATTTTTAAATATAAAAAAAATATATGCGTATTTAATAAAATATTCTTGAAAATGATTTAAAAAAATATAGTTAGATATAACAGTTTTAAATTAATCTTGGATCCTTTATTCTTAAGGTTCACTAAGAATACATCTTGGTGTAACTAGATACCAAATTCACCCTTCCGTAAAAAATAAAGATGATGTATAAAATTAAAATATGTATACATTAACTACTGAAAATTACACAGATCCAAATGATTTGAAACCTTTGGACAACCCCCACCCCACTGGATAGCCCCCACCCCACTGGACACCACCCCCACCACCATGGACAACACCCCACCCCCTTGGACACCACCCATATCCCCTTGGACACCCCCTAGACACCAACACCCCATAGGATAGGCCCCCACCCCCTGGACACCACCCCTACCTCCTTAGACACACCCTGGACACCACCGCCCCCTTGGACAGCCCCCACCCCTCTGGACAGCCCCCACCCCCTAGACAGCCCCCACACCTCTAGATAGGCCCACACCCCCTTGGACACCCCCACCCCTCCTGGACACCACACCCACCCCCTACCCCCTTGGACACCCCCTCAACACCCCCAACCCCCTGGACACCCCCACCCCCTTGGAATCCACCCCCACTTGGACACCCCCTGGACATCACCACCCCCTTGGACAGCCCCCACCCCCTAGACACCACCCCCACCCCCGTGGAAATCCCCTGGACACCGCAACACCCTTGGACATCCCCCACCCCTATGGACAACCCCCACCCCTGGATATCTCCACCCCCCTGGACAGCCCCTCTCCCACCCCCTTGGACACCCACCCCTCCGAAACACCACCCCACCCCTACCCCCTTGGAAACCCCCTAGACACCCCAACCCTCTATACAGCCCCCCCCCCCCGGAAAACCCCCCAAACTCTCTGGATAGGCCCCCACCCCTTGGACCATCACACCCCTGGACTGCCCCCCCCCCCACCTCCATGGGATCCCTAAACACCCCAACCCTCTAGAAATCCCCCCAAACCCTCTGGAAAATCTCCACCCCTCTGAACAGCCCCCAGCCCCCATATACAACCCCCACCCCTCTCGACAGCCCCCACCCCCTGGACACCCCTACCCACTTGGACATCCCACTCACCTCCGTGGACACCACCCCCACCCCCCTGGATACCCCTATCCCATTGGACAACCCCCTCAGCCCCTCACCCAATGGAAACCACCACCCCCACCCCCTTGGACTCCCCAACCCCCTTGAACAGCCCCCGCACCCCCCTGGACACCACCCCACCCCATTTGACATCCCCCCACACCCCATTGGACACCCCAACCCCCTTAGACAGCCCTTTCACCCCCTGGACACCACCCCCACCCCTACCCCTTTGGACACCCCAACCCTCTGGATAGCCCTCCCAGGAAACCCACCAAACCCTCTAGACAGGCCCCCACCCCCTTGGACAGCCCCCACCCCCATGGATAGCCCCTCCACCCCCTTCGACACCACCACCCCCTTGGACCCCCACACACCCCTGGAGTGCCCCACCCCCCACCTCCATGGACACCCCGAACACCCCCAACCCTCTGGACAGCCCCCCCCCCCCCTGAACACTCTGGACAGCACCCCACCCCTCTGGACAACCCCCACCCCCTGGACAACCCCCACCCCTCTAGACAGTCCCCACCCCCTGGAAACCCCTACCCCATTGGACATCCCACTCACCTCCCTGGACACCACCCCCACCCCCTGGACACCCCTATCCTCTTGAACAACCCCCTCAACCCCCTCACCCCCTAGACAACAACACCCCCACCCCTTGGACACCCCCAACCCCCTTAGAGAGCCCCCACACCCCCTGGACACCATCCCCACCCCCCTTTGACTTCCCCCGCACCGCCTTGGACACCCCAACCCCCTTATACAGCCACCACACCCCCTGGACATCACCCCCACCCCCTTTGACACCCCCTGGACACCCCCTCCCACTTCCACAGCCCCCACCCCCCTTGAGAACCCCCTGTACGCGCACACACACATGATAGAACACACAAAAATCATAAACATGCATGATATCACTTCCATAGGTTTATTTTACCAGAAAAGAATTTAGCATGGTATATATGAACACTATGAAACTTAATATGATAGCACGAACAAAGAAAAATAATATCTCAAAAAATTAATTTAGGGCATCACGGAAAATAAAAACTGAAAAGGGGTCATGTGAGGATTACTTGAGTGCTGCGAGTCGACTTGATAGATCTGATTATAATAAATATGAAGAATGATTTTGGAAAAACGAGACTGGAGGGAACGACTTAGACAAATATTTTCTATGTTTTCCACACGAGAGAGATGAGTTGCAGGTTGCCTGATCGAAGAAAACCGAATGACTGAATACGGGGTGTGATAAATCATTTAAAAGATTTATCACATTGGTTATATAAAAACTGACGTGGTAAACTATTTTTTTAATGTTTATAACCTCGGTTATTTAATAACCGATGTAGAAAAAAATTTATCACATCATTTATAAAATAATCAACGTGATATATGTCACTATATCATGTAAGTTCTTTTGATAACTGATGTGATAAATTTCTGATATTATCTTTATCACGTCGGTTTTTTATAACCGACGTGATAAAGCACGCCAAATTAGATTTTCACATCGGTTATACAATAACCGATGTCAAAAAGCTAATTTCTGTATATTTTACATCGGTTATAAAATAACCAATGTAAAAAATGGACCCTGATCGATATATCACATCGGTTATAAAATAACCCATGTTATAAATCGATTATTAAATCTTTTCACGTCGGTTATATAGAACCGATGTGAAAAATGCCAATGTGTTAAACATTTTTTCCACTAGTGACCATATAAAATATGATATACGGTTTAGGGAATGATTATATCCATGATTAATGATGTGATAAAATAGATGAAATTCAATATTCAATAATAATAGGAAATTTAATATTTCAAGGGGCAGAAGAAACTAAGGTAGTGAATGTGAATAGTATCCTTGGACAAATAAATCATAAACCATCTAGAGGAATATTAATGATGGTATCACTACAACATACCCAAATTGGAGTAAAATAAAGGGTTGTTTTCATTAATAAATAAAAATATTATAAAAAGATATTTTAAAACATTATTGAGGAAAATATTCTTTTATTTGTGAAAAAAATTTAAAAAAATCCTTTGAAATTCACTTTTAAAAATATTTTATTTAAAAATTATCCTCTTAGACATGAAAAGGGAGCTTAAAATAAATTAAGATGACTAAATTTATACATACTGTACAAGTTAAAAGGACATTCCTTTTTCATGGTAAAAAAGATATGAAAAATACCTTATTGGTAAAGTGATAAGAAGGTTCCTTTGAAAACCTTGGTAAAAGTCAAAAAGGGTAAAAATGTATTTTCCAAATAAATTTAGAATCATTTTTGAATTTTCTTTAATAAATCATGGTTTTTATAAGAAAACATGATCTCTAACTAAAGAGACAAATAAAGTCGGGTTTTATTAAAAAAAACTCTAAAACATTTTGAGTACTAAAGAGTGTAAAAATGGTACTAATGCTTGAAAATGGTCATGAATAATCCAATAAATTGAAAGGGTTTATTGGAAAATGGTTATATAATTTCTTCAAATGTAAATTCCATTGAAAGATTATTCATATTAGTCTTGAAGAAAATAATCCTTAAACATCCCAAAGTTCCCCATAAAACATTGAAACATTTTAAGTTATAACACTATAAGAACCCAATTCCTCCTTTGAGGTACAAGTTTCTTTTTTTGGGGTTGTACTTAAGAAAATATTGGGGAAAAAGGTCCATGTAGTGGCTGAAAAACTATTACACAACTTGGATTAGGGTTACACGCTTTGTAATCATATGTACACACCGTGCAGTGTGGCAGTGTGTGATGTTTATACATGTTGTGTAAGTCTGTCAGCAAGGATGAGAAGACCAACCATGTACACATCATGTACTCACAGTACATGCTATGTTGTCATGTTGACATGGGTTTTTAATGACATGGAAAGTAAGTCGGTGAAATTGTCCACATCACCAATATAAAAAATGTATGTATATATATAGTACATGTTTTGTACTTTCTAATTTTGGGTTAAAATGGGTAGTAGCATCGTTTTTGTCATTCTAGATAGAATCCACGTGAACCCCAGCCGACCAAACCTCATTTCAGCTTCTAATTATTCATCTGAACCCTGAATCAAACGCTGTTAGATGCATTGGAACCCAAATGGTAATCTCTCGATTATTCTTGATCTGTTATTTGTGATTTCTTATCTTGACCAATTTATTAAGGGTTGAGCATTTATGGTCATTTTGTAGATATACACCATTATTTGCCGAACTAGAGGCCAATTTTGGATTAGGAGTGTCGTATGCGTATGAGGTAGGTTTTTTGTTTTCACAAACATTTAGGGGTTGTGACTTTTTAGCACAATGATGGGTATTGAGCGAGACCCCTGATATTGCATTTTGAATGGACCTGATGTCTTGTGGGATGTCATTGGTCATTCCCTTACATTGATTATGTGTGCAAGGTCAGGTTAGAAGTCATCTCTCATTGGGAATTTTTGGTTGGGGGTGAAAAAATGATTATAATTGTTTGATTTTGTATTAAATTGGTATGTTTAAATTGTTTAATCTTGATTAGACTTGTTAGCGGCATTTAAGACCTATATGTCGATGTGCAATATCAGGTTGTTATTTTATTTTAATCTTTTTAAATTTAATTACATGTTTAAAGTGATTTAATGTGATTTATATCTATGTAATGCATGAGATTACATGTTCTGATACCCTTGGGGTTGTGATGGGCTTGACCCATGATTGGGAAGGCATGGACATCGGGATTGAGTGATGTTTTTTACTGGTTGGGAGTGGCCCAGATTGCTTGGGTGGTTTTGACCATGGGATTGGGCATCATGAACGTCGATTTGAGGTTGTGTGAATGTATAGTGGGTCATGGGTCAGGATACTTGGATGGAATGGCCATCAGATTTGAGTGACATGGTCTCAGGGGCACGAGGTGCTAGAGATGTTGTGGATTAGGATATGTTTTGGTGTTTTTTACTCACCCATGATGGCCAATGAACCGAATAAGTTATGTGTACATAGGTAGAATATGTGATGAGGTGGTTTTGACCACTATTATGGGTAGAGGCCCCTGATAGTCTCATTTTAGGTAATATTGGTTTAGTGGTGCTTTTTATAGAAATATAGTGGAAGGGGTGGAGCCTTCAGTTGATAGGGATGATGATATTAAGTTGGGGGATGAGTCCTTCCATGATTGAGGCCAAGATCTTAGATAATTATTTTAGTATATACATCATTATTCCTCCAGTTGTCTTTTGATGGGTCGACGTGAGCTTACGAGTAGGGTTCATTGGGACCGAGATACAATTGATTTTCGTGCATTCAGAATGTCGATACTTTGAGACACACGGTGTTAGGAGGCACAAGGTGCCAGGCTATGTGATTGGGGTGTAACCTGAGGGTTCACCGAGACTTTGTGACTACCAGAGTAACTTGGGCTATGGGATAAGTAATATCCTTTCTTCTGATATTATAACTTTGGCTGAAGCAGGTGACCCTCCCTGGTGGCTACTGAGCACCAGTAGAGGTGGTATTTATTATTTCATTGAACTGTTTACCTTTATTAGTTTTATTTTATGATTAAACACTTTTACTAGAAACACACCATTTGTTGGTATCCTACTGAGATTCTTCTCACACCCTAAACTATCCCATTAGTATGCGTGTAGACTTTATGGTTTTATATATAGGTGAGGGATTAGCCTTAAGAGTTGAATCGTAGTACTATTTTGCATGGAGAGTTGTATGGACCTCACGATCATTCCCGGCTGGAGATTTACTTTTTTTTAGATTTCATTCCGGTATCATCGTGCTTATTTATATGTAGCTACATTGGTTATCCATGGGCTCCCTTTGTGTATTTAGATGTATGACCAGCTATGGATGCATTCCTTGTTTAGTTCAGTAGTAGTTAAAAGTGGTGTTTAAGATGATGTATTGTTTAATTCCTGATGTAGTTGTTTCTATATTTCTTCCACTTTTTATCAATATTGAATATGATTTCACTATACGGGTTTGGTTTGAGTCTGCCGAGTCATTTATTTTCCACTTCATGTTATGAAATTACGCTTGGATCAGTACATTTATCTGCCTCCCCGAGGGTATAACCTACCCACTATACCTTTTTACACCCTTCCTACTAGTCTCCAGCCTTTTTCATTTGCAGAGGTGCGCCAAATGTCAATACCACCCATCTTGATAGCATTATTCAGGTGGAATTTCAGGTTTGGGATAATACAAAGTTGTATTATAAGTGTTTTTTAACAGGGATTTAGCAGAAGATTTTGACTGGCTACTAATGAGATCGAGATTGACTTTCTTTTCTCCTGATCTTACTATATGGGATATTGTAGACTGGAGATAGGTTGTGATTGGAATTGGGTTTCTAGATTATTATTGGGTGCCTGTAGCCCCAGGTATGGGGGATGGACCAAGTTGTCTTGGGTAGGATTTTTTGTTTTTCTTTTTCTCAGATTACGGTTTATATGGTTTCCACCTTGGTGGCTCACTTGGTTGTGATGATTACTTGTTGTGATATGTGACCTTTAATGTAACACCACCAATTGATAAAGGATTAAATTACTAAATGATATGACTCATGCCAACATGGTGCACCTTCCTTTTCAGGACTCCTTCTGATTAGAACTCCACAGTTAAGAATGCTTGGCTTGGAGTAGTGATCAGGATGGGTGACCTTTTGGAAATTTTTCCAGGGTGTGTGTGAGTGAGGAGAAATCATACTGTAAAGGATATGTGTAGTCCTGTGGGGAAAATTATTAGTCAGATGACCCGTTCAGGCATGTGGGTGGACCCTGGGGTGAGCCCCACGTGTCTGCGGGGGCAATTGGTGGTACCTAGTAAGCCAGGACCTGACGACCATGTTATGGGTGGGGTGTCTGTGCCATCACCGAGACCCAGTTATCACATTTGGTATCAGAGGTGGTACCCAGCCTTAAGTGTAGCGCACTACCTGGGTTGAGATGTAAGGCCCACGACGAGGACGTTGTTCTCTAGGGGGGGGGGGGGTGATTGTAACACCACCAATTGGTAAATGGTTAAATTAATAAATTATATGACTAATGTCAACACGGCGCACCTTCCTTTTCGGGAGCCTTTCTGATTAGAATCTACAATTAAGCATGCTTGGCTTGGAGTAGTGATCAGGAGGGGAGACCTTCTGCGAAGATTCCCAGGGTGTGTGCGAGTGAGGACAAAGCACACTAGAAAGGATATGTGTTGGCCTGTGGGGACAATCATTAGTCAGATGACCCGTTCAGGCATGTGGGTGGACCCGGGGGTGGGCCCCACGTGTCTTCGGGGGCAATTGGTGGTACCTGGTAGGCCAGGACCCGATGACCATGATAAGGGAGGGGTGTCTGTGCCGTCACTGGGACCCAGTTGTCACACTTAACCTGGTGTGGTAAGGGAGAATTAGAGCTTGGCCCAGTAAGGCAAGGTGTGGTAGTTTGGATTTTGATAGGATCATTTTTATGGTATTTCAATTTCAGATATACATGTATGCTTTGCGAAGTGATAATACCATGTGAATAATATCAAATGTCATGCTTTAAATGATTTTGAAGTGTGAAAGGTGAAATTCCTAATAGAATCGATTGTTTTATGTAATGTGATATATCATGCTGGATATATTTTTAGAATTGAATATGGTTGGGGATTTGGTCCAAGATCTTATACGAGTAGGAAGGTACTACAGTTGAGCTGATTTTTATCACTAGTATTGGGTGACTCGGTCGTCAGATTGTGGCAACGCTGGTTTTCCGGATGGGCATGGCTCGGGGATTCTGTGATACTTGGCTCTGTTGAGGGAAGGTAATTAGTTCATGAGGCCGTGATGCTATGGGGCATGGTTACAATGGGGAAGAGTAATGGTAGTTGTTATGTGACTCCTCTTTACTATTTTCCTTATTTTCATTAAATATATTGTTATATATGTGGGTTTTATGACCATTAATGGTATTAAGCGGGTTCCTCTTATACAGATCATATAGAACGTTAGGCGGGTGATGGTATAGTACCACAGAAGTACGATCTGGTTCATACCCTTGAGGGGATGAAAAAGCACGAGCCGTAGGTACTGGCTTAGGGACATGATTAGGTTCAGGATCCATTGTAGGTAGGAAAACTACCGAGTTTGATAGAATTCGGTCCGTGGCACAAATACCAGCTCCTAACTATCCTAGTAGGTGTCTTACAGGGGATTTACAGAGGAGCTCAGGGAATATAGTCCTCTATAGAGTATCTTACTTGGGAGTTCCAGTCACATCACATACCACTTTTTCAGGGTGAGGGTGGTCCATAGGCAGCTGAGAACTGAATAGAGAGCATGTAAATGATCTTTGAGTAGCTCGAGATTCCTCCAAGGTAGAGGGTCAAGCTGGCGACTTATATGCTTTGAGGACCGGTGAAGCACTGGTGGGATGTGTAGGTTCATGCTCCCAAACACAAGTGACTGGTTTGAAAGGACATTATGGATAGATTCTTAGGGAACTTTTTCCTGAATACGTTGAGGTCGGAGAGAGATCAGGAGTTCTTGAGCCTTCAGCAGGGTGACATGTCCTTCATGGACTATACAACTACTTTCACTAAGATGTCTCACTTTACACCGGGTATGGTAAGAGATGGAATCTTGAGGGTGAGGCAATTCAAATATGGATTATGGAATTTCATATGGGTGTAGGTAAACAACTTTAGGTTGGACGCGTTCTCATAGACGGTTAATTTAGCACTCATAATTGAGGGTAGCCTGATAGACAGATCTCACTTGAGCTGGGAAAAAACTTCAAGTGATGGTTCAGATGGCTGGAAATGAGGTCAAGATGAGTTCTAGTAGGTGGTCAGGCTAATGAGTTATCTAGAACACTTCATGGAAGTTCATCAGTGGAATTCTTTCAATGTGGGTATCTAGGGCATGCTCAGACTCAGTGCGATAGACCTCCTAAGGAGTGTCGGGCATGTGGACAAGTTGGGCATCTTGAGATGATATGAAGGTATCCTTCAGAGAAAACCCATAGAAAGGGACCAAATTAGGCTCATGATTCATAGGTTGGATCATGATCAATACAAGGTGAGGGTAGCCAAGGTTCAGCTACACGCAAAGGACGCGGCAGAGATAGCGGGACCCATCCGTGGGGACAATGGCCGGTGTCTGGTGCAGCACCGCATGGAGGTCAGGCATCAGGCTGCCGTGTGTCAGGCTAGGTGCATGCAGTGGAGCTACCAGTGGCTAAGTAGGCCGATGATCCAATTATGGTTATAGGTACACTGTGGGCATGGATGTGATATTTTTTTTCTTTTTCTTCTCTTTGGCATGTCCTGTTGATGCATTTTCATTTTGAGTGCATGAGGTGTATATGATTTATATGGATTCAATAGATGTCGATCATTGGGTTGACAACATGTGAGGTGTGTGATTATATGTGTGTGTGTATATATATATATATATATTGAGATTCTTGGCATCAGGAGCATCGTTGGATGTGTGTTTTGAGGTGCTCAGACATTAGGGAATCCATGGGATGCAGGTTACTTGAGGTGCCTTGGGCATCGGGGCATCAAGGATGTAGTTGTGATTAAGGTATAAGGAACTAGGTTGTTTTAAGAATCCATGGGATGCAGGACCTCATTGTGCCATGGGTTTCATGGGCTCGACGTGGGTGCCGATGTAGTGTGGGATATTATTGGGTCTCAAAAGCAACACTGGAGAACCTGATGAGGTGTAAGGGTGAAGATGCATCAAACAAGGACCATGGGTCCAGAAATGGGTTGATGGACCCTTGATTGATTTGAGCTTTGGGCCAGAGTTGTTCCTCAATGTATCTTCACCACCCATAGAAGGTAAATTTGGGGACGAATTACTTTAAGGGGGGATGTTTGTAAGAACATGATTCTTCCTTTGAGGTACGAGTTTCTTTTTTTTGTACTTAAGAATAAGGGGGAAATAGGACAATTATTGGCTAAAAAACCGTTACAATACTTTTCTTAGGGTTACACACCTTGTAATCCTATGTACACTCTGTGCAGTGTGGATGTGTGGGATGTCCATACATAGAGTGTAGGGATGTTGGTAAGTAAGAGAGGACCAACCATGTACATGCTTTATACACCCAGTACATTCTATGTAGTCATGTCAGTAGGAATTTTTAATAACCTGAAACATAAGTTGGTGAAACTGGACACATCACCCATACACACGGTGTCAATGTATATATTACATGTTGTGTACTTTCTAATTTTTGGTTTAAATGGTCAGTATCCTAGTTTTTAAATTCTAGACAGAACCCGCATGAACCATCTAGCCAAACCTCATTTTAACACCTCATTCTTTGTCCAAACCCCGATTAAAACGTTGTAGGATGCATTGAAACCTAATCGGTAAGCTCTCAATTCATCTAGAGTTGTTCTTCATGATTTCTTCTCTTGAACACGTTATTTAGGGTTGAGTGTTTATGGTCATTTTGTAGATCTACCCTGTTCTAGTCCGAATTAGAGGCCGAAACTGGATGAGGAGTGTTGTATGTGAACTAGGTAGGTGGTGTATAACTTGTTTTGTGTTTTTGCAGACATTTGGGGGTTGATGATTTTTAGCGCAACGATGGGTATTGAGAGAGACCCCAATTAATTCATTTTTAATAGACTATATGTCTTGTGGGTTGTTGTTGGGCATTCCCTTACCTTGATTATGCAAGCGAGTTTGGGTTAGAGGTTATCACTCATTGGGACATTTAGGCTGGGGATTCCAAAATGGTTATAATTACTATTATTTATTTTAAACGGGTATGTATAAATTATCTAAGATTGATTATACTTGTTAGAGTCATTAAAGACCTACATGATGATTTTCCATAGCTGGTAGTTGTATTTCAATATGTTTAGGTTGAATTACCTATTTAAAGTGATTTAAAGTGATTTTTATTTATGTAATTCTTGAGATTACACATGATGATAACCATAGGGTTGTGACAAGCTTGACCCAAGGTTGGGATGGTATGAACATCGGAATAGAGTGATGTTATTCACTTGTTGGACTTGGCCTGAGTTTCCTGGGTGGTTTTGACCATGAGATTGGGCATCATGGACGTCGGTTTGTGGTAGTGTGAATATAAGGTTGGCCATAGATCAAGATACTTGGATGGAATGTTCATCATATTTGAGGGACATGGTCATATGGGAATGAGGTTCCAAAGATTGTGTGGCTTAGGATACGTTTTGGTGATTGCCGCTCACCCGTGATGGACAAAGCACCGATTGAGTTATGAGTACACAAGTAGACTCCATGATGAGGTGGTTTTGACCACTCATGTGGTTAGAGGCCCCCGATACTTTTGGTTTAGGTAATATTGGTTTTTAGGTGCTTGCTGTAGACAGCCAATGGAAGGTGAGGAGCCTTCAATTGATAGGGATGATGCTATCGTGTTAGGGGTTAAGGCTCGCCGTGATTGAGGCCATGATCTTGGATATTTATTTGATTACATACATTATTGTTCCTTCGGTTGTCATTCCATGGGATAATGTGAGCTTATGTGAATGGGTACTTGGGACTGGGATACTATTGATTAGTGTGTCTTCGAGTTTTTAGTACATTGAGACACGTGGTTTCAAAAGGCACATGGTGCCGGACTATGTGATTGGGGTGGAACCTGATGGTTTATCAGGAATTTGTGACTACATGGTTACCTTGGCCCATGGTCTAAGGAAACTACTTGCTTCTGAGATTTTTGTATTTTCAAAAGTAAGTGATGCTCTCTTGTGGCTGCTGAGCACTAGTGGAGGTGGTATTTATTATTTCATTGAACTATTTACCTTTCATAGTGTTATTTGCTTCTTAAAAACATACAATAGGTATTCACCATTGGGTGGTAACCTATAGAGATTCATCTCACACACTACAAAGTCCTTTCAGGAAACCTGTGGACTTTATAGTTTAACGTACATGTGAGGGATCAGCCTCCATAACTGGGTCATAGTACTATTTTTCATGGATATTGGTATAGACCATGAGGTCATGCCTAGTTAGAGTTTTAATTTTTTTTATCTTTCATTTTTGTATCATCATACTTATTTATATGTAGCTATTGTGGTTAGCTAGGGGAAACCATTGTGTATTGACTTGTATGAATTTCTATGGATGCATTCTTTGTCTGTTTCAGTAGTAATTAAAAGTGGCGTTTAGAAGTATATTATATTTACTTTCCACTATAGGTATTTCTATACAACTTTCACTATTTATTGATATTTAATATGCTTCCTCTCTGTAGGTCCGGTTCGAGTCTTCTGAGTTATTTATTTTCCACTGCATGTTATGCTATTAGGCTTGGAAGAGTACCTTTATATTCCTCCTAGAGTGTATTCACTCCACACTATACATTTTTACACCTTCTCTACTAGTTGGAATCCTTTTTCATTTAGGGAGATACACCTAATGTCAGTAGCACTCGGCCCGATAACACTGCTCGGGCTTGGGATGTTACAAAGATCCATGAAGGAATAATATTAAAAAAACTTATAATATCCTGAGAATAAATGGATTCATGATATAACATATCAAATTAAGTATATAAACCGTATAAAATAAAATAGGGGCATAACAACAATTAAGTCTCAATGGAATGTAAATACAGGTGAAAATCTCTTACCTTACATTTTCTTTTAAGTAAACATCATTTAACTTCAAGTATAATAAACTTATGTTAATTTTATACTCTATTGAGAACATTTTTTATTTTTATAGTTAATTTTATCTCACTTATTACTATGTTCTATAAAACTACTTAAATAATTAAGTTTAAACAGGTGTTTTGACCAAAATTCGGTTCATGATTCAAAAAAAACTTTGGGAGTCCAACTATGGTGAAAGAAGTCATTATATAACATATAAGAAATAATAACCATGAAATAATTATAATATTTATATAGAAATTATACTTTTAAAATAATCATTAAATATGGTTATGAAAAATGAATCAATGTTACGAACATGGAGACGGTAGACCGTACGTACGCATGAGTTACATTCTCATTCTTCAATGATCATTGTGGAAATAAGTTAAGTACCATTATATCTTTACATAATTATAATTATATCATAAATACCTTATTATTTAGTCATATATAAATATATATATTTTTATGTAAAAAAGGAATCACATCATGTCGAGGAGGTGGTAGTCAACATATCAATGACCGACATTATCACTTTTTAGCATGTGAAAGGATAATAAAGAACTTGATATATATATATAGAAAGGAAATTATTTCATTAATATCATATATATTTTTTATGACTTATATGTTTAATTTTAATCATCCTTTAACATTCCATGGACTGTGTGAACAAATCACATCGCTTTGAGGGCGTGGCAGTCCATACTTCCTCAAACGATGTTACATAAAATGGAAAGTATAAAGATATGTGTTGTGAAATAATTTAAGAATATTAAATACATAATAAATATGATATTTAAAATATGTAAATATATTTTATATCATAATGGACACCAAGATAGGTGGTAATGGAAAACTGAACCATCATCGTTTCGTGAGGCAGTAGTTCATCGTACATAGAAACAGTATGTTCATTACACATTAGATGGAAATGTGCGTAAGTGTATGTAGAAAAAATAACATAAAAAATAATTGTATATTTATGATAATTTTTTAGTTATATAAACATGTAATAACAAGATTTTATAGAGTGGATAATTGAAATAAAATTAAAGAGCTTTAGGAAAGACGTTACCACTTAATCGAGTAACTCCTTTTGGTTTGCACCAAAAGACTTCCCCAGATTACTTTCTTCTCCAAGGAAGGATTCAAGGATGAAGGTAGGGATGTCTTCGAATGAAACTGGAAATGTTTTTATGAACCTATGTCGATTGATAGGTGAGAGGAAGTGGGAGGAAAGTAGGACTTTTATAATGGAGTAGGAGTGACTCTTGTAATATTTTAAAAAAAGGAAACCCACCCGCATTTTTTATTGAAAGTGGATAAATAATGATACAAAGTAGAAAAAAAGGTAGGATATGGTATAAATATGGTCATTAAATTGATTTTGGACAAGTTTATAGGTTATTTTGGGCGTTAAGGTTACGATTTTGTCTCTTATTAAGATTAGTTTAACCATAATTATCGTAATTAATTTTAATTACTTTTACTAATATTTTTGGTCGAAACTATGTTGAACTTATTATAAATTATGAATTATTATGATTCAAAACATGGAATACATTTTTTAAATTCTAATCACATAAGTGGAAAAAATTAAATTAAAATTAATCCCGTAGATAGGTTAACAATGTGTGTTTTTTAATGTAAAAACATCATAAAGTTTGGTATGTTTTTATAGTCATTTTCAAAGTGAACATGATTAAAATGAAATGAATTGTTATAATTGATAAAAATATTATCTAATTAAACTTTTAAAAAATTTAAAAGTATAATTAATCATTATAAATAAATTATTTGAAAATGCAGTTTTGAATTAAATTTCAGTATTTTTCACTATTCATTTAAAAAATGAATCTTCATAAAAAATACAAAAAAATTACCATGAACTAATTTTTATGTTTTTATTTAAAATATTATGTTTATTTTAAAATATTAAATTTATAAAAGGGTCAAAAATTGTATTTACAATGGGTTCTCCATTAAAAGGCAGTAAAAATGCTTTAATAAAAATATAGGTTTTTACGTATAATATTGAGTTTATTATTATATTATGTCTATTGAATATATTTTATAACTATAAAAAATATTTAATTGAATGTATAACATATATATTTCATTAATATAATTCAAAAACTGTAATTAATCTATTTTTAAGACAAAAATGCCTTTATGAGCATAAAAATAATGACATTACCTTTATATTTCAATTGGTTTATGTTTTCATTTATAATTAATTGGTAACCCATTAATTAATTTTGTGTAAACCATATATTTTCATAAGTTCGTTAAAAATATTCATAACCACTAATTTTAACTAATAGGTTACGTATTATTACATTAAATAATAATATTTTAATAATACACTGTTATTTAGTAAAACTCAGTCTTGCATGTAATGCAACATATCAAGGAAAGTCACTCTTGCGTGTGATGAAAGCTAAATCAGTGTTGAGTGCATTATAATCTATAAAATATATTGATTTTATTTAAAATATTAAATATACTATATATTATTAGGATATTATATTCCCTTACTCACTTGGTGTTTTGTGTCATACATGTTATCGAATACAAGGTTCTTACTTTAGATTTTCAAGATGTCACAATGATTTTACCAATACTGTGAATGAATAGACTATAATAAAGAAAACCCTTTGGGAAGATGTTAAGGTAATGTTATGATATATTTTTTCTGTTTCACTGAAAAATTATATAATGAAATGTTGATTTAATTTTTAGTATTCATTACAGTGTTAATTTATATTAGAAGATTTCTATCTCTCTTTCATTCATTTATGCACCAAAACTTCCATAGAATTATTCTCCATCAAAACATTTCCACCCATACAGTGTTATAATTTATCACTTTCTTCATGTTTCCTCCACTAACTTTGTAGGAATAGAAATGAAGCTGCCTTTGATCAATCATAGAGGTAATCCTGATGCTTTCACAGTGAAATCACTCTCTATAGAATTAATTTATTGTTTCATATTTATGTTTAATTTATTTATTTTTATTATTACTCACTTAATTTTTTTGTTATATAGGTGGATTCTTTTTTTTGAGTTTGGGTGGTTTTTTCAAAGCTATTCAAGCTCATTTGAGAATACAAATATGATAATAAAATAAGGAAATGGGTCAAGAATGCATACAAACATCATGAAAATATTAGTTACTACTGAATATTTATTTATGTTTTTCATTATTTTATCCACTATTTTTAATTTAATCTCATTATCATTTTTATCCAATACTTATTTAGTTTTTTTTCACAGATCTTTTAGGTAGTAACATTTTGATTTCAAATATTTGAAACAAGCCAAAATAATAGATAAAATGTTCCTTTCATTCAATGGTACCATTCTTTCCATTGGATTTATTTACCAAATTGCAACACTATAGATTGAGTTGACATTCTTAGAAGAAAAATGTTTTTTAGATAAAAACATCGACTCAATATGATGTGTTGGAAATGAAACAATGAAAGACATTAGAAAGCATGGTAACATTGGTATTAGATATTTTTTTTTGAGACATTGGGACGTTTAGGAATCAGTTTCACTTCAATCCAATCCATGTTGTTATCGGTATATCCCTAAGTTCTTTTTTTATTTAAAATTGACATTAATTTTAGTAAAAAGGAAAAATAACATACTCAAAACCAATAAAAATAAGATTATTTTGATACTTTAGTACAATGATCCATAAATCATTTATGACCTATAGGAATTATTTGCACCTAAATATGACACCCGATGTTCCCAGTATAACACAAAGTGTCCATCATCAATTTAAAATTATCATTTTAATTAAAAATGTGTCACTAAATGAAAATGGATGAAACCTGCTCATATTATCATGATAATTTAGTAAAACTATTCATAATTAATCTTTTATATGTAGAAATCAGTCTCACATCAAACTGATAAATGATGTGACTGCTATGACATAAAGTGAGTGATTCCAATTTAAAATAAAATTTTAATAAAAAAATACAAGGGACATACTCAAAACCAAGAAAACAAATTAAGATTGATTTTAAACATTAGTAAAATAATCTATAAGTTTTTTGTGATGTGTATGAATTTGATGAACCTCAGTCCGACACACGGTGTGACTGATACGACTCCAAGTGCGTTTTTTTATTTATAGTTGACATTAATTTTAGTAAAAAAGAAAATTGACATACTCACAACTAAGAAAACACCTTCAGATTATTTTTCTACCTTATAAAAATGACCCATAATTCATTTTTGATGTGTAGGAATTAACCTCACCTCAATCTGATACATTATGTACCACGTATGAGTCAACTTGTCCATTATCTGTTTAAAATTTACATTCTAGTTTAAAGAGTGTCACTCAATAAAAACCAAGAAAAAATATTGGAATTTTCTTGACAATTTAGGGAAATAATTCATAAGTAATTTGTGACATATGAGAATCAGTCTCATATCAAACTAACACATGGCGTGACCAACATCACTCAAAGTGTGTGTTTCCAGTTTTAAATGAAATTTTAGTAAAAAATACAAGTGATATACATAAAACTGAAAAAAAAACATTTGGGTTTTTCTGATACTTTAGGAAAATGATCCATAAGTCATTTGAGATGTGTAGGAATAAGATTCACATTAATATGATGCACAATGTGACATGTATGACTCCATGTATGTCTTTTTATTTAAAGTTGGCTTCGATTTTAGTAAAAAAGAAAAATTACATACCCAAAACCAAGAAATCTCATTGGAATTGTTTTTATACTTTAGAAAAATAACCCATAAGTCTTTTTTGATGTGTAGGAATCATGCTCTCCTCAATTAAATACATGATATGCCTGATATGACTCAAAGTTTCATTTATCAGTTTAAAATCAACATTTTAGTATAAAAAGTGAAACTCAATAAAAACTGAGAAGGTTCACTTTGATTGTCATGATAATTTAATACAATTATTCATAATTCATTTTTGAAACGTAGGAATCAGTCTGAAATCAAACCGACACATGGTGTAACCGGTGTGACTCAAAGTGTGTGTTTCAAGTTTAAAATGAACTTTTAGTAAAAAAGACAAGTGACATACTCAAAAATGATAAAAAAATTCAGATTGTTTTATAATTTATTAAAATGATCCATAATTCATTAGGGACATGTACGGTGTGACCGTTATGACTCAAAGGGAATCTTTTTATTTAAAATTGTAATTAATTTTAGTAAAAAAGACATCCAACATACTCAAAGACAAGAAAACACATTTATATTATTTTAATACTTTAATAAAATGATCCATAAGTCATTTTGGACAAGTATAAATTATCCTAAATGCAATCCAATACATGATGTTCCTGGTATGACTCAAAGTGGTTGTTATCCATTTAAAATATTCATTTTAGTTTAAAAAGTGTCACTCTTTGAAAATTGAGTAAACAAACTTGAATTATATTTATAATTTAGGAAAATGATTCATAAGTCATTTTTATGTGTATAAATTATTCTCATTTCAAACTGACTCAATATGTGACTAGTATGACTCAAAGTGCGTGTTTCTAGTTTCAAATGGCATTTTAATAAAAACAAAAGTGATATACTCAAAACTGAGAAAATGAATTTTTATTGTAGTGATAATTTTGGTAAAGGACCCATAAATCATTTTTGAAATTTAGGAATCATATTAACCTCAATTCGGTGCACAATGTGACCGATTTAATTCCAAGTGTGTCTATTTATTTTAAATTGTCATTAATTTTATTAAAAAACACAAGTGTAATACTAAAAATTGAGAAAAAACATTCATATTATTTTGATAATTTATGAAAATGATCTATATGTTATTTATAATGTTTATAAATCAACCCCAACTAAATTAAATTTATGGAGTGACCTGTATATCTCTAAGTGTGTCTTTTTATTTAAATTTGACATTAATTTTACTAAAAAGGACAAGTGGCATATTGAATATCGAGAAAACATATTCGTATTGTTTTTATACTTTAAGAAAATGATCCATAAGTAATTTATGATGTTTATGAATCAACTGAACCTAAATATGATGCATGGTGTGATCGATAGAACTCAAAGTGTCTCATTTTATTTAAAATTGACATTAATTTTAGTAAAAAGAATAAGTGGCATACTGAAAACTGAGAAAACATATTCATATTATTTTGATAATTTTTAAAAATAATCCATAAGTCATTTGTGACATGTAGGAATCAATCATACCTAAATATGACACACGCTGTGACTGATATGACTCCAAGTGTGTCCTTTTTATTTAAAATTGACATTAATTTTAGTAAAAAGAACAAGTGACAAACTGAAAACTGAGAAAAAGTATTCATATTGTTTAGATATTTTTGGAAAAAAATCCCTAAGTCATTTTTGACATGTAGTAATCAAACAAACCCCAATATGATGCACAATATGACCTACATGACTCAAAGTGTTCGTTATCAGTTTAAAATTGACATTTTAGTTTAAAACGTGTGTCACTCACTAAAAAAAATAAAAATACTGAAATTATCTTTCTAATTTCGGAAAGAGATTCATAAGTCATTTTTTATTTTTATGAAGCAGTCTCATGTGAAACTAACACATGATACGGGCGGTATGAATCAAAGTGCATGTTTCAAGTTTGAAATGACATTTTAGTAAAAAACACAAGTGGCATTATAAAAAATGAGTAAAAACATTCAGATTATTTGGATACATTAGGGAAATGATCCATAAGTAATATGTGATGGGTAAGAATCAAACACACCTCAATCTTATGCATGAGTTATTGGTATAAATTCAATCATGCCATTATTTAAAATAGAAATTAATTTTACTAAAAAGAACAAGCGACATACTCAAAACTGAGAAACACACATTCAGATTATTTTGATACATTTGGAAAATGATCCATAACTCATTTTGGACATATAGGAATCTATCACACCTCAATATGATGTATATTATAACCGGTATAACTCCAAGAGTGCGTTTTTATTAAAGTTTAGATTTTATTAATGTATTCTTTGATATAAATGTTTATTTTATTTCTTTATAGTATTATAAACACAATTTTTTTTCTTATATAGATGGGCTCTTTTTCTTGGGTTTAGGTGTTTTATTAGTAACTGATACCATGGAAGGAATATTTTGAGAGGGGATCACAGGTTCCAATGACAATTAAACATTAATGTTTTTAAATTTTTTTGTATAATAATAATAATACAAAAAATTGTATGAAATTTATATTGTAGTGATTTTTTTATATTCGTGATGTAAAATTTATTTCAATTAAATCATATATTTTTTATATGGGTTACACGTATGTGATATAGTTTGCTATTATACAAACATCACACTACAACAAGTTGGGCCTTTATCAATGATTTTTTTGCATTGATAACGGGGACCCCCTTAAATAGCGTTAAGGGTAACAATGTTTTTTAGTGATGTTAAAAGCCTTTTTGCGTGCTGTTAAAGGGAATATCTATAGTAGTGATATATATAAAGTTTTTAAAAAGTATTTATATAATTATAAATAAATAAATATTTATTTAAATAATTATAAAATTATAATAAATATATTTAATATATTTATAAATTTATAAATTTATATATTAATAAATATATATAGTAATATAAATATATATAATTATCTAAATATATATAATTATGTAACTATATTTATAAATATATAAATTTTTTTATAAATATATTTATTTATAATTATAAATATTAATATATATATATGTATTTAAAAAATTATATTTTTTTTTGAAAAGGTAGGGTCGTAGTCCTTTTATTAAACAGAAAAAAACAAAGAAATTAAGAGATGGGTTCATACAAAAAAGCTATCCTCAAATATAAAGAAACCAAAGACATAACTTTTTTTTCAATTACCTCACCAATTCGGCATTCCTCATCACACATAACATTCCAATTAAAGTGTCTGCACCCATTGTCTATTCCTTTATAATTTCAGCCTCTTCTCTATGTTTTCACTTGTTGCAAGAGGCCTTCAATGTCTCTGTCCTCCAAGCCAGATCTCTGATACTCTTATTGAACCTCCTCCCCTTTAGATGGGTCATCAATTAAAATATCTTCATAGTATTTATCTTCTGATGTATGAAATGCATTAACCAAAACTACACCTTCTTTTGAATCATTAACAGAATCCATCTGTAGATCCATAAAAAAATTTGGGCTTCCGATTCCCTGCACTTTTTTCATGTAGGGTCACCTAAAGCTTTTGACAGGACAAAATGTGGGGATTCTTGGTGGAGGATCCATCTAATGAGGTAACACAACCAGGTAAAAATCCATGTCACATGAAGAGTAATTAGGATATGCATGTACAATCATATAAAAATGAGGTCTGGACTACATAGAAGGAACCATTTGGAAGCCCCATTCGTCTACTAAAATAAGCTTGGATTACGACTTTTTCTTTCCACCAGCACTACTAGCCCTAAGGGAAACCTTTTCCTTTATTACATTAGTAGTTGGTGCATCATTATATGCCACATTAAAGACCTTAATAGAGTGTTCAACCTTTATAATAAGGGTTCCCACAACATCCTTTTCCAAATTCTCAACATCCTACAAATTCACCAAATGTGCTGAATCTTCCATTAAAGAGGTTTCTTGAGAGGAGTTCATTGAGGATTTCCATTCATACAAATCATCCTACTTAGATCCATACAACATATTAGTGCAAGTAGCAGCAAGCAAAGTCCAAGGATTAGAACTATGAGTATTCCCATTACTGTTGGAAAAAAACAATCATTCCACTACCCTAGGATTGATCCAATTTGGAAGAAGTATCCTGAGTATCAGAGTAACTATTAACCTCCACATCCACTTTTTATTACCTTTTTTCGACTCTTTTACTAATCAATCATTCTTGGAGAAGTTGTTGATTAGACCAGTCCTATGCCAAGACTTCATTAACTGAATTGGCCTGACCATCTTCCATAATCTCCACCCATGAATTGGATGCCTTCAACCTATATTTATCCATTTTCAATGCACCGAAAGAGGAATACTAACATTGAGGTTTATAGGTAGCCATTAAATCTACATCTACCCTCTGATAAGGGACAGTCTCCACTAGCAAAGGCTGATCCTTGCTGATAACATTTGTTGCGGCAAGGACAACATTAGAAAGGCCATTCTGCCCATCCTAACTAGAAACCTCCATGGAAACCTATCCTCCAAAATGAGGTTGAGAAATAGAAAAAGATGAAGAACCACCCTAAATATTAGATATCAATCATATAAACTTTTTAAATAATGAATTCAAATCATGCTCTCATGCAGAGAAAAATCGTGAATAATTGATCTCTTACAATTAAAAATGTCATTTCCTATAACCTTACAATCCATAAAAAAATTGAGGACAATTTCATACTCAATACTAAAAGTAATCTTATCATCATTAGTAGAAATAAATAATTTATCAACTAAATCAAATCATAAATACACTTCAAATAGAAAATGTACAAAGTGGCCAAATCTGGCCACATCATTTTATCCATTTTTATGGGAATCCTGATCGACAAAGCGATGTTATAAAGGATCCAAGGGTACCAATGTATCCAGTTTAAGCCATATATCTTGACCCACATATGATCATAAGAGTTTCCAACCTCTAGTGGATTGAATTTTATTGTCCCATTCATGGAAGTGCATAAATCCCAGCTTGAGAGAAATTCGACCGAACTGCCCAAGCATTCATATTTAAATCCTCAGAAGGGGAAAACATGTGAAAGAACCCATGACCAAGTGAAACACATTTCTAATTTGAAAAGCTCTAGATTCCTGAAATACACTGAACTGTATCCCGGATTTTCCACAGCAAAGCTCCCCTTGGCACATTAAGATGAAAAAAATAGAGTGTTCACCTATTTCCAATCGTTTTGAGACCGCAACCAGATCAGCCTTGGCATGACCAACATCGCACATACAATGAATGATACCTAATATTGAACCCTTGACGAGAGAGGATTGATTTACCACACTATTATATTCCATAAAGGCCCCTCCACGAAATTTTTTATGATTATCCAAAACAACACCAATTTGCTTGTGGGAGTCGAAGCGACCCTGTGCAATGGAGAGATCAACTAGCGATTAAAGAATCAAAGAAGCCATCCAGAAGACGCCATAATCACCCTCAGAAAAATGAGAGAGAATTGATCATGAAAGTAGACCCATCTTTCCCCAATTTAATTATAAAATTATAATAAATATATTTAAATAATATATATATATATATATATATATATTTATAATTATATATATTTATATATTAATAAATATATAATTATATATAATTATATATTAATAAATATATAATTATATATATAATTATAAAAATATATATAAATATATAAATATATAAATATATAAATATATAAATATTTATAATTATATAAAAATATTTATAAAAATATATATTTATAATTAAAATTATTAATAAATAAATATATATATTTAAATAATTATAAAATTATAATAAATATATTTAAATAATAAATATATTTATTATATTTATAATTATATATATATATTAATAACTATTTATAATTATATAAATATATATAAATAAATAAATAAAATTTTATATATAATTATATAAATATATTTACAATTAAATAAAAATTTTACCAATATATTTATTTATAATTATAATTATAAATAAATAAATATATATATACATTAATATATTTTTAAACAAGATATATATTACAAGAAGTATATATATATATATAATATAAATATGATTTATATAACTTTTAATAAAAAATGAATCTTATTTTAATAATTATATATATAAAAATTTACAAATTTATATTATTCAAAATGTTCAATACTTTATATATATACATTAATTTTAAAATGAATGCATATAATTAATATAAATATAATATATTGATATATATATTTTAATAATTCAGACAATTATATAAATATAAATGATATATTGTTAGAATGGGCCTTATGTCAAAAATTTGGGCCTATGGGCTATGTAATGAGCTATAAGCCCACTGGGCCTTCGGGCTATGTAATGGGTCTCCCTCTACCCAGTTAAAAGAGGTATTTGCTTTGATTTAATAATAAATGAATGTGTGTTTTACATATGTGTATATATATATATGTTGTGCATGTACAAATGCATGTATGTGTATGTATATATATGTTCACGTGTACGTGGGATGGACACACACACACAAACACACACAAACACACACAAACACATATAACATGTGTACATGTGTATATGTATGACATTTACTTAGTTAATTATAAAATTATAAATATATATAATGTTTTTAAAAAAGTATTTAGGAAATTATAAATAAATATATATTTAAATAATTATAAAATTATAATAAATATAGTTAAATAATAAATATATTTATTATATTTATAATTATATATAAGTATATATTAATAAATATATATATATATATAAATTAGAATTCAGAAGAGAATGTGGACTATGTGAGAGATTTTTGCTCCTCATTCTGACATTGATTAGGGATTCTCACTTATGGTGACCTCGAAGGAACCGTTGTTGGAAATATTTCTTGATCAGGTGAATTTTGAATCACACAAGAATTCCATCTTTGGATCAGATGGAAATCGAGTTGCTCAGGGGGAAATTAAATCGATGGATTTGTCTTCTCTTAGTGTGGGTTGTACTTTCTATCTCTATAAAGACTCCACCACTATTGGGATTCATCAAAACGATATCATAGCACATGTCAAAGCCGAATAAGAGGAGGTATCAAAGAACCTGGAAATGGGTAAGCATTTGATTATTCCTCGAATAATCATTCATAGGGGCTCTATGTTGTGGAAAATAGAAGATATAGTCACATGAATTTCAGCGGCGTTGGGATTTGACAATTAGAAACGTGTTTCAATGGGTCGGGGATTCTCTCATAATCTCTTCCCCACATAGGACATGAAGATGCGAGCATGGGGTCTCGACTTGATCTCCCTCAATCTTAGTGTCATGAACATCCGTGAATGGGACAAGCGATTCAATCCAATATAGGTTCTTTTCTTACTCTATTTAATTGTGGGTAAATATATATGGTATTAACATGTTATTGGGGAATCCCAAAATCCTTTACGACATTACAATTACAATTGGCGTTCCTATTAAGCAGGACAAGAAGAATAAGTTGGCTCGATCTGGGCACCATGCCCTTTTTCTGGTCAAGTATGACCTAAGATATACTTTAATAGATAAAATATTTCTATCCACTATCCACAATGAGTTTGAGTTTAAGGTTGAATATGAGAAGGTTCTTTGGTACTATAAGGGTTTTAGGGTAATTGGCTATGAATTTCTGATTTGAAAAAGAGTTGTAACTTGTATCTTTTGTTCAGGTCAAGGGCATGATGAATGTTCCTATAGTAAGAAGTCTCTATGAATGAGGTATACTTAAAAAATTGCAACTACTGGGAAGGAGAAGAAGGTATCTGTGTTATGGAATATAGTGGTTAGTGAACAAAAATTGGATTTTAAATCGGGTTCTTATGAAGAATAGTTTGATTTAGTTATTTAGGAATCCTTAGGAAAGGATATGGGAATGATTTTTTTGTCTAACAAAAGAAATGCCTCTTCTTTTACTATTTCTACACCTGACATTTTTGTGAAGGATGCGCAAGAAAAAATTTGGAATGGTACATCTTCAACTCCAAATAAAAGGTCATGGGACAACATTGTTACATAGGTGCGGGTAACTACATCATTTCATATGAAATTTCATGAACTGGAAGATTACAAATGGAATCTTAGGTTTGATATGAAGATGGAGGGCCTCAATCTCCTGAATAGGTTCCCACAAGGATTTCTTATTCTGTTCAAATGCATGGTGATGAATCTAATTGTGAGGATTATGAAAAAGGTGAAATTGATTATCAACTTATACAGTAGAGGATATTTCTTGCAATAGGGGATAGTAAAGAAAAAAATAAGGTGATTGTACCTGTTTCAGTTTCAAATCCTATAAAAGTTAGAATCATGGAGGTAGTCCATGATTCTCAGGTGGCCATATCCGTAATTGTTTTTTCTATTACTGAATCACCAGTTACCCTTCCAAAGGGTACTTGATGTCCTAATATTGGTCTTATAGGCTATGTCAATGAAATTTATAACAATGGTCATACATCATAGGAAAATCATGCACATGTTTACAAGAAGGTATCTATTATTAAAGGCAACAAGTTATTGGAGGATAAAGAGGGATTCAAACTGGTGCCCCCTCAGAAAGTTATGGCATATATGTCTACACTTGTGTTGGTACAAACATCTCCTATTTAGGAGCTTCCTCTACTGGTGGGACTTCTAGGTAGTGATATCTCAATGGGAAATGAGAATGTGGATTGGTGTTATCCATCCAACTTTTTCAATCTTATTAAATATTCACTTGAATTATTTGGGAATGCTTCAGATGATGAATTCATCACTATATAGGATAAAAATTATCTTCCTCCTAATGATGATGAGGATAAAAGGCCTATTGAAGTCTCTAATAAGGAGGCGACTGATTGGTTGTTTTGAAACTTGAGTCCATTTACTCCGTGATGGAACCAAATGTTTATGTGTTCAATGAATATATACCTATGAAGTAGTCTTTTGAAATCTATTTAGAATAGGTATTTTGTGTTAATCCAGTGATGGACATTAGAGACATCTCTTGGAAGTCTAGGATCTATTCCATCATGGAAGAATCCTCTGAATCGTCATCGAAAGAGAATCATGTTCCAACACAACATGTTAAGACATGGAAAAGAGGACATCACCCAAAGGGTAGAGGAAGATGTCCTAAAAATCTAGGCACTAGAGGGAAATATAGGAAATGACTTTTTTGTGTTGATATGGGCAGCCCATACCTTGGTTGACCAACCCCCCTTTTTGTATGTCTATTTTGTTTATTAATAAATTTGGAGTCATGGATTTTGTCTCCAAATCCATGACTGATCCATTTCGAGTAAAAATTATATAAATATATATTATTATATACAAATAATTATAAATATATTAATTTATAATTAGAATTATAAATAAATTAATACATATTTAAATAATTATAAAATTATAGTAAATATATTTAAATAATAAATATATTTATTATACTTATAATTTTATATACAAATATATTGATAAATATATATAATTATATAAATATATATATAATTATTTAAATATATAAATTTATAAATACATACATACATACATATAATTATATAAATATATATAATTATAAATATATATATATATAATTACATAAATAAATATAATTATATAATTATATATATATAATTATATATAATTATATAAAAATATTTATTTATAATTATCACTATGAATAAATAAATAAATAAATAAATATTTAAATAATGATAAAATTATAGTAAATATATTTAAATAATAAATATATTTATTATATTTATAATTATATATGTATTTATATATTAATATCGATATATAATTATATGAATTTATATAAATATATATATAATTCAATAAATATATTTATAATTATATATAAGTGATTTTTAAATATATTTATTTACAATTATAATTATATATATATTTAAATTATTATAAAACTGTAATAAATATGTTTATTATATTTATAATTATATATATTTATATATATGGAATGAGTCAAGCTAAAAAGGTCTGATCATTCCAAAGCTCGCGAATTGAAATAGAAAAAACCATGAAGCCCTCTAGAGATGGTGCAGGAGGCTTTGGTTGAAAAGGCCTTTTATTTTTTATTCTCATCACCTATAACCTCAGATTATTCAACCCATGTGATGGTGGAGGGACAAGAGATTTTCAGGATGAAAAGAAACTCATTCGTAGAAGCCCTAAATAAGAAGGTGATGCTGGAGAATGATTGATTTTCTACGACCCCTCTTGAATCCCCAATCTTGAAATCTGAAGATAGTAAGTTCTCTATCCTTATTAACCAAGATTCTCTTAAAGAGTGACTCAATTTAATTCATTTCTCCATTATTGGAAGTCTCATTCTTGTGAAGGGTGAAGACACCCTAAATGTAGATGATCTTTCATGGAAGTTGATCTGAATTTGAGGATTTGATAGTTGGAAGATCATACCCTTGGGGAAAGGGAATTTTCACCATGTTTTTCATCAAGAGTCCCAACGCTCCTCGCCATGGGTGTATTGATTCTAAAATATTATCCGAAGTATTTTTTGGCATTTAGAATGGCACTTGAGCTTTAATCCACATCATCACAATCACACAAATGATCAAGTATGGGTATGGTTTCACGACCTATGATGGGTTTTTTGACGCCCTTAGATCCTGAAGGACACCGTCTCCTGCATTAGTGTGCCTCTGAAGCTCGATGAAAACATTGTCCAGGGGAAACATGGGTACTATGATAGGGTATTGGTAGATGTGTAATTATTTAATATTAGGACATACAATGCTTCTTTAATTTCAAATGGTGAAGAATAAAATTTGAGTTTGAGAATGAATTATTGCCTGAATTTTCTAATATAAGAAAACAGGTTGGGCCTGAGACTTCTAATTTCAAGAAGATTCAAAAAATATGATTTTTAAAAGGAGGGAATACTTTATCTACCATGAATCAGGAGCACTTGAATAAGGCCTTAAAATAATTAAGAGGCAAATAAAATCCGCCATTGGTGGATGCCAGTAAGTATGTGTAGGGACAATATTCTGTTACTCCTGTGTAGCATGATCATCCCATTGAATGGATTCTGATACCCTAGATGGGAAAAGGAAGGTCTGAAAAACATGGGATAATGTAGTGTAGGAGGTATCTTATGTTCAGAGTCTCGTTACAGTTCTTAGGGTGAAATTATTGCACAATAATTTACAAACTATAAATTAAGACAGAAGAAACTCATTGCCTCAAGGGATCAGAAGGGTTTGTAAAATCATGATTCTGAATCTCCATTGAGTGGTAATTCTAGGAAACAAGATTCTTATTGATATATTTCGAATGAAACTAAAAGAATTTCCACATAAGCTCCTACATCTTGTGATTTTCATATGATGCGAGAAACTCACAAGCAGGGATCTCACTCGATGAGAGAGGAGGAAATGAGCCAAGGGGATTTGTCCTCTACCATGGATCCACATGACTCTGGTAAGTATAATTTTAGTATGTTTGACCCCTTAAATAGGTCCAATATCAAGGAGGACTTCCGTGAGGAATTTGACAATCCTCATGAAGTTCACCTTGTTGGGCAAGTATTGGAGGACTCAAGTCTAGTGGAAGATCCAACCCCACTAGATGATAATGACGATGAGACATGGTAGAAGCCCAAAACATTGACGCGCCATCATCCAAGAGATAGGGGTGGTGGATGTTCCCATATATAAATATTATTCTTATTTTGAAGTCGTTTTTCACATGCTTACATACTCCATTCCCCCTTGTTCTTTGTGGTTATTTTATTTTCAATAAATTTTAGAATAATGGGCTATAACCCATGGTTTATGTCTTCTTTGCATATATATTTATATAATAATATAAATATAGATAAATATATATAATTATGTAAATATATTTCTAATTATATATAAATATCTTTTAAATATATTTATCTGTAATTATAATTACAAATAATTAAATATATATTTAAATAATTATAAAATTATAATAAATATATTTATTATATTTATAATTATAAATATTTACATATTAATATATATATGTATATATTATTATATATATATATATTATTATATATAAATATACATAATTATATAAATATATTTATAATTATATACGAATATTTTTAAATATATTTGTTTATAATTATAATTATAAATAATTATAAAATTATAATAAATATATTTAAATAATGAATAAATATACTTATAATTATATTTATAAATATTATTTTTAATTCTTAAAATATTTATTTATAATTATATAAATTTAATTTTTTAATTATATTTATTATATTATTAAAATTGGCACTTTATGTACATTTTTTAGTGCTCATAAAGATAGAGTTTCATCAATGCAAAAAAAAAGCATTGATAAAACATATCTTTATTAGCGTTAGAATATTAGCGCTGATAAAGAAGTGTTTTATTAGTGTTTTTTAATGCTGATAAAGAGGTATCTTGATGATTACTTACTATTTTAGCATTGGTAAAACGTATCTTTATCTGTGCTTTTTTAAAAGTACTGATAAAATCCATACCTGATGTTTTAAATTGAACCCTAATAGAGTCCTCCTCCCTCACACCTTCACGATTTCATGGAACTAAACCCTCACAACTGCTCTTCATCAAGGTTCTCATTGAATCGATCCTCTCAAGATCAATGGTATGTGATTATTTCTTCTTCTCTTTAATCACGATTCAAACTATGTGACCATGCTGTAGGATTGAGTTTTTTATTTGGAATTTTATCTTTGTATTCACACTACCATATAAAAAATACTCCCTTCTCCACATAGAATAGAAAAATGATTGATCTAGTGAAATATTTCTTCATACGATTTTTTCAACTCACTATGGCCCTGATAGTGGGTGTTTTCCGCATGCGCACCACACCATGTTCCTAGAATTTTCACTTTACCTATGAGCCACGAGCACTCCTCCTACACTAAAGCACTCAACATTTCATTCTTCATCAATACTGTCCTTACAACTCACTATAGAACATCAATATTTCCTCAATCATTTCGGTGACTATTTCACTTCTTCATTAAGCTCTTCCAACAAAAAAGTAGCTTCCAAAGTGAATCCAACACAATGAGCATTACAATGGTCGAATCCTCCATAGTTTTTGAATTCCAACCTTATAAACTATAATTTATTTAACTTTTTTGATATTATTCTTCAATAAATTTTTATTTGTTTCCAATTATTGAAATTTATAATATGTTATTGACCTTTATGTGAGGAATTAGGTTTAATTTTTACTCTATTATGAAAGCATCATAATATTTATCATATGGGTTTGAAATTGTGAGACATATGCATGTGTAAATTTCTATAAATTCATCATCAATTTTTATTTGGTTTTGTTTCATTTTTGGTTTTGATTATTAAGATGGATTTATTTTTTATCCAATTTTCCTTCAAAAGGTACAATACTTGATCATTTTTTAAACATAATATACATGGAAATAATTTATTTCGATTTATTTTTAATTTATTTATAATTGGGGTTTATTATTTATTGATTAGTTTTATAAATATATAATATTACAGGTTGGGTGAAACTATAAAAAATTATTACATTATGGTGGGTTTTAGAAGTAATATCTAAAACCGCCTCTCTATATTAAAAAGAATTTAGTGGTTTTATAAAATGAAAACATTATTATCATAATAATTTAATAAACATTGAGAGGTGGTTTCTATGAAACCATGTAATTTTTTTTTTAATTCTTAATCCTGTAATTATTGTGTTTCTAATCTGTACAGCACCCTGATTGCCTATGTGATCTACCCATATTCCTAACATTTTAATCAAGATATATCTCCCTTATCTTTAACCACATGAGATCTCCCTTAGTGTTTATTCTAGCTAGCCTCTTTCACCCTCCACCAGCTTTCCTAAAATCTCTCTCTCTATACTAATATTATTCAACCTCCCTCTCCTTACATCTCATTATAAATTGAGATCTCCCTTTGTGACATAATACATTGCACTAACCATTGTCCATCCATATACACATCTCTTAATAATGGTGGCCCCCTTCTCTCCAATACTCAGTGATGGACACGCTCTACTCTAAATGGACCATGGGCCTTATATTTTTATTTATTTTTTTGGAAAACCCCCTTTTAATGATGTGGAAATGACATTGGGATGACACATACATGCGG
This sequence comes from Viscum album, assembly GCA_963277665.1. NCBI lineage: Eukaryota > Viridiplantae > Streptophyta > Magnoliopsida > Santalales > Viscaceae > Viscum > Viscum album. Next base: position 74,855,464 of record OY728139.1, on the reverse strand, counting down.
TGATGTAGGAGTGTTTTAGGCAAGGGTGTAGTCATTGGACATGATGATATAGTAGGGAATTTTTTCCATCAAATGATTCCATACCACTAGGACCCCGATAAAAAGTAATGAGATCCACACACATTGGAGTAGGCCCCAGATGAGGAATCAGATTAGTAGCAGCCACCAACAGAGCTAACCCAATTGGAAGAATGAGAGGGTATGAAAACTAACATCAATATCAAGCACCATAAAACTATGTATGGAAAAATTCTAGTTGATCAACCATATGAGGTGGGGATATCGACACCATTAACAAAGTAAATGTTGGGGAGGGGAAATTCTAGTGTTTCAGATTTTAGGACTTTGGGCCATATATTGGGCTTTATATAAATGCATCAAGAAAAAATTGAAATTAAATTCTCTTACTGTGTTTATATTGTTGTTAGTGTATGAAAAATTTAAAAATTAATGAGTTTATATTATTAAATATTACATAATTCAATGGTTTAGAATGATGAAAAAAATAATTCTAGTTTAACACATGTTTATAATGATTTTATTATTGACTTTACTAATTTGAATGATTGGGTTTGAAAGTATATGATTAATAAATTTTTTATGTGTTTTATAAATTGAATTTATTTATTATTTTATTATTATTGAAAAGTATAAATATATGGCATGATTTTTAGGTGGGGTTTTATTTTTTAAATAAACTTTCAAAAAGATAAAGTGAATGGTATTTTTAAAAGTGGGATGCCTTGAGTTGTTAAACAAAACTGTTTTTTGAAACCACCTTAAAATATGTGTCAAAATGTTGATTGGTTTCTATATTTATAAATTCAATGAGATTAGTGGTATCCATATTTATAAATGCAAACATGTGTAAGGAAAAATAGTGGTATATATATTTGTATGATCATATTAGCTTTTAGAGGCCTACTGGATACAAAAAATCTCACATCCTACATAATATAGATTGATAATAAAACCATTGAAAGATAATTTCACTAACTCTATACAACCCATATGATATCTATGATGACCCCACTCCCACTAACATGGCCTCATAGAAAGCTATGATCTTCTAAAATTCAGTCCTCAGACCAAAATACTTTTCCTTTTCATAGTTTAATGGATGTATTTCATTGAATGTTGAATATGTAATGAATATATCACCATGATTTCATGTAAAACCATCCAAATGATCCTTATCATGGTCACACCAATCAAGGTTTCCCTTGTTGGGATAATACTTTTCATCCTTAGACATCAAACTAAGAAAATATTTCTAGTGCTTCACCAACTCCCCATCCTAGGAACATTTAGATGTAAGGGGAAAACTATCATCCTCATAAGCACTATCTATCAAAAGTTTATTATTGCAGTTTGTTTCCAAAGAATCATTCCCCATATCTTATGGACATGTAACTATTTTTTTTGAACTAATATGGGCATTATTCATCCCATACAAGGTAATGGTGATCATTGTGGATAAATTCAATGAATAACACCTACCACTAATGGGGTATTTCTTTTCCTAAATTAAATTATATATTTTATTCAAATAATTATGAAATTATTTGAAGTATTAAAAATTTTGGTTCCCATTATTTGAAATTCACCTTTTTAAAATTTATTTATTGTCTTAAATATTAATATTTCCAAATCAAATAAGATGGATATGAATAAAAAATGGATGGATTCCAATCATTTGACAAAAGAGTATGAAGATGGGTTGAAATATTTCATCATGTTTTCAAAATATAATGAATATAACCCTTCTCAAATCTTTTGTCTATGTTTATTATATTGTTATTCAAGACTAATTATTCCATATGAGTTGGAAGAACAATTTATCTATCATGGAATATATTGAAGTTATAAAATTTGGACTAAACATGGGAAAAAGTGAATGTAGTTAGTGAGTAGTATAACACTGTGTTTTATGGATCATTTGATATGATTAAAAGTGTAGAAAATAAATAAGACTATACTGAGGATGTTATAACTCTTGTGAATGACGATGAAGATTTTATTGATGAAATGAAAATGACAGTTTAATATGAACTTTATGATTTACCAAAATTATTTGAGAATTTAAAGAGTTTCACAAATATTTTATTGTATGCTAGTTGTACTAAATATACCACATTGTAACCCATAATGATGTTGTATAATTTGAAAATTGGAAAAGGATGGAGTGGAACTAGTTTTTCTAAAATACTTTATCTATTTAATGATATGCTCCTAGAAGATAATGATCATACTAGCTAAAAATATGATGCTAAATGAATGCCACATTCAATGGGTTTAATCTATGAAATAATACATGCATATCCAAATAACATTATACAGTTTCTCAAGGATAAAAAATAACATAAAGATGGCCCAAAGTGTCATTCTTATCGATATAAGAAAGTTGAATGAGGTCCTATAAAAGTTGTATGGTACTTTCTAATCATTCCATGATTTAGGAACCAATATGGAAGTGAGGAGACTACACGACAATTATCATGGAACAAAACCACAATAAATAAATATGGGAAACCTCATCACCCAATAAAATCTCCTCAATGGAATAAATTTTTTCACAAGTATCCTGAATTTAGAAACAAGTTGAGAAACCTTCATCTCACACTATCTACAGATAGAGTGAATCCTGTTGGTTTTTAAAGAAGAACTCATAGTACAAGGTGACATATGTTAGTAAATTAAAAGTTTTAACTATGGTTATGAACAAAACAAAAATACATTACATTATCTCTACTTATATTGGGAACAAAACAACCAGGTAATGATGTTGATGTTTATTTGGATCCATTTATCGATGTTTTGAAATTATTGTGGGATTTAGGTATTACATTGTATGATTCTTACAGAAATGAAGATTTCATGTTGAAAACCATATTTTAAGGTATGATAAATTACTTTCCTTTTTATGGATTTTTTAGGATATATAATTAATGGAAGTCAAGGGTGTCCCATTTGGGAACAAGGTAGAAATTCAATTAAGTAGAAACATTTACTGAAGAATGTGTTTGTAGGAAGTTATAGATTTATACCATGAAAACATAAGTATCAATATTGGATGACATCATTTTATGGGATTTTAGAAGAATGTACAACATAATATCCACTAATAGGTGATCAAATAATTGATAAATTAAAATACATTGACACTGATTCAGGTAAACCTTTTTAAAAAAACCTTATGAAAAGTAGTTGAAAATAGAGATCAGTTTTTTTGATTGATTATACTAGATTTTTTTACACATCAGACATTTTATTTATGTTATGCACGTTAAATAAAATGTATGTGATAGTTTCAATGGATATTTACTAAATTCACCCGAAGAAATAGAGGTTGTAATTATGTCTAGGTTGTTCATGATTAACATGACAATACAAGAAGATTTTTCACCAATGAAGGGTAAAAAATGAATTTTTTTCCGCCACCTACATACACTATTTCCAAGAAGGATAGATATCAGTTTTTAAACATATTGAATGTTGTAGAGGTTCTAGAGGGGTATTCATTGAATATAAAGAATATTGTGTCAATGAATGATTTAAATTTAAAGGGTATAAAATCACATTATGAGAATGTTTCGATGAAACATATAATGCTTGTAGACTTACATTACATTTTTACTAATAATTTCATTCATACATTAATGAATCTATATTTATTTTTCAAATATATATGCAACAAAGTTATTGAGACTAGGAAAATTTTGGAACCATGAAAAAATAAATTACCATCATATTATGTGTATTGAAAATGTTCTTCCTACCATAATTCTTTAATATGATGGTTCACTTGATGGTTCACTTGTTAAGAGAGATTCATCTATATTTTCCTTTAAATTATATATGGATGTACCCCATTTAACGATATATGAATATTTTTAAAGGGTATGGAAAAAAATAATATTTGGCCAGATGGTTGTATTGAGGAGAGATATATTGTTTAGGAAGCTATTGATTTCGGTACCAGCTACCAGTCTGATGTGTAAGTCATTGGTATATAAAAATCTCACTACACTAGGTGGATTGAGGGTGAAGGAATTTCTAGAATAGATATTGTCACAATCACTATTATAGATCAAAAGATGGCCCACCTTTACATTTTTCATAACAGTATAGTGGTTTTCCCATATGTTGAAACCCCCAAAAAATTATTAATAATTTTAATCAATCAAGGGATGAAATATGAATATCAAGTATACATAATCAATAGTTTATAGGATGGTTTTGAGACCATATATTTAACTTTCCATCTAAAAATATGTATTTAATTATAGAATGACTTAGATGGATGGAAAAAAACCAAGTGTGCTTGTATTATCTTATAATGGTTATGTAATTAATGTTTATACATTATATGAAAATGAACATGATGAATGAAGTACCATGGAAATTAGTTGAGTTACACTTGTGGTTGAAGCGATGTTTGTATCTAATACAAAGTAAATAAATCCAATTTATGTGAATATGTTATACTTTGGTATAATAAATAAATATGAGAGTTGGATTATACAATATTATAAGTGCCTAATTGTCAATGAATGTGGGTGTATAACAGGAGTGTTGTTAAAATAAATGATTTGGGATTAATGAAAGTGGATTTTAGTAAGGAAGGGTAAAAAGATGAACTATTAAGAATGGAATATCTAGTAATAAAAGTATTTTATGTTTAAAATCCTACAAATTAAATGTGATCAATTGTTCTGTTATCGACTAAAAACACTGAAGGGTCCGATGAACATTCAAATAAGGATGAACCTTTCATTGGGGCTTCATAATTATTTCAAATTATTCCCAACGTATATGGAGTCTTGTATGTCAGATGAGACCATAATTAAGGGATTTGGATACTTGATATAGGGGTAAAATCCCATCAACCATAAAGAAAGAGTGTTCAATAATCAGGTTGTATATATTTTTTCTATATACATTTTGTTACCTCATATTATTTTCTTTTTACTACCGTATTTACATAATATAAATTTAATGTTAAACCACTTTTATATATAATGACTTATGCATGTGTCGTTTCTCCCAATACAAAGGAACAACATGTTGCTTAAACTATTGGTGCTCCCAATGCAAAGGAACAACCTTCTGCACATTCCAAAGCTACCAATCCATAGGAGAAAAATATTGACAATTTTGAACCCATGGAAATGGTAGACAATGAAAAACTAGTGTCCCATAAAAAAGAGTTACTTACCATGTTAGTGTTTGAAAAATTATTAAGAAAATAAGTAATGGAATAAAATTTGATGTTGGATGAAATTCACATGGCCATGATATTAACCCCAACAAGGCCATTTTAAGTAGTTTCGTTAAGCACACCACTCAAGATCACATTCCTATTTCTATAGATTCATGGAACAATGTTGTGGTCATGCTAAGGACACTAATTTATGAAGATATTATCAGAAAATTATGATATACTTTCTTTATTTTACAAAAAATCAATATAATGAAATATTTAATTCCTCTTCATTATCCCTTATATAGTGCAATTATAGTAGATGAATCTAAAATGAAATTTTTATCAGCGATTTCTTGAAATTCTCACACAAGATTTTGCACAATTCTTACAATGTATCATCTCAAAGATACTGAAGGGAAAATAAAACCACACTCACCACAGATGTATGAACACTTTATATGCCAATAAGAATGGGTTTCATTTACTGGTTGTCATAAGGAGACATATTTTCAAGTACATTGTGTCTGATAATAAATTGTTTTATAATACGTTAGTCAATCACTATGATTAATAATTGATAATTTATTAAATAACAACTGAGTACTAAAAAATAAGAAACAGACTGCAAAACCAATGTAACCCTACTATAATGCAAGGATAGGGTATTCTTAGTTTGATAAAATGGTTCATATTTTAAATCTACCATAATACTTTTATGTGACATTAAATAAAAACATAATTTTTTTTCTATTTTTATATATAGATTGATAAATACAAATACAAAACCACTTCCATCTCAAATCATGTTCTATATAAGGAGGAACATATAAATAATCATGGGATACTAATAGATGAAAAAACACAAAAAATGTGGGAAAATTGTGTAAGTATGACATAATAAAAAATTTTTTTGTTTTAAATCAGTATTACATAACTACAAGTACTTTTTTTCTTATATTTTTTTATCTGATTTAGAAATAGGAATCAATATCATATATACCAAATGAACAATTACTATCGGTGGACTTGAAGCATCCAGAAAAATATGACCGCATTTTAGGTGTGGGTTTTGGGGTGACACCTCAAACATATGTTGAGAAAATAAATGAATAGGGGATAAAGAGAAAAGCTGGAATAGTTGTAGAAGTAATTAGCTACTCTTGAAAAAAAATGGTGTTAGAGTTAATAAAAAATGTTATGTGAAAGAATTAAAGATAAGAAAAAATTTGAAAACAACCACTTTGTGAATATCCCCCCACCCCCACTAGCTTTGAGGAAAGTCATTCCCCTCAAAGAGCTATCTTAGATGAGGCAATCAATATTATCATAATTATTTATGTGAAATGTGAATAAATAAGACACTTATACCGTTCTTATATTGATATTCTATAGAGAAAAAATCATTATGATTTATATATATAAACACCCACCCATCCCTTTATTGTGAGGGCTACTAGGTTCAATATCCAAGAAGATTGTTCACAAAAAAACATCATATAGGTTATGTGAGAGTGGGGATTAACACAAGTCATGAGCCGGGCACCGAGTTACCTATTTTACATGTTGACATAGATATTCATACAGTCAAGAAAGCTATTGTAACATTTTAATCATGGATATTAGATCTTGAAAGAAAGCATTTCGACAAGTAGGTATTAATTACTAAAATATTTTGCATGAAAAACATTTAAAAATTAATGAAAAAGATCTGAACCGATGATTGTTATTTTAGACAGAAAGAGGGAAGGGGGTGAAATGAAAGGTAAAATAAAAAATATCCAAAGGATCAACAAACAAATCAAAAAGTTATTCAGAAATCACCTTTACCCCACCCATTGAATTTCCACATTTACTAACATTGAAGGTTCTTATGGATATAAGGTTACAAAGTGGTAGTAATTTCAGCATTGATTTTGATGAAAAAAATGTATGTAGAGTCCATTATAGACTACATTTCTTTTCATAATTTAAATTAAATCCTCCAGTATGAATGTCTTGGAGTCATAGTTGTAAAATTATACATGAGGTGTATTTTCATGATTTGTTTTTCCAATAACTGATCTACTATGTTAATTATTAATAAATACAATTCGTATTTTTTATATTCATATATATCAATACTATTTGAAGGGAAAACCCTATAAACCTAAATATGGATTCATTAGTCCTGACATCACTTCTACATAACTATCCTCAAGGGAATTAGATCAAATTGATACAATAATGAAAAAACTGGCAGTAATGTTTGAAAAATACTTATATATGATAGACTCTTCTTATTACCAATTATGTAGGGGTAAGACATAAAATTTAATCATATAAAATATATTTTTATTCCTTTCATTGCTTATTCATTTTTGTTTTTTTTATGTTGTATTGGTTAATCATTGTAGTCAATTTGGATACTCTAATGATTTATTTTTCAGGATTCACTACATGGATACCCAATAAAGAAACAACACATGATGATATTTTTCAATTTTTAATACACTAACTGTAATGTTTTAGAACTAAATATAAGTGATGTAATTTATATTATTTTTAATGATAATTTTATTATGATATAGAGGTGTTTAAATATTTTAAAAATCAAGGGATGAGAACAGTCCATGCATACAAGGAGCCTATATAATTATACATGTGGATATGTATTAGGATATATATAATAAGAATTCACTATTAAAAAATATATCAAAACAAATTACTTTTTTTCATTGTTTTTAATGTGTCCAAAGAAAACCAATTGAAATGATTGTGGTTATTATGTTTTCATATTTATGAGAGATATCCTATACCATCAACAAACAAGAATCCTTGAAGAGGTATTTTCAAAGATAATTACAATTTCATTTAAAATATTTATTAATCCTTTGCATATTTATATTTTTCCAATACTACTAGGACTGTAAAAAGTTCTCATATTCACAAGATGAAATATATTTTTTAGAAATGATAGGGAAGAATACCTACTATTAGAATGTACACATATATCATGAAGATATGAGTTCCTACTTCATATTTATCAAATTTTCACATAATTTTATCTATATTTTTTAGTTAATTTCCTCATTATTTTTATCTGATACTCATTTTTGATAATTTTCATAGAGATCATGAAGTAATGAGTTCATTAAGAAGGATGATTCACCCATGTATTGTGATCATACACTCAATAAGGATGATTCCCTCATGATGATGGAATTTTTGTTAATTCTATAATTCATTAAATATTATAGGTTATCAAACAAAAATATTGTTAGATAACCCAAAATTTTGAATGCATTCTAGGATAAAAAGACACAATGGAATCAATCATACCTCAATATGATTCATGATGTACCTGGTATGACTCAAATTGTATAGTTTCAGTTTAAAATTGACATTAAATTAATGTATTATTTAATATTTGTGTTTAATTAATTTCTTAATAGTATTACTAACATAAGAATTTTTTTCTTATACAGATGGATTATTTTTCTTGAGTTGGGGGGGGGGGGTTGTTCTAATCTACTCATGCTCAAGAGAGATTGGACTTTGAGGTTGTAAATAAGATAATGGAAATAAGGAAATGGTCCAATCAACCACATCTCAATTCAATATAGAGTGTGCTCGGTATGATTCAACCTATATGTTTTTTAGATTATAATTTACATTTTAGTTAAAAAAACACATCACATGCTCAAAAAACAGCAAACAAATTCATATTTTTTTTATAATTTTGGACAACGATCCATCAATCATTTGTGATATGTAGGAATCCACCACACCTCAATATAACACATGGTGTGACCAGTATGACTCCAAGTGTGTTATTTATTTAGAATTGACATTTTAGTGAAAAAGTTAAGAGAAATTATAAAAATAGATCAAACATATTTAGATTGTTCTAACAATTTAATAAAATGGTCCATAAGTCATTTGGGTAATGTATCAATCATCCTCACCTCAATCTAATATAAGGTATTCCTAGTATCACTCAAAGTGGTTGTTATCAGTCATGAATTGACATTTTAGTTCAAAACATATGCCACTCACTAAAAATAGAACAAACACACTTATATTTCCTTGATAATTTAGTAAAAACTATTCATAAGTCATTTGTGATTTGTAGGAATTAGTCTCATGTCAAACCGATACATGATGTGATCAATATGACTCAAAATAAATGTTTTTAGTTTAAAATGTCATTTTAGTAAAAAAATAACATACTCAAAACCAAGAAAACAAATTAATATTATTTTTATGCTTTAAAAAATTGATCCATAAGTCATTTTTTATTTGTATAAATCAACCTTACCTCAATCTGATGCATGATGAGACTCGTATGACTAAAGTGTGTTTATTTATTTAATATTTACATTTTAGAAAATAAGACAAGTGGCATACTAAAAACTAAGGAAAAAAATCATATTATTTTGTTAATTTAGGAAAAAAATACACATGTAATTTATGATGTGTTGGAATCAGCTGTACCTCAATCAGATATACGGTGTGCTTAGTATGACTCAAAGTGACCATTATTAGTTTAAAATTGACATTTAAAATCAAAAAATTTATAACTCACTAAAAAACAATAAAATATGCTATGATTGTCTTTATAATTTAGGAAAATGGTTTATAAGTCATATTTGACATGTAGGAGTTAGCCTCTTATCAAAATGACACATGATGTGATAGATATGAATCAATGTGTTAGTTATGAGTTTAAAATTGAAATTTTAGTTCAAAACATGTTCACTCATAGAAAACAAGTAAAAAACATTCTTATTATGTTTATAATTTAGTAAAATGATTCATAAGTCATTTGTGACATGCGGAAATCAGTCTCACATGAAACTGACACAGGATGTGACTAGTATGACCTAAAGTGTGTGTTTTCTATTTAAAATATAATTTTAGTAAAAAAACATTTGATATACTCAAAATTAAGAAAAATCATTAAGATTGTTTAAATAATTTATGAAAATGATTAATAAGTCATTTTCGATTTGGAGGAATTAACCTCGGCTCAATCCGATGCATGGTGTGGCGATTATGACTCCAAGTGTTTCTTTTTATTTAAAATTGACTTTTTAGTAAGAAACACAACTGATATACCCAAAACTAAGAAAACACATTCATATTATTTTTATATTTCAGGAAAATGATAAATTGGTGATTTTTGTGTGTGTAATAATCAACCACACCTCAATTCGATACACAATGTACTCGATATGACTCAAAGTGGCCGTTATCAAATTAAAATTAACATTTTAGTTCAGAATGTGTGTCAATCACTGAAAAACCACGAAAAAACACTCAGACTGTCTTGATAATTTTCAAAAAATGATCCATAAGTCATTTTTGACATGTAATCATCAGTCTCACATAAAATTGACACATAATGTGAGTGTCATATCTCAAAGTACGTTTTTCCTCTTTAAATTAACATTTTAATAAAAAAGCTCAAGTGACATACTCAAAATTGAGAAAACACATTCGTATTATTATGATAATTTAATAAAATGATCCATAATTCAGTTTTAATGTGTATGAATTAGCTTCACCTCAATTTGATACATGGTGTGACCGGTATGAGTCCAAGTGTGTGATTTTATATAAAATTAACATTAATTTTTGTAAAAAGGATAAGTGATGTACTAAAAAATGATCAATCACATTCATATTGTTTTGATACTTTAGGTGAAGGATCCATAATTCATTTGTTGATATGACTCAAACTAGTCGTTATCAGTTTAAAATTTATATTTTAGTTCAAAACACATGTCACTCATTGAAAACCAAAAAATGCACTACAGTTATGATGATAATTTAGTAAAATTATTCATAAGTCATATTTTACTTGTATAAATTAGTATCTCATTAAACCAACACACGATGTAACTAATATGACTCAAAGTGAATGTTTGTTTTGTTTAAAATGACATTTTTGTAAAAAACAAAAGTGATATACTCAAAAATAATAAAACACATTCATATTGTTTTGATACAGTAGTAAAATGTTCCATATTTCATTTTAGAAATATAGGAATCATCCGTACCTAAATCATATGTATGGTGTGACCTAAATGACTCCAAGTGTGTCTTTTTATTTAAAATTGACATTTTAGTAAAAAAGACCAGTGACATACTCCAAACTGATAAAACACATTTGATATGTTTTTATAATTTAGTAAAATGTCCCATAGTCCATTTTTAACAGGTAGGAGTCATATTCACCTCAATACAATACATAGTGTTCTTGGTATGACTCAAAGTGTCCATTATGAGTTTAAATATGAAATTTTAGTTCAAAAATGCGAGTCCCACTCTAAAAATCAAGGATACATTCTCCAACTATCTTGATAATTTATGAAAATAATTTATAATTCATTTTTTATGTATATGAATCAGTATCAAATCAAACTGACATGATATGTGACTGGTATGACTAAAATATCATGTTTTCTATTTAAAATGATATTTTAGTAAAAAAACGTTTCATACTCAGAATTTCGAAAACACATTCATAAATTTTGGATAATTTAGGATAATGATCCATAAGTAATTTGTGGTGTGTAGGAATCATCTGTACCTCAATCCAACATTCACTATGACTGGTATGACTCCAAGTGTGTCTTTTTATTTAAAAATTACATTTTAGTAAAAAAGAAAATTGACATACTCAAAACTAAGAAAAAAACATTTATATTATTTTGATACTTTATGAAAAGGATTCATAAGTCATTTTTGATGTGTAGGAATCATCCGCACCTCAATCTAAAACACGGTGTTCCCAGAATGTCTCAAAGTGTCTTTGATCAGTCTAAAATTGACATTTTAGTTCATAACATGTGTCACTCACATAAAACAATGAAAACGTGTTTGAATTACCTTTATACTTTAGGAAAATGATTCATAAGTTATTTTTGATGTGTAAGATTCAGTCTCACGTCAAACTGATGGAAGATGTGACCGGTATGAATCAAAGTGCATGTTTTTAGTTTAAAATGACATTTTAGTAAAAAAGAAATGTGAAATACTCAATAGTGTGAAAATGTATTCATATTATTTTTATACTTTATGAAAATGATCCATAAGTCATATTTTATGTCTATGAATTATCCCAACCTCAATCTAACACACAGTGTGACCAGTATGGGTATAAGTGTGTCCTTTTATTTAAAATCAACATTTTATTCATGTATTGTTTCATATTACATTAAATTTATTTCTTTATAGTATTACTAATATAATAATTTTTTTATTAAACATGTGGATAATTTTTCTCAAGTTGGGGTATTTTTTTTGAAACTAATACCATGATCATGATTTTTTGAAAGGGGGTCGGGTGCTAAAGGTAATGAAACATTGATGTTTTTTAATTTTTGTGAAATCACTTCTAACATAATTGTATGAAACAATATTTTGAATATATCCAATATAGTGTTTTTATGTATATGTGATTTAATTTTTATTTCATTTAATTTTTTATGAAATGTCAATAAAGAGGTTGCTATTGGAGTGTGATTTAATTTAAACAACCCACTATAGTAGTTGGATGTAACATCCCTAACCTAGTAACCACAACACCGATTCCCTAATCGAAGTCATCACATGACCTTGAGTGCGCCATCTCGTATGCCAGAGGTTTCCGACTAGTGAAGAGGGTCTAATAAGTTACATGGGGAGACTATACTCTCTTTACCAGAGTAATCCATAGTAGAAAAAAATATAAATAGGGTAAAAAATATGAAATAACCAATAAACATACATAGAAAAAATATCCCAAAACTAGGGACAAACCATAATTCAACATTAACTATGTCATGACATGCTAATAATGCCAAAGGGAATTAAAACCCAAAATAAAAACAAACGTCTCAATCCCCAGATCGGGTCCTGACTCCTAGTCCAGATCCTTATATGTGCATATCCTAATCCCAACTCAACATCCTAGCATAAGGCCTTTCCTATTGTCCTAACCTGTGACCATGAAATATGCTCAGGTACCCAACGGTGTCCTGAGCAGGGTGTGAGTACAAAAATTTGTAGGTCACCACCAACGATGTCAACTAAATATTTAGTCTACTTGATAGTGTATGCAAATATGAATCAATGATGGGGGAACAAAAAATAATTAACTTATTATAATTTAGTTAACAATGGGTATCCTAACCATTTCTATCATTATTACTATATAAACCACTCATCAATATTATTTTCTTAATCCAATATCTTCATTTTTTCTATGGGTTAGGTATATACATCATCTATACATGGGTCTAAGGAAATAAATCACAATGCATAAGAGAATAAACCAAGTCCCTATCCCACTAGGGATAAAAAAATCACATCAACACATTATCCTCAACTCAAAGTCTTAGTTTAGGTTGAATGAAACTCTTAGTGGAATAGATCCTCAGTCCCATTCCCTAACCTGTGCATTTTGGGGTGGAGGTTAGAGCCTCGGTCTAACTCAACCCATGGGTACAGAACATCATGTCAGTACTCCACTCTACCAAGCCATGTGAACATGTTTATTTAATCATTTACCATATACATACCATATCACAAACAAAGAACAATCAATATAAGTAACAATTATATTCTATAACCATAAATATGAGAATTAATACTAATACATAACCCATTAACACATGTTTCATTACATTACATAGCCATTTAGCCTAATTACCATTCTCATTCCCTAAACCATTATGTATATTCAATAATTCCCATACATTATCAAATTTTCATCAATTAAATTTCATTATCCCATTTATCCCATTTATAATTTCACAAGCATCTGTCTACTTATTCTTTTTAATTTCAACTCTTATATCATATAGCACAACCACTCTATTAAATTCAACCCTTTAGGTAGACCCCATAATTTTAATGAACTAACCCATTAAATATATTAATAAATTCACTTATTACATCCCATTTAACAGATTCCCCATTTTTCCTTGACATTAACATTTACAAGTTCAACATTTCACATGCACTAATGCTCTTAAGAATTTATAACATAATTCACTAAGCATTCGATATAATCTCATTCAACCCATTTGCCGATTTCGTGTCATACAAAAAACCCCTTATTCCATTATCCCCCTAGGAACCACTATCATTATTCAATTTTGAACATAATAAACCAATAAAAAATAATCTTCATGGGATCCAAATTATCACTCCACAACCCTACACTTAAGCCTACCATTCTCATGGCCCGAGAATGCCAGCTCACCCCATGGGTGGACATAAAATGGTCAAGCCATTCTCCATGAATCCAATGAGGACTATGAGGTGTTCAATTTATCATTTAGACACCCATTTCACCAGAAATCATTAATGTTCCCAAGAACAAAATAATAGGAATACAAGAACACAATTTTATATGCACATATCCATATATAACCATGGGATATAACTTGTAGAACACCTACCTAAAATCTGATTATGAATACCCTCTTAATTGTGGAAATAGATCTAGATTCAAGCACCCATTGGAGCCCCAAAATATTTTTTACTATAAAATAGTGTTTTAGGTATTCAAAAGAATATGGGAGAAACTAAAAACCCTAATTTGGAAAAGATAACTAAGAGGAGCATTAGACTTACATGGGGCTTCGATCTGCAACTAACAAGGATCCAAATGGCCAAATATCAAAGGAGAACCACCTTTGTTAATCTTGATACTATTTGGTTCATCCCTAGAGAGGAGAGGGGGGTAAATTAGGGATAAATCAGGTGGAACATAAAAATCCCACATTGGATTTTTTTTAATTTTTTTTTCAACTTTACGGGACCGCATGGTTTACTTGAACAGTTTTGCAAATTGTGCACAAGACACTTCCCAAGGGAAGATGGGTCACATAGTTACCTGGGCAGGTCACATAGTTTGATAAACCATGCACCATCCATGTGATATGCCACTACTCATGGTTGAACAGTTTTCCAGGGCAGGCTGTACGGTATACCTAGCAGTGCGCTTTGGTTATATTGGCATGATTTCCCCCTCCTTTCGTGTTTTAAACCCCCGAAACACCCATAAGGCCCCTCATACACTCAAGAAACATTTATTTGACCCTAAAAATATGTTGAAACCAAAATTTTATAAAGGGACATAAATTTATGAAATTCGGGATCATACATTGGTCCTTTATCAGTGCTATTTATAGCATTGATAAAGACCCCCTTTATCCGTGCTAACAAAAGTGCTGATAAAGGGTTCCATTTATAATTTACAGAAATAGTACTGATAAAGGGGTCCCCATTTTAATGAATCTAAGAACAAAAACACTTTTTTAACACTGTTAAAGCCCATTTATTGTGCTGTCAAAGGGCTAATTTGTGGTAGTGATTATTTATGAAAAATAATATTACCATAATGATAAACATTATGAGTTTATTTTTATTTTTATAATACACTCTAAAATAATATTTAAAAATAATAAAAACTTATAATACCCAATATTAAATAATGATTCATAATTGGATAAGTATCCCCCTATCCATATACTGAAATTCATAACATGCGTTACGAGTATTAGTCAAATTTATAATCTCGGTAGCATGAATTTAATTTAACTAAATTTATTCAACTAGGTTCATTTATTTTTTCCAAAATTTACCCATTCACACAAAAGTTCAAACAATCATGATGTATGCTATTTTACTAGGTATCTACCATAAAATAAATACAACCTCATTTCATTGTTTGGTAGAATCATATTCCTTTGCGTTAGATCATGTGTGGGGGAGATCCCATGTCCTAACTAGTTTCTCTAACCTATATCACACACCAAGATAAAACGATACCATTTACCTATAAATACATGAAATCCTTAGAGTTAATAAATCTAATATATATCTTATCTCTCAAAAATCATCTCCAATACCACTATGTTATGACCCTCCCTCTATTGGTACCCATCCTGGGTCAGCAGTAAAGAGAAGGGATAACCCCTGAAGCTCACCGCCCGAAGGTCTGGGGTTGGAGACTAGAATTGTGGGTATAAAACATATTGTGTAAGGTATTCCCCTCATAATATATCTTAATTATAAGCGATAATTAGAGAAACACCAATAAAAACTACATTATATAATATTGAATGAATCACCAAAACAATACGTCGAAAGAACTCCTAAGTAGAAACTCCAATCTACAAGTCCAACTCTAACCTTTCAAAGTCTATATCGGTCACTAAAACTCCACATGAAAACATAAAAAACAATTTATATACATAAGGTGATCCTAACATGCATAGTCGGTAGAATCATCCTTAGGAACTCTCACGAAAATGTGAGAAACTCATGTTGATTCTCTGGTGAATAAAGAGTGTTATGTCTTGAAGGATTGAATGGAAATAGATAGGGGTGTATTGTATTTTATTAAAATTATCATAGTTATTAAATATAATTGTGGAATTTTGTAGTTTAAAGAGATTAAAAAATTATTTATTAAATTATTAATAATAGTGCATGTGTAAAGAGTGAATGATGAAAAATAAATATATAAACATAAGAAATTTTATTAAGTTAGGGTCGAAATGATCATAATCCACTCCTCACACAACAATTGATGGAGTATGATACCCACTAAAAAAATTAGAGACACTTTATCATGGGAGTATCCAAGAATCAAGATATTTACAATGGTAGTAATCCCAACCTAGTAATTTACTAAGAATCATACCTGAACCGAACTATCATTTTGTGGGAGAAAACAAATCCAAAGGATTTACTATATGAGTATCCCTTAAACTATAAGTGAATAGAAATAGTGGTGTAGGAATATTGTTTTAATCTCTTTAAATATGTATAATGATAATCTATAGGGGATCTAACAAAGTTAGTTTGTAGACAATTAAGATCTCAAGCTTTTAGAGTGTCAAATGATGAAGATCTACTTTGAATGCAGCTTGTAACACATCACTTTGATAGTAATGATCATACAATGAGATATTCTATCTATTTATTGTATCAAAATATGTTTTAAAAAACATATTATCCATACACATCCAACCCTACTCGATCCCCATTAAATAGAATTTACAAACACAAATAAACAACTTGAAATTGGTTATAATAATTCAAAACAATAATATCAATGATATATGAAATTATCATAGAAAAAGAAAGCCATTTACGAAATTATCATTTGATAATTAAAAAACATAAATCAATTAAAACCAATTTAAAATTTAATTTGAATATTTTAATGAAAATATCCATAAAAATTAATGATTAATAATCATTCAAATAAGTTAGAATAAACCCATAAATACCACATGGCAGTTCATCAATAAAATTTGAATTTCAATTTACATTCCATATTTTCATATAGATATCCTAATGAATTAAAAATTTAATAATACATGATTAGAAACATTGAAACATGTCTTAATATAACCATTATCATTAAACATGAATTTATAAGTAAAAAAAATAAAGAGTCTAACTTAAAATAAATATATTAAAAATTTATAGTTTTATGTTACATGTTCATGAATGAAAACAAGAATTTAATTTATATCCAGAAAAATTTCTTTAAAACATTATAAAATAACTTCACGTATATTCTATATGATTTATATGTATTTATAGAATCAAAAAAACAATTAAACAATTTATATAAAAGTGAAGCAAATGGAAATATAAAAGAAATTAAAACAAGGGCATGTAAAATTTTAGTTAACTATGTGAAGATGTTTTGTATATTGGGTAAAGGGAATAGAAAAAATTAAATATGATTCATAATGATAATAATTCACTAAAGGGTAACCAAAATTATTATAATCTTCTTAATTGAATGTTTGGTCCAAATTTAGATCCTCTTAAAATCATTTTTTGCATTTTTGACAATTGAATAATATTTATTTAATTAAATTAATCTTCCAATGCATCAAATATAATTTATATATTACATATGTAGCTTAATATATCATCGAAAAACAGTTTTAAAATTAATATGAAAAACTATATAATTATACTGAGAAATTTGGGGGCAAACCCCTTTATTAAAAAAACACAAACCCCTTTTATGGGAGAAGGGGGAACCCAACAGAAATCCATAGACCTAAAGACACATAGGCCTAAGGATACAATGACCCAAAATAACAATGACACAAAGTCATTAAAAATAAAACCAAATATCAACTCTGCATATCCCAAAGACTCGGTAATCATAAAACCAAAAATCAATAGTCCAAAGACCCAATGGTACAAACAACCATTACACAATCCATTGTTAAGAAAATAAAGAGACGAAATAGGCCAACCCTAGCCCAGTAACGTATCATGATTCCCCCAGCTAACCATGCCACCTCTATGCACCAGATTTCCAACTATAGTTTATTGAATTTTAGACAATTTTATTATCTATCTATAATAGTGTGAACTATAAAATCCAATGTTTTTAAAATCAATTTATTATGGAAATAAGGTACCAAAAATAATCTAGAATTTAAAAATTCATATGAATTTTTTTTATGTTTTTGAGTTACGTAAGGGTAACTCAAAATTTATATCACTTAAGTAAAGGTAACTAGATTTTGATATAAAAAGGTAACATTATTTTTTTAAGTTAAGTAAAGGTAAAAATAATTTTATGCATGTTAATAAAGGTTAAAAAGAAATTTATACAAGTTAAGTAAGGGTAATAAAAAATATCTACATGTTAATTAAGGGTAACAAGAAAGTTCTACAAGTTAAGTAAGGGTAAAATAAACCTAAGAAAAATAATTTTTAATTGAATATAACAAAAATAATTTTAAATAATAATATGAATAAATGTTCAACAAAAATAAACAATATGTAATTATAAAAACATAAAATAAATTTGCAAGGAACTGCTCATATATTCTCTCATTTTTTGATAATTTCAAAACATTATATAAATTTCAAACCTTTCCCCCCTTTTTTGGAATTGATCAAAAAGTTTAATATTTGAAAATATTTTATACCCTATATAATGTTTTTATTATTTTTAAAACAAATAATAAAAAATAATGAAACTGAAAAAACATTATCTCCCAAAATAAAAATTTTCATCATATAAATAAACTCCTCACCAAAAAATGATTTCTTAAAATGAGATATATCAACTATTTAATAAAAAAATAAATCTCAACCTAAATAAAATAAATATATAACAAAAATATATAACTCTCCCAAAATTAATTCTTATATAAATTATAACATATAATATCTAAAAATATATTTCTATAGGATCCATAAAAACATGTTGAGAAAAAAATAAAATTTTAAAATAATGATTATTTAAAATGAATTTTAATGTAAATAATATGGAATATTACAATAAAAATATATAACCTATAATACCTTATCGATGGAAAAAATTATTTTTTAAAGAGCATAATAACATAAAATATGATAAATCAATATAAACAGGCATGATTGTCAAAAAATAATAAAGATAATTACTTAGGAATCCACACCAGTTTTGGTCCAATATGATTTAAAAACTATTTATTGGGGACCCATGATGCATAAATATTATTCATATAAACTTTAAAATAAGATTTAAAAATATATTCCTTTGTGTGACTAACTGACTGTACAAATTATAATGAGCAATCTGAATCATAATGTCTAAATAATCCACTTCTAAAGCAAGTACAAGATGAGATAGATTTATTTTTTACCTTTAACAAATCCATTTTTATACATTTGAGGTAATATATCATAAAAATTAATACAATTCATATTAATTTTTGATGTATATTTTTTTTAATCTCATAAATTCATCTAATGTTTGACTTCCAATAGTAAATTTACATAAGATTTTATTCAAAATTTTAATTTCCTCCTGAAGACTTCCATTTTCATTTTTGAATAAATTCAAGACCATCACAAAATTTTTCTTTTGTACTAGAAACAAAATTTTTCAAACTATAATTATTATATTCTAGGTTAGATAAATTATATTCCTAAACCTTTACATTCTTTTCTCTTAATCAATGTCACAAATAGTCTCTTTAAATTTTTTATTTTTCAAAATAAGACTTTTTTTATTTATAAAAATTAATATAATAAATAATTATATTTTCATACTTCTTATAAATATTTTCATTTACTCTTTAAAAGCATCATCAAATTCACTTAATTATTTAGCATTAATGTTATCACAATCAGAATCAGAATTGGATCGAGAATCAGAAGAAAAAATAAAAGCACTAATTACCGTACTTGATTCACCCATTAAGAATAGATTAGTTTGAGTTGAAAAATAATAAAATGGATATGTCACCTAAGGATATTTTCCCATTATATCAAGGTTACTGGTCTCCTTCTCACTCATAGATTCATCACTAGAGTATGATTCTTCAGTGAAACTCAAACTGCTAAAAAATGCTTTCTTCTTCTTTTATTATCATTTTCTCTTTGATATCTAAATATTAGACACTCATATTTGGTATAGATTGGTTTCGTATATTCATAACATATAATAATAGATTTATATTTAAATATTTTTCTCTTGAAATGCTTCGTGTATCCCTTTATTTTCCATTCATCCTTTTTGGTAGCATGTTTTTTATTTATATGTCATTAGATTCAATTTGCAAATTGATTTAGATCATAATTTTAGATTGAGCTAAAAGAATATGAGGAATAAATAGAATAGTTGCAAACATATATAGATTTAAAATCAACTCCCTTTATTTTTTCATGTGAATAAATCTTAATGTTATGCAATTCATGATCATATTGTAAGAGAGATAAAATCATCTTATACAAAGAGGTCTCGCGAAAATCTTTGATTTATTAAATTGAAACTTTTTTTGAATGTCACATCTAAAGGATTGAAGGATTCTTTTAATAAAAATATTATTCTTCATTGTGTCTCAAAATTAAACCATGTTTTCAACAATATTTATGAATCTACTAAATTTATCATTTACACTTTTATAATTAAACAATCTAAAATCTTGAAATTTGGTCATGTGGATGAAATATTTAGTTATCTATAATTTTTTAGTTCATCTATGAGTAACTATTAAATTAATCCAAATTTCAGAAGTGATTTTATAGTATAATTTATAACTATAAACACTTATACTATGAGATTAATAAATATAATTCATCAATTTATAATTCACACCAGATTTTTAGTATCATTATCGATTAAGGTATCAATATCAAATTTAGGAAGTTTATATAAATTAACCATGATAGTCCAATATTCAATACCTATATTTTTTTTAAAATACCTTTATTCATTCTTTTTTATTTTCCATAATCAATTCAATTTTAATTAAGAAGTCTTAAAATATTGAATAATTTATCCTCTTAACTTTCCATCACTGGAATAGATCTTTCCCTTAGTATTGTTAAATACTAATTTAAATTTTAGTAAAAAACAAGTAATAACTATAAATAAAAAGTATTCAAAGAAAAAATTACTATTTCAAGGTCAATCTCTAATACTAAGTGTTAGTTACTAGAAAAAAAGTAAAAAATCACAAATATAAAAGGGAAAATATCTGATACCAAGTGTTAGGTCTTAAAGGGGTGAATGACAACAAATAAAAGGGGTGAATTGTATTTCATTAAAATTATTAGAGTCATTACAAAAATCATGGTATTTTTTGGTTTAAGAATATTAAAAAATCACTAATTGAAAAATGAAAAATAGACACAGATCAATATCCATAGTTTAAATGATTTGTGGCTATAGGGTGAGATATAGTCTCATTTATATTAAAATTGTGGCTTCAGTATTCATATAGCCATAACCAAAGTCTACGCATGGGAATAGGTACTCAAACGTTTTATCTCCCATCATGACTTTTCTCTCCCACCCAAAAACCCTTCCCCCTTAGTGATTACTCCATCACCATTCATCCTCCTCCCTCACTATTCCTCCACCCCTCCCCACTCCTCCTCCCATCGCGATTCATCCTCCCCTTTCAGATATGACATTGCCATCACACCTCCCAAATGATGAGGCTATGACACCTCTCTACCGACGTGTATTTGGTGCAGCCAACCCACCTCCCTACCGACACGACCTCCCCACCTCCCTACCGATGCAGCTCTGATGCCCCCACCTCATTGTGACCCTCCTCCTATGATGTAACCACCACCACTCGATGTCACTCTAATGAGGCCACACCACCTTCTGTATTCCTCCTACAATGTGGCTACCCCACCACCACGAGATACTTATCCTATGACATGGCCACCCCACCTCCCTGATTTCTCACCCGAATTAATACCTACCCTCACAATCCACTTCATTATGTGATTTATCACTAACCCCATTCACAAACACTAGGTAAATACTCCCTTCAGATAATTTCATGATAAATACCTACCTCATACCATTTAATTGAATTGTATCTACATAACTAGCTAGGGGTCCATCACATTTTTTTTACGAGATAATAGTTAACATCCTAGTTTTTTTATATTTTCCACTAATATTCCATTTCAAATGAATTATATTTATGAATTTATATTTCCCCAATCTAATCTTCAATATAACATGATTTTTATTCTGTTAGAACATGTTTTTAGTTAGACATTCAACAGTATTTCTTCCATGAACATACAATTTTATGTTTTTATTTTTTGGATCCCACTATATTGTGGTTGCATAATGTAATTTGTACACTATTTATACATTATTAGACCATTTCATTAGTATATCTTGGTTATATTTCATTTTTCTTATTGTTTGTTCTTAATTTATAATTATTTCAATTTTTTTGACTTGTCTGAACAGTTTAATTAGTTTTTTCATATGTTAATTGTTTCTAAACCCCGGTTTTAGGTTATTTATATATTTATGCATATATGTTCTTGATAAAGTACAATGACTAATAAAATCAGGTATGTATTCTCCTACAAAACTACTATTGTTATGTTATTTATAATTTCAAGAAAGAATGTTATTGATAAACTACTATCGATCCAAGAAGGTATATATTCAAGTGGTTTTATATGTCACTGTCTCAACACATTTCCTTTCATAACTACTATTTCTCAACTATCCATGATTGTATGTTTTTGACAATTTTCCATTGGCTATGTGATGGAGAATCCATAAAACTTTTTAGTAATTTTTGTCAAACGTAGACTCATTTTAATTGTTTAGTCAAAAATATAAAAAAATTATATTTTTATATATAATTAAAAGTGTTATGTTCTTAAAATATTATTCAAATTCTGGTAAAACATTTTTTTATCTTTTGTTTTGTAGAAACACAACCCATTTACTCCCTTGAACATTGTTTTTTATAAAAAAAACATTGGACAATAGATTGAAAATACCCAACCTCTTCCATGATAGGTAATATAACCATTCTACATTGAAAATTCTCACCATCCAAAGTAAATATATTTTTCTTCATGTTATGGTTTTTGTGATCAATATTATATGTCTTCTTGGTTTCTACTTCTTGGGGGGATTATTGGTATTTTGGATTCTCTGACATATGTTTCATGTGGCCATAATAATTCAGTTGAGGTGATTTCCCACACATGGAGGTCCTTTCTCTCATAATTGAACATAAATATAAGATTTAAACATAATTGAATAAATTTTACCAAACACCTGCATATACTTACTCTATTATTAACATATTGAAGTTCCTAAAATTGTCATAAAATGTTAACCTATTATATTTTGTAACAACACCATTTTATACCCAGGATATTTGACATATGTTTCATGTATCCATAATCATTCTTTATGCCATTAAAATGTGTCATTACTACCACAACAGTATGTTTTCTACCATTTGATGTTTGTTCATCATAACTGCTTTTTTAACATTTAAAAAACAAACCTCTTAATAACCCCAAGTAGATCAGACATTTCATGTTATTTTGGTGAATAATTATTCATTTTAAAATGCAATATATTTATCCCAACATATAAAAAATAGTCATGGTCACTCTTTTAAGAGCTCACCTATTTATGATTATAACTAAACAACCAAACCAATGACACTCTTTTGCCCTGAATTTTTAGTATTACTTTCAAATTCATTTATATTTGATATTTTATGTCAGAATGGACATTATATTATTAAAGGAGTCTTAAAAAAGTGTCTATATTGGTTTGTTATAATGTTTACCTTCACTTTAAATATATAGAAAATTTTATGTAATATCTGATTGAGTATATTGCAAATATTTTATAACAAACATTAGAATCACATTTTCTATTTCTGATTCCTTTTACCTTTCTCTGTTTTCTTCCTACCAAACACACCCTTAGATATATAGGGAGATTTTTTTACATACTGGGATTCATTTGATATCTTTTGTGTTTTAATATTGATTTTCTATTTTTTTTCTGATTTTATGGAATTTCATTATTATCATTAATAGTCTATAGACTGGGTTGATAGTGAATATATTGATGATATTAATGATATAAAACTAGAGGTTTAAAATTGACGATCTATTTCTATATGATATTAGTTTGTATCATTATCAATATATATAGTCAGCATGTTTGATTGTTTTTTGTTGATGTATGGATATGATTTGATTCTAGAAAAAATTCCAAACTGTACTACTAATGAGGTTAGCCTAGTGGTCTTGAAGATGCTTATTTTTTTTCTATTCATAGTAAAAAATCATCAAAGTGTTATTCTTTTTTACATTATTAGTGAATGAGTGTTTAATCTATAACATCAAATCTGGATATAACATATTAATGTGTCACGGTGCAAGAATAAGACGACGTTTGATTTTGGATAACATTTCTTATTTTTATTTTCCATAAATGTGTTGAAAAATCTGTTATAAAATGTTTTATATAGTAGGTACATACAAGAACGTATGTGTTCTACCATTCTTGCATTAACAAGTTCCCCCCCCAAAAATTCTCTCTTACATTTTCATTTTATAAAAAATGTTTTACCGTTGTATACTATAATACATTTTCTAATACATTTTTAGAAAATGTAAGCATATTTTTTTTCAAAATAAAACATTGTGAGAATGAAGATGAAACACTTTATTTATAGACACCATTAACAAGATACAACTTAGGATAGATACAAAATACAAAAATGAAACTGGAGGAAAAAGGGGGATATGATATACCTGGTTAATACCCATATCGTAAATATCTAAATACTAACAGACTCAAACCCATCCTATTTTCTAGAATCATAGATTTTTAGGTATTTTTTAAAGACATTGAATAAGAGAAAAATGAAAATGACTCCTTAAAGATTATTAATAGAGGTTGATGCAAAACTGGACAACAAAAATCTTTCTTATCATTGGAAATAGATTTAATGAAATAATTATATTTTTATAAAAATAATTTTTATTTGAATGAAAATAATTATTATTTTAATTACTCTTTTTACATGAAGTACCAAACAATATTATTTTTCATTTCCATTAATTCCACCCAATTCGATAAACCTCATAGGCCCTTTCACCCATTTTCTTTCCTTTATTAGCCTGATGATTGGGATGATGAAGTAGATGGCATATGGAATGCACCATTGATTCAGAATCTAGCTTATAAAGGTCCTTTGAGGTGCAAGATGAAGCATTTAATAAAGAAAAAGTCTTGTTTTTATTGATTACCTATTGAAATGTTGGTGACTCTATTATTGACAATAGAGAATCATGAATCCTAACTGTAATGGAAAATAGAGAATTTATTTGACTGAAAACCCAAGTTGTCCTACAAGTATCTGCTGGTTATTTTAAAGATAACAATTTACAATTGTTTTACTTTTTTGGGTTCTATTCCTATTTTTAGAGTTTGAAGATGACCATGATTTTTATGTTATAAATCCAGTTATGTATATCGATATTGAAGTCTAGTTGGTGGGAGCATCAATATTTTTTAATATTTTTTTTAAAAGAAATATAAATTATATTTTTTTGGTATTGTTTTTATTCAAATTGCAGAATCTAAAAAAATATCCTATTTTTTTAAAAGATTAAAATTTTAAGACCATATGTGTTTGAAATTATAGAGTGATTTTTTTTATTATTATAGCCCTAAAATAATTACTTTTTTTAAGATGAAAAAACATTTTCTTATTCTAATAAAATAGATATTGAGGTAAATTTCCATAGAGAAGAACATATTGATAGCAGATACAAGCTAATTGGTTCAGTTTAATTCGGTTTTTGTCTAATAATCCTTTAGTTTTAGTTTTATGTTTAAGGTGTTATATTTTAATTGGTTGGTTAAAACATGTGTCATTAACTAGAAAAAATCGAACATAAACACCCCTAGAGGTTGTTATATTCATAGTATAGTTGCTAGGACATGATATGTATGCATACAAACTAGCTTCCCACTTATAATACAACCTTTTAGATGTCAATGTTTGTAAATTAGGCCTGATATTCACAAATATAGAGTCAAAAATCTTAAATCTCATATATATTATTGGTGTTAGAAAATCGAGTCATTAACTCCAAATCTCACTGAATATTATTCTAGAGTTGGGTTAACATGGTTTCATGTTCTATAAGAGCTCCTACAGCTAAGTCAATTGGGGTTTCCCTTCCAAAAATATTAATAACAGTAGGTGGTTTTCTTCCAGAAACCAATTTAAAGGTACTCAAGTGGGTAGTGGAATGGGAAGAAATGTTATAGCAGTACTCAGTCCAAAGAATCATTCATGCCCATGTGAGAGGCCTCTCAGAACCAAAGAACCTTAGATATGTTTCCAAACATTTATTGACAATTTCTGTCTGTTAGTCCATTTGTGAATGGTATGAAAAAATCATTTTTAGAGTGGTTCCCTCAAACTATAAAATTTGCATCAAATTTTTTTGATTAATATTGGATAAATATCACTGAGAATATAGCTAGGAATTCCATGAAGATGAATTATTTCCTAAACAAAAACCACTATTACATCCATTGCAGTGTTTAAATTTTACATTAGTAGAAAATATTAATTATTATAGAGTCTGTCCATGATGAATAATAACACATTATATCCTTGTGTTCAAGGTAAAATAGAAATAAAATCCATATAAATTTGGTCCCATATCATATTTATAATCGACAATGGTCACAAGAGGCTGACTGGGGACTTAGCCATGCACTTTTTTCGGGGGCATGTTTCACATTCTCAAACATATTGTAGAATGTGAATGTTCTATACCCTTCTAAAATAGTATGAATTATAACATCTTTCATTTATTAGGAAAAACAATGCGACCAATTACACCAAAGGAATGGTAGTGGTGTAGTAACTTTAAAATGAGGCTTGATCATATGAAAAACCCCAATCTACCACTATAGAAAAATAAAACCTCCTAAAAAAGTATCTAGTTTTAGAGTCTTGTTTCCAGACCAGGGCATAAATAATGTTTGAAAGTTATATATCTTTTTGAATTTCTGTTTTAATAGTAGATACATTCATCTAGAATGGCTTAGAAACTTCCCTCCCATGTAGATTATACATTAATGGGTCTTCCAACACTTTAGTGTCCATATATAACAGGGAGTCTACAACATGATTAAGCTTCCTAGTTTTATAGAAAAATTAATAGTATAATACTAATAACTTTAATTTCTAGAATTTCATACCACTAATTTGGAAATTATGATTAATAAAATGTTTGACCACTTTCTGGTTTGTATAGACTATGAATTGTTTTCCCATTAAATACTGCTTCCAATGACATATAGCCAAAACTAAATCCATAATATATTTTTCATAAGAAGATGTTGAGAGATTTACCTAAAAAAATTCCTTTCTGAAATAATAAATTAGAAATCCCATTTACATAATCACAACGTCAACCCCTATTCTGGATGCATCACATTCTATTTTTAAAGACCATTGAAAATATTGTAAAGATAGTAGTAAAGCTACATTCAAACATCTTTTAAGATTTAAAAATACATTTTAAACTTCTAAAGTCTACATAAAACCACCCTTATTATTTAACTCGATCAAAGGTATGAAAATATTTCCATATACACTAATAGAATTCCAATAGTTGCAAGTAAGACCCAAAAATCCACAAACCACTTTCACAAATTGTTGCTTGGTCCAGCACAAAACACACTTGATAAAATAAGATCTGTTCTTTTATAAATGAGAATGTTCTATCATATTTCACTTGGAAACCATCATCAATATTGGGAATTAAAATATAAATCCATAGTCCTATCTAAATGACTCAAAACAACATAGCATAAATTCCTAGGAGAATTATATTAAATTTCATGACATAAGTTCATTATGTATGATGAATCTTATGATCACTAGAGGTATATGTGTGGGATAACATAAAAATACAATGGATGACAATGAATCGCCACTATATGATACTTCATAAACATATATGACCCCTAAAAATGATTCCGTAGAGTTCTATGTAACAAAATTGTTTGTATAGGTCTTGGAAAAATGATATGTCTGCCACCAATCATATACCAGGTTTACTGGTAAGATAATAAAATCAGGAACACTATAGCATTACTTCCAAAATTAATAATCCAATTCATAAAATACAACTAAAAATAAACACCAACCTTTATTTCATTGGTATGGGAACATCATAACCCCATCTCTAAACATGAGTTGGGTTTTTTCCAATAATATCCTCTATTTTATAAGATGAATCTTATGATCACTAGAGGTATATATATCAGCTAACATACAAATGGAATGAATGATAATGAATTACCACTATATAATACATGTGAAAATGTACAAGAGAACTAAAAATGATACATTATATTTCTATTTTTTTATTTCATTTTTCTTTATTTTTGTTATCCAGGTTTTATTTAAATTTTTTTAAAGGTTGGGGCCGAATCCTCATTTTTATTAATAAAGTAATGCAAATACCTCTTTTAACTGGGTAGAGGGAGACCCATTACATATCCCGAAGGCCCAGTGGACTTGTAGCCCATTACATAGCCCGTAGGCCCATATTTTTTGCCCAATTCCCTTTTTGTGAATAGTAACCCGACTGCTACAGTACCCGCACAGTACCGCCGCCGCTACAGTGCCCTGCCGCCACTACAGTACCCTCCGATCAACAGTGTCGCTGCTGCTACAGTACCGCTATAGTACCTATGCCCAATGGGTTTTGAACCCCTATTTTTCATGTAGTATTATGGGGTGCTTACCACTAAGCCAAACCCCAACTACAACCAGGTTTTATTTACTCCATGCTTCAAGATGTATAAAAAGTGGTTTTGAATGTTTGGAGAAATTGGTTATCTACTATATGGTTGCATCAGTGCGGTATTCCGCCTTCAGGACCAAAATATATTTATTCATTTGATTTATATTGTATTCCTCTAAAATGTTACATTTTCATGGATATTTTTTCTTATTATCATTTAATGTGTTTTGGAAAATAGTTATATTTAGGTCATTTGAAGACAAAATTTGACTACCACAAATCTGATTGATGAAAGTTATTTATTTTATTTATATTATAGGTTTTACTCATGACCATAATGAAAAACTATTACTAAATTTATGTATGGTTATCTTTTCTAATGAAATAATTTTATTATAGGATTTTAGGTTGTCTTGATGAGCATTATTCATAATAACAGTTTTTCCTGCTTGTATTTTCATATACATATAACATGTCGTCATATTTTATTTTTCATATAAAATAAAACTTTTTTATATATTCAAACTCATTTTAATTATTTCTGTTTCATATGAAAACCTGTTTTCTTTTACATTTTTTTATTATGTTATAATTATGTGAAAAAATGTTATTATGCATGCCTGTATTGTCTTTTATTCACACATATTATCATGTTCCATGAATTATAAAATTTTATTTTTTGTATTATACAAACATGCATTATGTGAAAGCTTATATTATGTAAAAATAATATCAAAATATCAAACTATCATAACTTATTACCAATGGAAATGGGTACACTCTCATTTCCACAAGAACTTGTCTATTTTTATAAAAGCTGTTGGGGAGGATTTTAAGCTGCAACGTAGTGGTTTTTATGGAATACATAGGCTATTTTCATAGTTGAAAACTGTGGCTATAGGTCTTGTGTGACTTAAGCTGCTTCCACAGTTCAAACCATGGAAATATGAATGTTTACAGGGGTCAAACTGAGGCTATAGGGATATATCCATGATTTCAAACAATGAAAATATAGTTCTTTCCATGGGTCAAACCGTGGCTATAGGTCTATAGCCACAATTTCAAACCATGGCAATAGACTTTTCCCTATAGCCACGCCAATAGAATCCTAGGTTCATTAAACCTTCGCTATTACCTATATCCATGGTTTTTGAGTCTATAGCCATGGTTACAAACTATAATTATCACCTTATTTTGTAATACTGAATTCTTTCTTAAATGATTATTAATAATTTATGTGTACATACTGAATGCAAAAAAAATAAAGATACAAACACAATGAATTTTATAATAGTTTGGATATTAAAGATAATACTATACACTTCACACCCCAAATGATGGAGTTTGAAACCCACTAAAAAATGAGGTACAATTTTACAAGGGACTAGCCTCAACCCTATATGTTTATAATAAGTGAAATACCAACCCAAGACATTACTAAGAAATAACCACAAACCTAACAAAACTTTTGTGGGCATAGAAAAAACCCATACTTTTATTATATGAGAAAACCTTATCCTAGATATAATTTTTGAAAGGATCAAGAAAAAATCCATGTCCATCTTTTTGGTCATGTGACAATAACCAAGGATACCTTTTAAGGGTGGTAGAAGTCATGTATGTTATGATTATGTATAGAAAAATATCGATCCTAAATAATAAAAACAACGAAATAAAACTGGAGAGAAGTGAACAAAATCGATGTTTTAGGTTTATTTTAGTAATACCTTTGAAGATTATGGATGATAAATTCTAGGAAATACAGTAAATGAAATTTGAAGTCAACAAAGATCTCAAGCGTTTTGGAGTGTGAAATGATGAAACACTAGTTTGAATTCAATCTTGGAGCTATTGGAGTGCCTCTGACTAGCCGGTGGTGATGAAAGTGGCCCAAGAAATCCCCTAGGTGCCACCATCCAGCTAGTATAGTTCCACCATCTAGATAGTGGTAGAGGTAGTGGTCTTGGTCTCTTCTTAAAGCCACCATCTAGCAGGTGAGGTTCACCAACTCACTGGTGATGCCCAGACGACTCAGACGCTAAGGGAGATTTCATAATCCTCATATGAAATTCATATTTGATATCCATCTCCCTATGTTTAAGCCTCATTCATACATAATGGCCCTATGATCTCTGTTTTTATGTAGTTGGATATCTTATTCTACTCTCTTTAGTGTTTCATGCCTAGATCAATCCGTTGGCTCCAAATTGTATGTTCTTTTCTGTTTAAGCATGAAACTTCTCCTATAAAGATGAATCACCCATTTAAGCTATGTTGGCTAGATATATTTATTAAATCATGATCTATTAGGAGTTTATTGGTTTATTTATGGATAAATATTAGATCTAGATAATTTTCATCCCTCCCTTGAACAGATCTAGATATATCACTAGAAAAAGATCTCATTAGTTATGTTGATATACCTATAGGCCCATGTTACATTATTTTTCTTGAATATGGATTCTAGATGTAATGCCCTTACCCCAGTTACCCAGAGTCGATGCATTATTACATAACATTAGCATGATCACAAAAGATCAAGTCTCGAAAGACCGATTAGTTTAGTATTATTGGAAAAACTAGATATATTCATAAGTCTTACATTACATCATAAAGTAAACAAAACTACAACAACATCTTGTCCTCATATCCCCTCATACTATCCCTGAAGGTCATTCATAAATTACTTCTTCACATCCTGGAAAAAATTAAAATATTGAAAGGGGTGAGCTCAGATGCTCGGCAAGGATAACAATATAGGAGGAACTTTCATAGATAAGCATAAACATTTACGACAATGTATAAATAAAACAAAATCCATTTAAACTTGAACTTCAGCATAATATGGAAAAGATAAAATGAAATAATTCCATTTACATATTCACTTGGATATTATACTATTTGAATAACCACATGAAATATCAATAACCACTTTCATAATGATGGAATGCACAATGTCAGACTATCATAACCACATATCCAAGGCCTCGTGCCAAGACTACAAATAAGATTTTGTCAAGGCCTCATGCTAAGACACTAGTTTGTCTCATGAGACCTACCTATGAATCAAGGAGCTATAGCGGGATCCACCCATCACTTACTAAGTCCAATACATTTCTCATATGAAAAGTTTGAAACATAACATAAACATTCGTATTAAAACTAGCCTAAGAAATGTCAATACTTTAACCACAAACCATGAATGGTATAAAATAGCACATCCACAGTAACAAATAACTCATTCTATACAATATAAAAGATTGTACTATATCATATTAACCTCAAACGAGAATAATTAAGGATATTGACATAGATTTAAATAATCATCAAACCTTTGAGAGAAATATCCCCCTTTTTGTTGAAAACATTTAAAAGTCACACTATTTGTAAAGAAGCCATTTAAAATAGATTTATGAATCAATGTGTCCCATACCACATTGAAACATATAAAAAGAATTTTTATTCGAAAACTTTAATGTCCATAAAAATAAATCCTTAAAACCATTTTTAAAACAAGGACATTAATGAGAAATATTTAGAATAATAAATCATTAAAAAAATTTAAAATGATATTTTCGTTAGAGTTTCAAACCAAAAGAGAGATACTTGAATACAAATAATTGAGGTAAAAACTTTTTAATATCATGAGAATATCAGGATTCATGATATACTATGTAAAAGTACATTATATACACCATATAAAAGTGATTTGGTGTATAACAATAAAGGAGTCTCAATGGAATGTAAATTGAGATGAAATCTCTCATAAAGGCCGTATCCTTTGGTTAAGGATAGATGAACGACATAATTATGTGTGAAAAATATAAATACACTCAATATGATTGGATATTCAGTTTAAAACAATCAAAGGACATTCACATATACTCTTTTAAAAACAACACCAATGAATTGGATGTTTAACTCAACAAATCGAGATTGAGTAAAAATTACTCTTATCAAGTTCATACAGATGACATGAGAATTTATCAATGGAGTGATTACGTGTATCAAAAGTATATCCATAGAATGGGGAGTGGAAATTATGACATAATCAAATGAATAGTGATTCCACACATAATCTTGGAGTAAAACAATCAATGAAGTATGCGTAAAGCCGAATGAGTGGAAATTGAAATTTCGAATTCCCTTATCAATTTAGTAACTTAAGAAACATACAACCATGAAAGAAGGATCATACATCGATGATGTAAATATCAATAAATTAAAGTATATTACACAATGAATACAATCATGGGAAGTACACATACCACATGCAACAAATAAGTGGTGAACAATGGAATTCTCATGGAATTAAAAGTGAGATAAGAAACCCCTGACTTCTTACTTTTTCATTGGTCGAGGGTAGGTTATCCTCCTGTATAATTCTTAAATAATAGTTATTTAATTATACAAGAATAATATACATTAATATGATATCATATATTATCTGTTAACATTGCATTGTTAATAATATATTAGTATTATCGTCGTTTCAGGTGTTAATTTACTCATTTTCTTTTATATGTTTTGTCACATAAGTCGTGTTTGTTATGGATAGGTTGTATCTTATTCCTATAAAGAATTATATTAATTATTTAAAAATTATTGTTAATCATAAAATGAGAATTAGACTTGTATGGATACGATGGGGAATGAATCTTATCACGTTCGTGGAGATGGTTGTCCGTACGTACGCACGAGCGATAATATCATTCTTTTGATATTAAAATCATATATAATTGGATGGTATATCATATATATAGAATAATTATCATGTTATTCTTATTATTTACATGAATTATACCCATCCATATAATAATATATTGAATAACAATTACACCACGACGTGGAGACGGTAGGCCGTACGTACGCACGTATGGTGACATGCCATTCAAAGGATGGATAACATAATGAATATGCATGTAAAATATTTATAATAACATCACAGTATATAGAAGATACTGTATTTATTATTTTAGAATGGAAATAACAAACAAAGAAGAAGTGGAAGAAGAAAGGAACTTGAAAGAGGGTGGTGAAATCATTACCTCTTCTTCGGGTTCTTCCTTTTGATTTGATCAAAATGGATCCTTATGTTGGATTTCTTACCAAAGTAGGGCCTCTAGGATGAATTGAGGGATTTTCAGAGGATATGTGGGTAGGTTTTGTCTGAACCAAAAGGTTTGAAGGTATGAATTTGAGAGAAGGGGGAGTTCCCTTTTATAATAAAGGTGTGAGGGGTACCTTAGGAAAAACTTAAAATATTATTTTATAATAAATTCATATTTGGGTTCTAATGGCTCAAAAGTGGATTATTTAAAGGATAATGTGGGGTGTGTTGAAATCCTTTCAAAAAATAGATTTTAAATAGGTTTTGGTCGGTATACTAACCTTATCATTTATATTTAACTCTTAGTTAACTAGTTTGACATTTACCATGTCTCTTTGTATTTTTATATTATATAGTTAATAAACATACTATATACCTTAAAGAGACCCCAAGTGGTCCATTAATGATACAACTATCATTATATAAGTTATTTGGCTGAACCATAGATTTTTAGAAATAGAATATCAATTAATAATATAATATTTGTTTTAAAAACTCTTTTATGTCAATTTTAACACTATTGGGTATTTTGTTATTGTTAATTTCATAACAGAATTATTACTTCGAAATAAATTTATATAACCAATCCTAATAAGTCATATTAACCAATAAAATTAGTGGAATTCATAAAAACTCTCAAATTACATTTATTTTGATATTTATAATATCAATTATTATAATATTTCATTAATTAGGTAATTACTGCATCACCATTGTGTCATAAATAAATTTAATTATTTAATGTCTAAAAATTATAAATAAAATACCATTCTAAAGGAAATAGTTTTATCTTTCTAATTAATATTTATAATCGAATTTATCTTATGTATAACTCTATATTAAAAATGGTTTAGTTATTAAACATTGATTTTATCTCTTTTAACTCTTCTTTGAATTAAATATTAATAAATGTCCTAATCTAATCCAAGTGGACCTAAATGATAATATTTTATTCCAAAGGTTTTTTTTGGTCGAGATACACTTTTCCAATAAAATTAGGACATGTGTTAGGGTAATATTAATATCATTTTTACCCTTAATTACCCTATTTACTTTTAACTGGGTAAATAAAAGTAAAAAGTTACTATTCGCCAAAAATAATTTTCATCTCATTGAACCACATTTTACTCCTTGATATTAACCGTGTCTCTCGGATTTTCGAAATTCCACTCACAGAAGCGGTACAATTATGTTTTATGGGAATTTCCAAATTCTCCTATTAGGTGGGTAAAAGATGGTGAAAAGTTCAATAAAATTTTTATATATCTAAAATTATTATAAGCTAACTCCAATTGATTACATTGAAATTATATAGGTATTATGTATCTATTTTGACATTAATTAAATTTAAATAAAATAAATAATTATTTAAATAAAGATTCTGTTTTAAACTATAACTCAATGTTTTTCACTATTCATCAAAAATTGAAAGTTTTCAGAAAAATACCAAAACTTCACCCTAAGCTAATTTCAATATTCCGAATCCAAAAATAAATTCCATTTCAAAAGATAAAATTTATAAAATTTTAAAAAGTGGGTATTTCTATTCATAACGGCTAGTTTGATTGGTTGTGGTGTGTGTTAGAACTCAAAGTTACGTACAACACACGCTATTGCATTATTCAAAGGGAAACGTACCGTGAAAGCTTGGGGTGTTACATTATCCCCTCCTTCAATAAATTACGTCCTCGCAATTTTTAAAATTTGGCTTGGGAATATAATGGAAAGTCCCACATCGGAAAAAGAGTCAATAAAACTATCACGTTAAAAGAAAGAAAGTGAAGTTAAAAAGGTCACTCGAGATAACCTATACTAGGATTCCATGTAGAAAAACATGGATATGGATGATAAACTAAGTGTCAAGTTCTGATGGAGAAAGATAGAGAACATAGTCATGAGAAAGTTAACAACAAGAAAACCACAAACTTCTGATGGGACAAATGGTAATTAGTTTCCCAGTAGGAAAAGTAAACGGACAAAATTTTTTTGTTTTAAGTTACATTACATAAAGATGAGGAATTAATTTCTGAGATTGACTAAGAACATAATGATATGTACATAATTTTTATGTAAAGTTTCATTCTTTAATAAATTCCTACTACTAACTCATTTTTAAATGATGAGTATTCAAGAAGACTTGGTCACACTGGAAGAGATAGAATAAACTTCTTATAGAATAACATGATTCACGAAGGATAAACTATATATTTACCTTGTCTTTAGAGATTAATCAAAACCAAAATGGTTAGTATAAGATCTGATAATCCCCCAAAAGGATATTCCATTAGAGAAAGAAACACTAATCTTAATTTCTAAAATTAAACCAACAATACCCCAAAGATAAATAAACATCATTCAATAAACAATTGTCTTTAAAATACTTCAATATAATCCAAACTAATATTGAAAACCAAAACATAGAAGAATTTGGTTATGTAGTCTTCCACGTTAAATTTTATCTCCAAATGATATCAACTACTCTTAAAGACACATACTTAAAATTAATTAAGCTAATCACATATTCTCCATTATAGGTTAATAATTTCCATAAATAACCCAAATTACTATAAATACACAATAAAAACATCGATAAAATCCACCATTACTCCTCACATGAAATCCCATAGTATTCTATTTACCTTGGGCATATAGTGTTCCCAACAAAGAGAACATCTTCCAAAATAACATTTATCACTTAATCACCAAATCATTTTCCTATACTAAGGGTATTTATATGATAAGACATAAGCTCCCAAATCAACTTATTATTGATCAATAAAACCATTTAACTAAAAATAATTAGTCACACTATCCAGGGAGTTTACGTAGTTCAGTGGTAGGTGATAAATCTCTATCGCACTTTGGTTGTGGGTTTGATTCCTACATCTTTTTCCAACGCGACGGGTTGTCACACGGTCTGAGTGTTGTACTTTTTTCAAAAACTATATTTTATAACATTAAAAAAATGAGATAAATTACTCAAAATAACCATAACATAATTTAACCACATATGTTATCTCATACCTTGAATTTTCATCACAAAATATAATAACTTGTAATTTCCTCAAACCCAATGATCATATAAAACCAAATGGTTATTTATAACTATATCCACAAGTGAAAGGACAAGTCTTCCTCAAATATCATTCTCACATGATAAATATCAGGGTTACACATATAAGAGAAAATTTACCCAAAGTAATCTCAACAACAAGGAGAACTAATACCTTTAAATATTTTTCCATTAATTTATTTCCACATAGGGTTTTCCTTGACCAAGAGGTTATCCTATAGAATAGGGCATTGACTTGGGTGATGTAAAGGTCCATTACATTTACAAAAAATGACTGTAATTGGAATCTTGGGACCATTTTTATTTTCTTCCATAGTACTCTTCATTTTTCCTCACCAATTGTTCACTTTATGTCCTTCCTTCTCACACATAAAGCATTTCTTTCTTCCATTGAGACACTTTTTGGGATGTCTCCTTCCACATTTCCTGCATTTTAGAAATTGAGGATTCTTTTCTCCATGGTCTCCACTACTGGAGCTCTTATCATTCATCACCTTTATCTTCTTTGTTGAGTCTGAGAATTGATTAATATATATATTGTTGATCATATTTTTGGAAAAATGATTTTTTATGACGACGATATATTTTATGCCTATCAACAATCCATTTTATTGCTCATTTCCACCACCGTTCCCACCTTTTACATCATTCTCAAGGTATCTATGACTTCCTTGGAATCCAGCCATTGACTAAAACCAGAAAGAATTGTGTGAGTAACAGTAGTCATAAAATCATTTAGAGAATATCATGTCACCATATTCTAAATTTGAAACACATTAGGATTAAACAAGGTCATTTACTCTCATAATAAATCAAATCAGTTTGTAAAAAATGTAAATTATCATAAAGATATCTCCCGGGAGTGTCGTAACCAAAA
This sequence comes from Viscum album, assembly GCA_963277665.1. NCBI lineage: Eukaryota > Viridiplantae > Streptophyta > Magnoliopsida > Santalales > Viscaceae > Viscum > Viscum album. Next base: position 74,817,096 of record OY728139.1, on the reverse strand, counting down.
GTGCAGCAAGGCCCATTGTCGTGCACCAATTCCCATTAGAGTCTAGCTCAAAGTGGTGTTTTTGGGATTTACCCCTAGGTACATCTATGCCTGAGACGCCTCTACCTTCTCGTATCCGGACAGGGATGTATTGCTTAGAAAAATCACAAAATCTATACAATACCAATATTCTAGGAAGTTCTTCTATACTAATACTCAATGTATTTCATAGGGCTATGTGCTCTAATCATAGTTAATCTAAATCTTGCTTCAAGGTTTGTACTAAACATCCTCTGATACCAATTGTAACGCCTCGACCCCAGTTACCCAGAGTCAGTGCATTATTACATAACATTGGCATGATCACAAATGATCAAGTCTCGAAAGACCGATTAGTTTAGTAGTCTTGGAAACACTAGATATATCCATAAGACTTACATTACATCATAAAGTAAAAAAAAACTACAAAAAAATCTTGTCTTCATATCCCCTCATACTACCCCTGCAGGTCATTCATAAATTACTTTTTCACATCCTGGAAAAAATTAAAACATTGAAAGGGGTGAGCTTAGATGCTCATTAAGGATAACAATATAGCGGAAACTTTCATAGATAAGCATAAACATTTATGGCAATGTTTATCTAAAACAAAATCTTTTTAAACATGAACTTCATCATAATATCGAAAAGTTAAAATGAAATAATTCCATTTACTTATTCACATGGATATTCTACTAGTTGAATAACCACATGCAATATCAATAACCACTTTCATAATGATGGAATGAATAATGCCAGACTATCATAACCACGTAGCCAAGGCCTCATGCCAAGACTAAAAATAAGATTTTTTCAAGGCCTCGTGACAAGACACTAGTTTGTCTCCTGAGACTTACCGATGCATCGAGGAGCTATAGCGGGATCCACCCATCACTTACAATGTCCAATGCATTCCTCATATGGAAAGTTTGAAACATAACATAAACATTCATTTTACAACTAGCATACGAAATGTCAATACATTAACCACAAACCATGAATGGTATAAAAATAACACATCCACAGTAAAAAATAACTCATTCGATACAATATAGAATATTGTATTATATCAGATTAACCTCAATCGAGAATACAGAAGGATATTGACATAGATTTAAATAATCATCAAAATTTTGAGAGAAATATCCCCCTTTTTCTTGAAAACATTTAAAAGTCACATTATTTTTCAAGAAGAGATTTAAAATAGATTTTTGAATCAATGTGTCCCATACCACATTTAAACATTTAAAAGTAATTTTGATTTGAAAACTTTAATGTCTATATAAATAAATCCTTAAAACCATTTTTAAATCATGGACATTAATGAGAAAGATTTAGAATAATAAATATTTAAAACAATTTAAAATGATATTTTAGTTAGAGTTCCTAACCAAAATAGAGATACATGAATACAAATAATTTAGGTAAAAACATTTTAATATAATGAGAATAAATGGATTCATGATATACTATGTCAAAGTACATTATATACACCATATAAAAGTGATTTGGTGTATAACAACAAAGGAGTCTCAATGGAATGTAAATTGAGTTGAAATCTCTCATAAAGGCCGTATTTTTAGGTTAAGGATAAATCAACGACATATTATGTGTGAAAAATATAAATACACTCAATATTATTGGATATTTAGTGTAAAACAATAAAAGTACATTCACACGTATTCTTGTAAATACAACACCAATGAATTGGATGTTTAACTCAACAAATCGAGATTGAGTAAATATTACTCTTATCAAGTTCATACCAACGACTTGAGAATTTATAAATGGAGTGATTATGTGTATCAAAATTATATCCACAGAATGGGGAGTGGAAATTATGAAATAAGAAAATGGATAGTGATTCCACAAATAATCTTGGAGTAAAATAATCAATGAAGTATGCGTAAAGCCGAATGAGTGGAAATTGAAATTTCGAATTCCCTTATAGATTTGGTAACTTAAGAAACATACACCCATGAAAGAAGGATCATACAATGATGATGTGAATATAAATAAATTAAAGTATATTACACAATTAATACAATCATGGGCAGTACACACACCACATGCAATAAATAAGTGGTGAACAATGGAATTATCATGGAATTAAAAGTGTGATAAGAAACCCCTTACTTTGTAATTTTTCCTTGGTTGAATGTAGGTTAGCCTCCTGTATAATGTTGAAATAATTTTTATTGAATTATAAAAGAATCATATACATTAATATGATATAATTTATGGTCTTTTAACATTTCTTTGTTAATAATATCTTAGTACTATCATCATTTCGGGTGTTAACTTACTCATTTTCTTTTATATGTTTTGTTACATAAGTCGTGTTTGTTATGGATAGGTTGTATATTATTCATATACATAAATATATTAAGTCCTTAAACATTATTTTTAATCATAAAATGAGAATTATACTTGTATTGCTATGATGGGGGAATGAATCTCATCGCGTTCGTGGAGACGGTAGTCCGTACGTACGCATCAGCGATAATATCACTCTTTTAATATTAAAATCATATATAATTGGATGGTATATCATATATACAGAATCATTATCATGTTATAATTATTATTTTCATGAATTACACAACATTATTATAGCCATGCAAATAATAATATATTGAATAACAATTACACCACGACGTGGAGACGATAGTCCGTACGCACGCACGTATGGTGACATGTCATTGAAAAGATGGATAAAATACTGAATATGGTTGTAAAATATTTATAATAAAATCAAAGTATAGATAATATACCTTATTTAATATTTTATAATGTAAATAACAAAGAAAAAAGTAGTGGAAGAATAAAGGAACTTGAAAGAGGGTGGTGAAATCATTACCTCTTCTTCGGGTTCTTCTTTTTGATTTGATCAAAATAAATTATTATGTTGGCTTTATGACTAAAGGAGGGACTCTAGGATGAAGTTAGGGATGTTTAGAGAATATTTGGGCAGGATTTGGCCGAACCAAAAGGCTTTGAAGGTATGAATTTGAGAGAAGGGGGAGTGCCCTTTTATAAGAGGGGTGAGGGGCACCTTTGGAAAAACTTAAAATATTATTTTATAATAAATCAATATTCGGTTAATAATGGATCCAAAGCGTATTATTTAAATTTTAAGGTGTGTAAGGGTCGATATTATTTCAACCAATATATTTTAGACAGGTTTGGGTTAGTATATTAACATTATCATTTATATTTAACTCTTAGTTAAATAGTTTGACATTTACCATGTCTCTTTGTATTTTTATATTATATAGTTAATAAAATTACAATATACCTCCAAGAGACCACCAAGTGGTCCATTAATGATACAACTATCATTATATATGTCCTTTTTCTGAACATTATATTTTTAGGAATAGAATATCAATTAATAATATAATATTTGTTTTAAAAACTCTTTTATTTCAATTTTAACAGTATTGGGTATTTTGTTTTTGTTAATTTCATAACAGAATTATTAATTCGAAATAAATTTATATAACTAATACTAATATGTCATATTAACCTATAAAATTAGTGGAATTCATAAAAAGTCTCAAATTACATTTATTTTAATATTTATGATATCAATTATTATAATATTTCATTAATTTGGTAATTAGTGCATCACCATTGTGTCATTAATAAATTAAGTTATTTAATGTCTAAAAATTATAAATAAAATACCATTATGTAGGAAATATTTTTATCTTTATAATTAATATTTATAATCTAATTTATCTTATGTATAACCCTATATTAAAAATGTTTTAGTTATTAAACATTTATTTTATCTCTTTTAACTCTTCTTTGAATTAAATATTAATAAATGTACTAATCTAATATAAGTGGACCTATATGATAATATTATATTCCTAGGGTTGTTTTTTGTCGAGATACACTTGTACAATAGAATTAGGACATGTGTTAGGGTAATATTAATATCATTTTTACCCTTAATTTCCCTTTTTACTTTTAACCGTGGTAAATAAAAGTAAAAAGTTACTATTCACCAAAAAATATTTTCAACTCATTGAACCAAATTTTAGTCCTTGATATTGACCATGTTTCTAGGATTTTCGAAATTCCACTCACAGAAGCGGTAAAATTTAGTTTTATGTGAATTTCCAAATTCTCCTAGGAGGTGGGTAAAAGACGGTGAAAAGTTCAATAAAATTGTTATATATCTAAAATTATTCTAAACTAACTCCAATTAATTACGTTGAACTTATATAGTTATTATGTAAATATTTTGAAATTAATTAAATTTAAATAAAATAAATAATTATTTAAAAAAACATTTGGTTTTAAACTATAACTCAGCGTTTTCACTATTCATCAAAAATTGAATGTTTTTAGAAAAATACCAAAAATTCACCCTAATCTAATTTCAATATTCCGAATCCAAAAATGAAGTCCATTTTGAAAGATAAAATTTATAAAATTTTAAAAAGTGGGTATTACTATTCATAATGGCTAGTTTGATTGGTTGTGGTGTGTGTTAGAACTCGAAGTTGCGTACAACACACGCTATTGCATTATTGAAAGGGAAATGTACCATGGAAGCTTGGGGTGTTACACTAGAGTCATTATTGTGATGAATTTTGATTGGTTATAGGTATCACTGATTCATTGGAATGGTTTAATTATGGATCCTATCAATTGACATCAACACACCTAAGGTAGGAATTTCATACCACATAGGGACTTTATATAAATTTTATTGGAATGATTGGCTTGTGTATGAATGTTTAAATGGCCATTATAACATTAGTGTTATATGGTATGATTGTGTTTTTCCTATGCGTGCATGTGTGTCCCATGAGACCTATGAATTGTGTGATATGATTTTCCCTTCTGTGTTATGCCCTATTTTGTGTGAATGCTTATACTGTAGAGGTTTTTATGTTGTATCAAAGTGATAGGTGGATTATCATGTCTTAGTTATCCCCTAGAGAGGGATCTTGTGTTAGTGACATGTAATTTGTATGACGATGATGGGACTTGGAGATAGGATAGGGGTATTATGACCTTATGTATTGACCTAATATACAAGATGGAGTATGAAAACCTTATGGCCTAAACTGAGATAGAGTATAGGGTATGAAAATATATTGGATTAACCTAATAGAGGTAGGGGAATGATGACCCTGTATTCTGACATGAGGCTATTCCAGGGGTATGAAAACCTTATGAAATGACCCAAAATTTTATTGGTTATAGGCCTTGACCCGATACATGTGTTGGAATTGTGTCCTAATCCAATATGTGATGATGTATGAAACATTACATTCGACATAGAGCTAATGTTTGTATGGATGGGGCTCATTGATGTTTGGTTATTGCATGAGTTCCTGACATATGATTGGTTTCTTTTTTGTGAATTTACTTTATATCATGACATGCACCTTTACATACATGTTCAATTTATGTTAAGGATGAATTGGTGGTTTTCTAATGGGTTCATACTCACACCCTACATAGAAATCTTGAAGCATGTGTATATTTCATGGATAGAGATATAGCTAAGGGAAAGGGACCTATGTTGATGAGCTAAATAGGCTGGGATTGGATGATAGAGACAATGTCAGGATGAAATCTAAACTATTACTATAGTGTTCTTAGTTTATTTTTCATCGATTATCATACATTGGTTGACCTACCACATTGGGTGTTTTTTATTGTATGACATGGATTCCATTTGTTATATCAAAATGATATTCTTTTAGTTTTTATTGTGTTGTTTTGGGATGTTTATTTATACTCGTTATGACTATGGTGCATGGATATTACTACCAAGGGTATAGTCTCCCCATGATACCATTCAGACCCTCACCGATAGTTATCAGCTTCTTGCATACGGGTTGGAATTAATGAGGTCATGTGGAACATCGGTTGGACCCGGTGATTCATTTATGGTGTTAGAAAGTGGTCAAAAATGGATTTTCTTTTTATTTTCTTCATAAATATGTTTTGGGTATGATAGAAAGGACATAGGATGGTTATAAATAGGGTAAGGGAATTTTGTCAGTACCTAGATAGAACTATATATTAGACTTCCGAGTTACCCGGGTAATCAGAATGCTATTATTAGATGTGATTTTATAGCTTATTGATGATCATGTAGGTTATTATTATTTTAAAATTTCTGGGATTTGGGTGTGTTATACATCATAAATATTAATGTAGGTTTACATGTAATATTTATGTTCTCCGATCATAACTCACCTCCAATGGCCCGAAGGCCTTCATTTTTTATTGATTTTTGATAATTCACCATTCAAGGGATAAGGTGGAACCCTTACGAGGACCATAGGCATAAGTATTACATAGCACATAGGCCTTAGAGGAATTCATTGCCCGTAGGCTTCAAACATTACATACAACCCAGACTAACTACTTGGAATTGCTCCTCTCCAGCATCTTCATCGTGAAATCAGCTCTCCACCTTCACATGGCTGTTCGACTAGGCATTCTCGTGCATGCACAAGCTTGTCCCGATGGAAGGTGCCATACCCTCTCATTCTTACAATCCATTTAGCTTCTGCTGTGGTGAATGCTCCTTGATCATCCTCCTTGTAGAGCTTGTTCCTTGTTGGTTTTCTGGTTTGCATCTACACTTAAGGTGGCACGAAGGCGTTGAGGTGGCCCAAAGGCCTTACTGACCCGAAGGCCTAGGTGGCCCGAAGGCCTTACAGGACTCAGGGAACAAATCGGTGGCCCGAAGGCCCAAAAGGGGTCATATTCCCAGCTACTACAATGCCAAAAAGGTCCTTCTACAATTCCTGTTATAGTACTGTACAGTTCCCGCTACATTACCTGCTAGAGTACTGCTATAGTACTACTACAGTACCCGGAAATTCTGCCTCTGCCGGAATTTGATCCCTGGTCGTTTGGATGCACATACAGAGTCCTTACCAACCGGGCTAAGGCACATGTGCATCTCCTATCATACATAGTAGGTTTATTAATTAAATTTCATTAGTAATACTGTGCTCCCATGGTATCTCTATGATCATATTTAAATTAGTTGAACCTGAGCATATTATGTTATATTATATGTATATAAATGTGACTCACATTCAAGTACATAAGACTTGAATTATGCCATAGGTAGTTCTTAGGGGGTTATACCTTATAGTTATGAGTAGCCTCCTAGGATAGGTCCTTCTGCTAAAATCCCTTGTGAATGCCTATAAACTGCTTGATTTATTACCTTAAGTAAACTATTATAAGTTTTTATAAGTGTTCATTTGAAATTTTAGATAATTCCCCCTCAACACTATCATAGATTACCACCTTGATAAGTGGTTATGGATGCTTTTTCGTGGGAGGTAGCTCTTGTAGTAGCTTCATATGTGTAGGGGGTGTAGTTGAGTCTTCTCTGATAACCTCTCATGTGGTTCAGGAAATGGAACCACTTCATTATAGAGTCTTTCTCATAATGTTTTTTCAACATTTATAAGCTCAAATGAAGATGTTAAATTATGATTTACATTTCCAAATTTAGCACCCCCATATTTTTAGGGAACTTGAGTGACCAAGGATGTTGAGGATTGGATCAATATCATTGAGGTAATATTTGATCTAACGGAGACTCTATAAAATTGAGAGATAAATTTGGTTTCTTTCATGCCCCCAAGACCCAAAAATAGATGGTGGGACGTTATGAACCAGGTGAGGAGACATAAGGGTCAAAATTGTGAGACTATAAAGGATTTATTCTATGAAGATTTTTCTTAGACACACTAAAGAAGGATCGATATCACGAGTATATGGAGATTCAATAGGGGAAAACATCGATATCTTCTTATTCTTTTAATTTCTTGAATTTTATTTGATTCATTTCTTTTTTCTCTAGGAATGAGGTATAGAAGGCCATGAAGATTGAGATTGAATTATTTACATAGATTACGTTCCATGTTTGGATCTTCAACCGGAAAATGTATTTTTATGTGCGACACATGTTCTTGACAATTAATAAGGGTATAAAAGAGGACAAAGAAGCATTGTAACACCCCGACCCCAGTTACCCAGAGTTGGTGCATTATTACATAATATTGGCATGATCAACAGAAACATCAAATCTCGAAATACCGATTAGTTTAGTAGCCTTCGAAACACTATATATATTCATAAAGTTTTACATTACATCATAAAAATGAAAACTACAACAACATAGTCTCCATAGTCTACACTCTTATCCCCTCACACTATCCCTGCAGGTCATTCATAATTTACTTCTTCACTTCCTGGTAAAAATAAAACATAGAGAAGGGGTGAGCTCAAATGCCTAGTAAGGATAACAATATAGCGTAAACTTTCATAAATAAGAATAATCATTTAAGGCAATATATAACTAAAACAAAATCCTTTTAAACGTGAACTTCAACATATTATGGACACAATAAAATGAAATAATGCCATTTACTTATTCCCATGGATATTCTACTAATCAAATAATCACATGCAATATCAATAACCACTTTCATAATGATGGCATGCATAATACCATACTATCATAACAACATAGCCAAGGCCTCGTGCCAAGTCTACAAATAAGATTTTGTCAAGGCCTTGTGCCAAGACACTAGTTTGTCTCATGAGACCTACCGATGCATCGAGGAGCTATAGCGGGCTCCACCCGTCACATATTAAGTCCAATGCATTACCATATGAAAAGGTTTAAACATAACGTAAACATTCGTATTGAAACTAGCATACGAAATGTAAATACTTCATACATAAACTATTAGTGGTATAAAAATAACACATCCACAGTCAAACATATCACAAAAACGTCAAAACAATCTGGAAGTTTTGAATCATAATAAATCAACTTCAAATAAACTTAAAATCAATCAAAGGATGTTGACATAGATGAAATCGAAACTCTTTTTAGAGAAATATCTCTTTCTATTTTGAAATCATTTAAGAGTCATATATTTATAAAATAAAACATTTTCTTTGAAAATTTTATTATAAGCTTGTGAGGGAATCTTCGACGATTTTATAATGGCGGAAAATAGCCGCACCCACCGTATAAGTAAAAAAAACATTCTTACCTTAATTCTGTCGAAAAGGTTATAAAGGACCTTGTTTGGAAAACGACTGAAATATTCCTTTATAAAGCACTTATAAAAGTCAAAAAGGGTATAAATGACTTTAACCCATATTCTAGTAAATAGTAAAAATGGTTTGAAATACATTTTTAAGAAACATGGATGTGGATGATAAAGAAGTCTCAGTAGATTATAACGTATAAACAACCTCGGATAATGAAGAGAGTGTGAAATAAACACTTACCTTTTCATTTTCCTTGGTTGAGGTAGGTTAACCTACTGTATAATGGTGAAATAATTATTATTAAATTATAAAAGAATCTTATATATTAATATGATATCACATATGATCTTTTATCATTGATTTGATAATAATATCTTAGTATTATCGTTGTTTCGGGTGTTAACTTACTCATTTTCTTTTATATGTTTTGTTAGGTAAGCCGTGTTTTTCATGGATAGGTTGTGTATTATTCATATCCATAATGATATCAAGTCCATAAACATTATTTATAAATCATCAAGTGATAATTATACTTGAATGGATACGATGGAGAATGAATCTCATCGCGTTCGTGGAGATGGTAGTCCGTTCGTACGCACGACCGACAATATCATTCTTTTGATACTAAAATAATATATAATTGGATGTTATATCATATATACAGAATCATTATCATGATATATTTATTACTTACAAGAATTAAAAATCATTATTATACCCATACAAATAATAATATATTGAATAACAATTACACCACGACGTGGAGACGGTAAGCCGTACGTACGCACGTATGGTGACATGTCATTCAAAGGATGGATATAATACTGAATATGGTTGTACCATATTTATAATAATATTACAGTATATAGGAGATACTGGATTCATTATTTTAGAATGGGAATAAAAAAGAAAGAAGAAGTGGAAGAAGAAAGGAACTTGAAAAAGGGTGGTGAAATCATTACCTCTTCTTCGGGTTCTTCCTTTTGATTTGATCAAAAGGGCTCCTTAGGTTGGCTTTCTGACTAAAGGAATGCGTCTAAAATGAATTGAGGGAAGTTGAGAGAGTATTTGGGCAGGGTTTGGCCGAACCAAAAGGGTTTTAATGTGTGAATTAGTGATAAGGGTGAGTGCCCTTTTATAAGAGGGGTGAGGGGCACCTTTGGAAAAGCTAAAAATATTATTTTATAATAAATTCATATTCAGTTTCTAATGGATAAAAAATGTATTATTTAAAGGTTATGGTGGGTATAGGTCTAAAACCTCTCAACCAATAGGATTTAGATAGGGTTGGGTTACTATATTAACCTTATCTTTAAGTATTAACTCTTAGATAATTAGTTTCACTTTTACAATGTCTCTTTGTATTTTTATATTATATGGTTAATAAACTTACTATATACATCCAAGATACCCCCAAGTGGTCCATTAATGATACACCTATCATGATATAAGTATCTTGGCCTAAGAATAGATTTTTATGAATTTAATATCAATTAATAATATAATATTTGTTTTAAAAACTCTTTTATGTCAATTTTGACACTATTCAATAATTGATATTTTGTAAAAATCATAACAGAATGATTACTTTGAAAAAGTTAATTAATTCAATACTAACATGTCATATTATCCTATAAAATTATTTGTATTTATAAAAAGTCGCAAATTAAATTTATTTGGGTATTTATAATAGCGATTATTCTAAATTTTCATTAATTAGGTAATTACTGCATCACCATTGTGTCATAAATAAATTAAATTAAATTATGTATAAAAATTATAAATAAAAAACCATTTTGTAGGAAATATTTTTATATTTCTAATTAATATTTATAGTCAAAAATACAACATATATAACCCTATTTAAAAGTTTTTTTCTAAAAGATACATGCTTAGGTCATTTTTGTATTTATTTCAACTTAATTAAAATAAAGTGTCCCTATCACCTACAAGTGGCTCCATGGGGTCCCAAAATTGACCCAAAGATGCCCAGGGTCGGACATGTAACCACCAATAAGGTGAGGACACGTTTTTGGATAATTTAGTATTATTATAATTTTATTTTTTAACCCTTATTTACCAGATTTACCCTTTAACCATGGTAAATAAAATATTTACCGAATTATTCAAAATGTCTAAAAATAAAAGTTACCTATTTACACAATTTGGACATCCTGATTCCAAATATGGAATCCATTTTTCCAAATTCAAAACACAGAAGTGGCAGAAATTAATTTAAAATTAATTCTCGTTGTCAAAACAAAAAGCGTGTTTTTAAGATATAATAACTATCAAAAGATTGATATTTGTTTATGTCCGGTTTAATTGTGAAATTATGTCTAATGACCAAAATTGTATTAAATGGTAAAAATATATTCTAAATATACTCTAAAACAACTCAAATTCAAAATTTATCATTATTAATTATTTTGGTTAAACAAGTTGTTTTTAATTAAAATTTAGTAATTTTCACTATTCATAAAAATATAAAAGTTATCCGAAAAGTACCAAAATTTCACCCGAGGAAAAATTCAATATTCTGAATCCAAAAATGATTTCCATTTTGAGAGATAAAATTTATAAAATTTCAAAAAGTAGGTATTACTATTCATAACGGCTAGTTTGATTGGTTGTGGTGTGTTAGAACTCGATGTTGCGTACAACACACGCTATCACATTATTCAAAGAGAAGCGTATCGTAGATGCTTGGGGTGTTACATTCTCCCCTCATTCAAATAATTTCGTCCTCAAAATTTCTAGAATACTACTGCATGAAAAGACTCGGGTGGTTCTTCATCATAAGTTCCTTGGGTTCCCACGTTGCCTCTTCCATCTTATGGTTTCTCCACAAGACTTTTACCAGACGAGTCATCCGATTTCTCAGTACCTGTTCTCTCGTATCAAGAATCATGACAGGCTCTTCACAATAAAACAGATCGGGTTCCAGTTCTAATTCCTCATAGGTGAGTTCATGCGTTGGGTCACGCATGTATTTCCTCAACAGAGATACGTGGAACACATCTTGAACTTTGGAGAGACTTGGCGGCATTACCAATCGATAAGCTACAACCCCAATTCGTTCTAGAATTTCGAAAGGTCTGATGTACCTGGGACTCAATTTACCTTTCTTACCAAAATGCTTGACTCCCTTCAATAGAGATACCTTTAGGAAAACATGATCACCGACTTGAAATTCCAAATCCTTCCTTCGATTATCGGAATAGCTCTTCTGCCTACTTTGAGCTTCTTTGATATGGTTTTGGATTACCTTCACCTTTTCCATCGTTTCCTCCACCAGTTCTGGGCCTACAAGTTTTCTTTCACCAACGTCATCCCAACAGGTTGGTGTGTGACATCTCTTTCCATATAACGCTTCATATGGTGCCATTTAAATACTCGAATGGAAGCTATTGTTATAGGAAAATTCTACCAGAGGTAAATATTGATCCCACATACCCTGAAAGTCAAGTAAGCAGGATATCAACATGTCTTCTAAGGTTTGAATAGTTCGTTCTGATTGTCTATCTGTTTGAGGGTGGTAGGCAGTGCTCAAATGAAGTTCAGTATCCATGGATTTATGAAGACTTTACCAAAATCTTGAAGTAAAACGAGGATCATGATCGTAAAAAATAGATAGGGGTACTCCATGAAGTCTCACAACTTCATCAATATATAGTCTTACTAGACGTTCCAGTGGTAGATCTTCTATTATAGCAAGAAAATGTTCTGACTTGGTAAGACGATCAACAATAACCCATATTGCTTCGTTCCTTCTAGGAGTCTTTGGTAGTCCCATGAAAAAGTCCATCGTGATATTATCCCATTTCCACTCAGGTATGGGAAGAGGTTGCAATACTCCACCAGGTTGTTGCCTTCCAGCTTTCACTTGTTAACAAACCATACATCTTGACACAAAATCTGCAATCTCCCTCTTCATGTTGTCCCACCAAAAATGTTCCTTCAAATCTATATACATTTTGGTGCTCCCAGGGTGTATAGAGAAATTGGAACTATGAGAATCATCCAGCAATTCCCTTTTTAGATCAGGTATATTGGGAACACAAAGTCTCTTCCCAAATTTCAAAATTCCATATTCATACACAAAGTCTCTCAATCTCCCATCATTCACAACTTTAATCTTCTTTTGAAATTCTTCTTCATCAGTCTGAGAACTCTTAATCCTTTCTAGTAAAGATGGATTGGCAACCATTTGAAAAAGGACTGATGTTTCACCTTCCATGGTTATTCCCATGTCCATCTTCACTAGATCCTAGAAAATTGGATCCCTTTCAATTATCATATTGTTCAAAACACCATGGTCTTTTCTGCTCAAAGCATATTCCACCTTGTTTGCCTTCCCCGGGTGGTAGTGTATCGTGAAATCATAATACTTGAGTAATTCAAGCCATCTCCTTTGCCTCATGTTGAGTTCTTTTTGTGAGAAAATATAATTCAAACTCTTGTGATCAGTACAAATCTCACATTTTTCAATATAAAGGTAGTGCCTCCATATCTTCAAAGCAAAGATCACAGCTGCTAACTCGAGACCATGGGTAGGATAGTTTTGTTCATGAATTTTAAACTATTGTGATGCATAGGCAATAACCCTATCATTCTGCATAATAACACAACCAAGTCCTTTCTTCGATGCATCACTATAAATAACGAACCCATCACTCCCCAATGGTAGAGTCAATATAGGAGCATTGACTAATATTCCCTTCAGTTCTTCAAAACATTCTTCACACTCTTTTTTCCATACAAATTTAACCCCTTTACATGTGAGCTTCGTTAATGGGTTTGCCAAATGGGCAAAATTTTGGAAGAAACATCGATAATAACCTGCCAAACCAATAAAACTGCGTACCTCAGTTATACTCGCAGGTGTTGGCCATTCTTGGATTGCCTTGGTCTTAGAAGGATCAATAGAGATTCCATCTTTAGAGACAATATTCCCAAGAAAAGAAATCTCCTGAATCCAGAATTCACACTTGCTAAACTTCCCATATAATTCATGTCTTCTCAGAGTCTTCAGGATAATACACATGTGATTTTCATGATCTTCGTAACTTTTGGAGTATACCAAGATATCATTAATAAATACCACCACAAATTCATCGAGTTATTCCTTGAAAACTCTATTAATCAGATGAATGAATACAGAGGGTGCATTAGTCAATCCAAAAGGCATTACTGTAAACTCGTAATGCCTGTACCTGGTTCGAAATGCTGTCTTCGGAATGTCTTCCTTCTTCACACACAACTGATGGTATCCAGATCGAAGTTCAATCCTTGAAAAGTATTGATCTCCATGAAGTTGGTCAAATAAATCATCAATGCGAGGTGTGTGATACTTTTTATTTATTTTTATAGCATTGATCTCCCTGTAGTCGATACATAACCTCATAGATCCATATTTTTTTTAACAAAAAGAATAGGGGCTCCCCATGGAGAAACACTAGGGTGAATAAATCCCTTATTACTCAATTCCTTTAGTTGTTTCTTTAGTTCCACTAATTCTACAGTGGCCCTTTTATAAGGGGTATTCGATATAGGCCTTGATCTAGGAATTAAATCAATGGAAAACTCAACTTCTCGTTCTGGAGGATGTCCAGGTAAATCTTCCGAAAACACATCTACATATTCTTTCACATCAGGTACATCCTCTATTTGAACATTCCTTTCCTCACCCACTATAATTTCATCCTCTTCCTCCCCAATAATTGAATTTAGTGGAGCTACTGGGGGTGGATCTAGATTAGAATTAGGTGGTGACAATTCTGCTCTAAAGATAAGGTGTTCCGTATCATCATCATCAAAAATCATAACCTCATTCTTCTTACAACAAATCTTCGCATCATAGTCCGAAAGAAAATCCATACCGAGGATTATATCAAACTCAATCATAGGTATGAAGATGAGATCAGTGGATAAAGAACATATATGTTCTCTAATGGGGACTGATTCACAAAAATTTGTTGTAATGATACTTCCCTTAGGAGTTTTAACTGACAAGTCCTTTGTTAAATCAAATTGGGAATATCTAATTTTCTTAGCAAACTGGGAAGATATAAAACAATGCGATGATCCAGAATCAAATAATGCAATTTCTAAACTTGAGGAAACCATTAAATTACCTGCCACCACCTCTTTCGGAGCTTCTACCTCAGCAGTAGTGGTAGTATAAGCTTGGCCTTGATCCCCTGGACTTTTCTGAGGTAAGTTCCCCTGAAGATTAGGACATTCATTTACATAATGTACCATCTCCCTGCAATTGTAGCACTGAACATTGGTATCTTCCTTCTTCCCTTTTCAATCATGATCTTGGGGGCCTTTTTCACCACACTTGTAACAGACGCCCATTCCCTTCAAGAATGTACCAGAGTGTTTCTTCCCACATTTACCAAAGGATGGATATTAAATCTTTCCCTTCTTCCCCTTATTTCCATTCCCAGATTGATCAGCAGATCTCTTCTTCTCTTTCTTTTCTTTAAAGTAATAAGACTTAGAGAATTCCTTTTCTGTCTTGATAGCACATGTGACAATGTCTTCATACGATGAGAAGGATTGTGAGACTAATGCTCGAAGGAGAAATGGTTTTAACCCATCAAATAAATGATCAATCTTACTTCTCGGGTTACGTATATAATCTCCACCATACCTTTATAAACTTGTAAAGTTAGCCTCATACTTTGCGACATTTTCATCATCTTTTTGTCTCAAACTCAGAAATTGCCTTTCAATATTTGCTCGATGGTCACGAGGAAAGTATTTTTCTAAAAATAGATCTTTGAACTCCCTCCATTGAATATTTGATACTTTATCATCTTCCTTCATGTTTTGAATAAATGACCACCATTGATCAGCATCTCCAGTGAGGCGATAAACTTTCATGATACCTTTTTCCCTTTCACTACTTCCCAAAGCCTGACATATTTTCTCTAGGGAACTTATCCATTGCTCAGCTACCAAAGGATTTTTACTCCCATTGAACGTTGGTGTTTTTTGCCTTATGAAGTGATCTAACATTGATCCTCCACACTACGGATCAGTGTGCTTCATACGGGTAAGGTTATTATTCATAACCTGAGTGAGTTGTCCCAGTATGGTGATTAGCTGATCGACACCAGTTGCATCACCAGCTCCACTATAATTATCTTGAATAGGAGGTAAATCTCTACATAGAGTGCGTGCATTGATATGGTTTCCATTTCTTCCACTAGGCTCCATTTCTAAACAATGGCATAAACTAGATCAGTTTATGAATCAAAATACATAATTCCATACTTATAAAACACTTAACATAAATTGAACTATTTATGTATATAATCCATAATCATAAAAATGTTTTGTTTGAGGAAGTATATACTCATAAACCTTTCATAATGATTTGTAAAGAAAATGAGAGTTATCCTAAGCATATCCCCCCAGAGTGTCGTAACCAAGAGTGCCGCAGGGCCCATTGTCGTGCCCCAGTCCCCGTTCGAGTCTAGCTCAAAGTGGTGTTTTTAGGTTTTACACCTATGTACATCTGTGCCAGAGCCGCCTCTACCTGCTCGTATCCATACAAGGATGTATTTCTCGGAAAACTCACAAAATCACTACAATACCAAAATTCTAGGAAGTTCTTCTATACTAATCCTAAAAGTTCATCTTAGGTCTACGTTCTCTAATCAGAGTTTATCTAAATCTAGCTTCCAAGGTTTGTACTAAACCTCCTCTGATACCAACTGTAATGCCCCGACCCCAGTTACCCAGAGTCGGTGCATTATTACATAACATTGGCATGATCAAAAGAAAGATAAAATCTAGAATGACCGATTAGTTTAGTAGCCTTGGAAACACTAGATATATTTATAATGTTTTACATTACATCATAAGAATGAAAACTACAACAACATAGTCTCCATAGTCTACACTCTTATCCCCTCATACTATCCCTGCAGGTCATTCATAATTTACTTCTTCACTTCCTTGGAAAAGTAAAACATAGAAAAGGGGTGAGCTCAAATTCCCAGTAAGGATAACAATATAGCGTAAACGTTCATAAATAAGAATAAACATTTAAGGCAATGTATAACTAAAACAAAAGCCTTTTAAACTTGAACTTCAACATAGTATTTCAAAAATAATATGAAATAATGCCATTTACTTATTCGCATGGATATTATACTAGTCAAATAATCACATTCAATATCAATAACCACTTTCATAATGATGGGATGCATAATGCCAGAATATCATAACCACATAGCCAAGGCCTAGTGCCAAGACTATAAATAAGATTTTGTCAAGGCCTTATGCCAAGACACTAGTTTGTCTCATGAGACCTACCGATGCATCGAGGAGCTATAGCAGGCTCCAACCGTCACATATTAAGTCCAATTCATTCCCATATGAAAAGGTTTAAACATAAAAAAAACATTCGTATCGAAAGTAGCATACGAAATGTAAATACTTCATCCATAAACCATGAATGGTATAAAAATAAAACATCCACAGTCAAACATATCACGAAAACTTCAAAACAATATGGAAGTTTTGTATTATAATAAATCAACTTCAAATAAACTTAAAATCCATCAAAGGATGTTGACATAGATGAAATCAAAACTCTTTTTATAGAAATACATCTTTCTATTTTGAAATCATTTAAGTGTCATATATTTATAAAATAAAATATTTTCATTAAAAGTATTCTTATAAGCTTGTAAGGGAAGCTTCAACGATTTTATAACGGCGGAAAATAGCCGCACCCGTCGTATAAGTTAAAAAAACATTTTTACCTTAATTCTGTCGAAAAGGTTAAAAAGGACCTTGTTTGGAAAACAACGGAAGGATTCCTTTATAAAACACTTATACAAGTCAACAAGGGTATAAAGGACTTTAACCCATATTCTAGTAAATAGTAAAAATGTTTTGAAATATATTTTTAAGAAACATGGATGTGGATGATAAAGAAGTCCCAGTAGATTATTATGTATAAACAACCTCGGATAATGAAGAGATTGCGAAATAAACCCTTACCTTGTACTTTTCTTTGGTTGAGGTAGGTTAAACTCTTGTATAATGGTGAAATAATTGTTATTATATATATACAAGAATCATATATATTAATATGATATCATATATGATCTTTTAACATTTATTTGATAATAATATCTTAGTATTATCGTTGTTTCAGGTGTTAACTTACTCATTTTCTTTTATATGTTTTGTTACATAAGACATCTTTGTCATGGAAAGGTTTTTTCTTATTCATATCCAGAATTATATCAAGTCCATAAAAATTATTTTTAAATCATCAAATGATAATTATACTTGAATGGATACGATGGAGAATGAATCTCATCACGTTCGTGGAGATGGTAGTCCGTTCGTACGCACGAGCAACAATATCATTCTTTTGATATTAAAATAATATATAATTGGATGTTATATCATATATACAGAATAATTATAATGTTATATTTATTATTTACATGAATTACAAATCATTATTATACCTATCCAAATAATAATATATTGAATAACAATTACACCACGACGTGGAGACGGTAAGCCGTACGTACACACGTATGGTGACATGTCATTCAAAGGATGGATATAATACTAAATATGGTTGTACCATATTTATAATAATATTTCAGTATATAGGAGATACTGTATTAATTATTTTAGAATGTTAATAACAAAGAAAGAAGAAGTGGATGAAGAAAAGAACTTGAAAAAGGGTGGTGACATCATTACCTTTTATTCGGGTTCTTCCTTTTGATTTGATCAAAAGGGATCCTTAGGATGGATTTATGACTAATGGAAGGCCTCTAGGATTAAGTTAGAGAAGTTGAGAGAGTATTGGGGCAGGGTTTGGCCGAACCGAAAGGCATTTAATGTGTGAATTAGTGATAAGGGGGAGTGCCCTTTTATAAGAGGGGTGAGGGGAACCTTTGGAAAAGCAAACAATATTATTTTATAATAAATTCATATTAGGTTTCTAATGGATCCAAAGTGTATTATTTAAATTTTAAGGTGGGTATAGGTCGAAAAATACTCAACCAATAGGATTTAGACAGGTTTGGGTTACTATATTAACCTTATCTTTAAGTATGAACTCTTAGTTAATTAGTTTCACTTTTACAGTGTCTCTCTGTATTTTTATTTTATATGGTTAATAAACTTAATATATACATCCAAGAGACCACCAAGTGGTCCATTAATGATAAAACTATCATTATATAAGTATCTTGGCCGAAAATTTGATTTTTAGGAATTTAATATCAATTAATAATATAATATTTGTTTTAAAAACTCTTTTATGTCAATTTTGACACTATTCAATAATTGATTTTTGTAAAACTCATAACAGAATTATTACTTCTACAAAGTTAATTAATTCAATAATAACATTTCATATTATCCTAGAAAATTATTGGTATTTATAAAAAGTCTAAAATTACATTTATTTGGGTATTTATAATATCAATTATTCGAATGTTTCATTAATCAGGTAATTACTGCATCACCATTGTGTCATAAATAAATTATATTATATAATGTCTAGAAATTATAAATAAAATACTATTTTGTATGAAATCTTTTTATCTTTCTAATTAATATTTATAGTTGAAAATAAGAAATATATAACCCTATGTAAAAATTGTTTTCCTAAAAGATATATCCTTAGGTCATTTTTGTATTTATTTTAACTTAATTAAAATAAAGTGTCCCTATCACCTAGAAGTGGCTCCATGGGGTCCCAAAATCGACCCAAAGATGCCCATGGTCGGACATGTATCCACCAATAAGGTTAGGACACGTCTTATGGTAATTTTTTATTATTCTAATATTATTTTTTAACCCTTGTTTACAAGATTTGCCCTTTAACCATGGTAAATAAAATATTTACCGAAGTAATTATTCAGAATGTCTAAAATTAAAAGCTACCTATTTACACAATTTGGAAATCCTGATTCCAAATATGGAATCCATTTTTCCAAATTAAAAACACAGAAGTGGCAAAAATTAATTTATAATTAATTACCGCTGTCAAAACAAAAAGCGAGTTTTTAAGATATAATAACAGTCAAAGGATTGATACTTGTTTATGTCTGGTTTAATTGTGAAATTATGTCTAATGACCAAAATTGTATTAAACGGTAAAAATATATTCTAAATATACTTTAAAACCACTCTAATTCATAATTTATCATAATTTATTATTTTGGTTAAAAAAGTTGTTTTTAATAAAAATTTAGTAATTTTCACTATTCATCAAAATATAAAAGTTATCCAAAAAGTACCAAAATTTCACCCTAGGATAAATTCGATAATCCGAATCCAAAAAAGATGTCCATTTTGAGAGATAAAATTTATAAAATTTCAAAAACTAGGTGTTACTATTCATAACGGCTAGTTTGGTTGGTTGTGGTGTGTTAGAACTCAATGTTGCGTACAACACACGCTATCACATTATTCAAAGAGAAGCATACCGTAGAAGCATGTGGTGTTACAAGCATGTTTTCTTTCATCCCATGGTGAACTGACAAGAAATACTCCTAGAGATGCAGAAAACACCTTATATGGTATTAGGAAGAGGAATACTAATGAGTGATAATATGGTAGAATAATGAAATCAAAGTGAATAAGGACTTCTTAATCACCCTATAGGGAAGGATGTATCACCCTGTGCTTTAATGGTGGTCAGAGAAGACACTATCAAAAGTTTTTACTTGAATCTAAGAAAAAGTGTCATCGATATTTGAATATGGGGGAATATACAACATTTTTATTTAAGGGAATTATAGAAACGTTTATATATGGCTTCTAGGAAGATGTAGGACAAGATTCATGGGACTGAATGAGGATCACAATAGCAGGCCCATTTTATGCAGGGGTCAGTGACTCAATTGAACTAAGGGTCTTAGGGATAGAGTTATGGTATTGAAATAGGTTGAGTGTATACCATGGACTAAGTTTTATCTAATAGTGTATATAGACATTTTATTGTTAGAGTTAGGATTTTTAATACCTCTACGATTTCTACCACTTTTTTTAATACAAGATCTTCCCATTATTTTTTATCTTCTCATGTTATTGATGGGTTAGACTTACTGGTTATTTTATCTTATTAATTTATTTCTCATAATAAATCAATATAGAATAAGGTAGGATTAAAATAGAGATTTCTAGAGTATCATGTAGTAGTATTTGGTTATAGAAATTGAAGGTATTTATGATCTTAGATATGACTATATTTGATGTGATTTTCAACATTAATTGGTTGAAAATTTATTAGGCACACATTGACTGATATTGAAGATGGTTATCCTTTACTACACTTAAGGTGGGGGGGGGGGGTTGACTAGTGAATGGGGTGTTGGATCTAGAATAATGGGACTATAACTTAGTCGAATTTAAGCTATTATGGTGTAGGTAATGGGACTAGTTCTTTAGAAAGATCAGGTAGCATTTCCCTCCTCTTTTCCTCCAGTGGTGTACCATTACCATGGTGTCTTACAAGAATATTTATTTAGAATTACTCCTTATATAATAATTGAATTTGAGATCAAATTCATGTTAGTATTACAACCTATATCAACCCATCCATATCATATAGATTTAACTAAGTTGAAGGAACTCAAGATTCAACTTGAGTGTTTAGAGGCAAAATGATTTATTAGACTGGGAGCTTCTCCTTATGGTGCTCTAGTTTTTCTTAGTAAGGAGGATATGATCATTTTGATGTTCATAGACTATAGGAATGTTAATCATTTCATAATGAATAATAGGTAACTATATCCAAGGATTGATGATTTGTTCGATCGGTTAAGGGGATCCCAGTGGTTCTCTAAGATTGAATTTTGATCAGGCTACCACTAGATTCGGTTCATAGAACATTATATTCCTATGAAAATGTTTAGGAGTAGGTGTGGACTATATGAGTATTTTTTCATGAATTTTAGGTTGATTAATGATTTTTAGTGTTCATGGATCTCATGAATATGATCTTCCATCTATATGTTGACTCATTTATTGTTATATTCATTGATGATATCCTAATATGTTCACGGACGCCAAAGATGCATGCTAAACCCCTTAAGATCGGGTTGAGTACACTTCGAGTGCATCATATTTTTTCCAAGATAAAAAATATCACTTTTCTATACAAGATATGTGATTAATTGTGTATTTGATTTCTAAGGTGAGAATATTAGTTGATTTAGAGATGTTATAGGTAGTGATATGTTAGGAATTCCCTAGAAAGGTGTTCAATATTAGAATTTTCGTAGGTTTGAATAGGTACTATAGACTATTAATTGAGAAATTATCCCATTTGGAAGTGCCTATGATGGATATTTATAATAAAGGGGTGGAGTTTGAGTGAACAGATCAGTGTAAAGAGGCATTCCTAGAGTTGAATAAGAGATTTACATCCATTTAGTGAGAGGTTTTTCATCTACACGGACCACAAGAGCTAGTTGTATATCTTCTCTCAATGGAATTGAATCTCTATCAGAGGCATTAAATTGAGTATCTATAGATATTTTATTTTTAAATGGATTATTCTTATATAAAGGGTAATGTTTTTATATATGTGCTTAGTAATATGACAATGGATCTTGGAGACAGTCCTTCAGAAGAAGAGAAAAAGTTGAAGTAGTAGATTTTATGAGGCCGATTATAGTGAAAGAGTCCCTTAATCAGGTCCAGTTGATTAAGAAGATGTTGGTTACCACTCAGAGTAGATAGTGATCATATAGATACAAGAGGATATTTCCATTGGACTTCATTTTAGGGGACCATGTTTTCATATGAGTGTTACCTCAGTTTGCGTATCGATGAATATAAAAACAATGAATGTTAGTGACATGGTTTATAGGTCCATTTGAGATCATAAAAAATATTATAACAATGGTATATTGATTGGATCATCATCCATGACCTTGATATGTTCATAAATTCTTCTATATATCCCAGCATCAAGGGTATGAGTACGATCATATGCTTGTGATCGACAACTTGAATGTTGAGTTGGAACAATTTTAATCATTTATAGAGTGACTAATATTGGATGTAGAAGAATGTGATAAGGTATTGAGGGGGAATATGGTACCACTTTTTCATGTTCTGTGTTATAATGGATGAATTCAAGAGGATACCAAGGAGTGAGAGATAGATGTTTGGAAATATTGGCCTGAGTTTTTTTAGAAAGGAATCGAAAGACACTTCCTAAGGATGATGATTTTTTATATTTGGAGATTTGTAATATCCTTGAAACTAAAAGATATGTTAAGATTATGTTTTAGCATATCTTTGTTGTGTTTTGAGATTTTCATGTTAGAGGTGTTCTAGGGATGAAAATCATAGGATTAAGGAGTTATAACACCAAAAAATAGTTTTAGAGACCTAGGGGTGACATCAGTTAGATGATCTAGTGTCAATAAATATCTGGTGGTGATATAAGTGGCCTAGGAAACCCCTTAGTGCCACACAACACCTGGTACAATTCCACTGGATAGTTAGTGGTAAATGCATTAGCCTAGGGTTCTTCTTAGATCCACCAGCTAGCCGCTAGTTCCTAGATATCCTATCCATTAAATAAACTTTTATAATAATTCTCCGTTACACCTATTTAATATCCCTCTCCCATGTTTTGACCCCCATCCATACAGAATATTCCTATGAGATCTATTTTTATGGAATTTTATCTCCCCCTCCCCTCTATTCGACATTTAAATATTGGATAAATCTATTGGCTCTCAAATGGTATCTTTCATACATTATAGCCTAAATCCTATCTTTGTCTAGTGATGAATCAAATATTTAATCTATATTAGCTTTATCTATGGATTACATCATGATATAATGGGAGGTTCTTAGTGGATTTATGAATAGATGTCAGATCTTAAAAATTTACATCCCTCCATTTAATGGATGTTGATATACCATTAGAGGTAGATCTCATTGGGTATGTTGAAATACCTCATGGTCCATGTGACATTCTTCTTCTTGAATCATGATTCTAGGATCCCAGTTGTGTTAAATTGAGATTGGTTATAGGGATCATTGGTTTGTAGGTGTGGTTTGATGATAAGTCTAAAAACATTACATTGCTTCACCTGAGGTAGGATGTCCTTCCCACAAAGGGACTTTGTATAATACCAATTAGCATGATTAACATGTGTGTGTGTCCTTGAGAAACGTTTTGTGATATAATTTTCTTTTATCTTACATAAGTGTGCATGTGTGGCCCATGATGCCTATGCATTATGCACTATGATTGTTCCCTTCAATGCTCTGTTCTATTATGTGTGAATGTTTGGTGTGTTGAGGTTTATGTATAGTATTAACATGATAGGTGGATCATTATGGATTTGTTAGGCCCTAGATAGGGAGCATATATTGGTGAGACATGATACTGATGTTGATGATGTGACATTGAGATAGGGTATGGGTATGAAATACTTTTAGCATGACCTAAGATAGATGATAGGGTATGATGGACTTCTGGCCTAACCCAAGACAAGGTATGGGGTATGAAAACTTTTTTGCATAACCAAGTAGAGGTAGGGTAATGAAAAAATTATGGCCTAACCTGTGGCTATGTCAAGGTTGAGAGGACCTTGTGGCCTAACATAAAGATTGATTATCTATGGGATTTGACCCAAGACATGTGTGGGACTTTCGGTCTGATCCAATATTCAATGAATTGTGATATATTCCTTTCTACATAGAGTCAAGGCAGGTACAACTGGGCATGTGGTAGCATAGTAAGACATGTGTGTCTGAAATATGATTTTTTACTTGATTATTCATTTAATTTTAATCATGACATACCCCTTTATATACATGTTTAGTTTATGTTAAGTAAACATTGGTGTTGTCCTACTTTGTTTATACTCACACCTTGAACATTAATCTTGATGCACATGATGATTTCATGGTTAGATATCTAGTTAAGGATGAAGGGCCCTACATCAGAGAGCTGAGAAGGTGGATCTTAGAGGATAGAGAAAATGCCCAGATTTAATTAATACTGTTATAGTAGTTTTCTTAGTTTATTTTTTTCGGTTATCATACATTATTTATCCATCTACATTGGGGGCCTTTCTCTTTATATTTTATGATCTGGATTCCATTTTCTATAGCATGATGATATTATTTTAGTTTATACTTATTTTATTGTATATTTATTTATATTTATTATGTTTTTGGTGTATGAATACTATTAACAAGGGTATAATATCCCTATGAAATGTTTATGACTCTTATCACTAGTCATCAACCTCTTGAATATTGGGAGGTGTGCATGAGGTCATGTAGTACAAAAACTGAACTCGGTGATTCGATCTGGGGGTTACAGACATCATAGTGTTCAGATTTATTAATTCATCCATACCATAGTACCAAAGATAACTAAAAAACTACACATCATATAATAACCACCTCACATTTGACAACCCTCACAGTAATAAGAAACAATCATACTTCCAAACAAACACAATACATTATCCAACATCAACATCATTCGAGACATGATTTTTCAAATATCCCATTTAATTACTACATATAATTATTATTCATTTATGTGTGGTGTTTCTTATAAAAAACACAACAAAAATTTAGGTTCCTAACAACATGTAATACACAGCATTCTAGGGATCATACCAATAAGTGAAATGAACCACGAAAGTTCTTCAAATCAAGGTGGTTAAAAATATCATAGATATACAAAAACAATTTACACAATAATTTATTTATATTTAATCCCAACCTATTTCGCTATCATATTTATCTTTGTTTGTTAATTATATGTCATTTATGATAGTATAACCAGAAACAACATGTTAAATAACAATGAAATATGAATAAAATACAATTGAAATAATATTATTTTTATTCCAATCTTACTAGTTACTATATTTATTATGTTAATTCACACAAATTACCAATGGAATCATAGACATGTTATTCAAAAATATTTAAAAACATTAATAGGATGAGGTTTTGAATACCTTAAATTAGGAATCATTACATAATATTTCACCAGAACAAAGGTGATAAAAAAATATTCATAGGTCTAGAAATACACAAGAAGGGATCGAGCTGATCACATAAGGCTCACAAGACTCAAAACGAAAAGTTTGGATCACTCAAACTCGATTTAAAGATAAAAAAGACATGAATGAGGGGAAATAATCTTGTTTTTAGAGAAATAACAGACTCTAATATCTATTAGGGATATTTCAATAATACTTTTCCAAGCATCCAATTTTATTCCACATAAAATTAGTCTCTATTTATTTCCTTCACATGATCCTTTAAATCTCTTAAATTTTGGGAAATAATTAATGAATACATTTATCTTCATCATTAATAATTTTAAAATTCATGATTTTAAATTATTATTTCTCTTTATTTTCATTAAATTCATTAGAGATCAGTTTAGAGGGAAAACCAAATTTTACTCTGTTTCAAACCACCACCTACACATGAAAAGGGTGTTGCGTTAGGGTAAGTGGAAGCTAACCATTTTCTATTTCAAATAATCACACACACATGAGAATTAGGATTCCATCCATACCCTTATGTGAGGATGATATTCAAGGGTTTTGAATTAAACTGTTTATTCTTTTTAGAAGCTATATAAGTGATTTTAAACCCTATTTCTAGGATCACCAAAGCATGATATATGAAACCTTCAAGAAAATAGAATTGAAGACATACCGTAAAAATATAACATACACTTAAGATCATTTGAAACATTAGATATTCATATAATATTCTTGATAAATATAACTAAGGTAAAAAATACATCCCCTATTTGAGTTTTATCCATGGAATGATCTGAATTGATCGATGATAGAGTGGGATCTTATCTTCCACCATGGACTGTTAGAGCCTCAGGTATAACATCCATGAACCTACACTCTTGGATACAACTCTAAAAAAATATTATTTACGTTTTTGGATTTTATACGGATAAAAATTAACCAATTTCAACCATGAAAACCTTAAATCATCAAATAGAAATTTTTTAATCACTTACATAACCAAGGATGCTTTAGGTTTAGAGTTTTAGAGAATTAGAATAAACTCTTACATAATGATATCCATGTCATTATGTGATTGTATTTTCCAGTAAACCTAGATTCACTTAATCCAAATTAAGTCTTCAATTTCTCCAATAAATTTCTTTACACATGAATCATTTCTAGGAATAATTCATTTAACATTAATCTTTATGACCCAGGTAAATGGAAAAACATAATAACGGTGAACTAAAATTCACATTAAGGGTAAACATAAGAATTTACAATTGAATGTAATCAGTGAGTATAAGATGAGAATAAGGGTATGATGATATAATTAAAGTGAATGAGTATAACATATGAGACATGGAATAAATATTTAACAAAAGAAAAGAGTCATATAAGTAAAAAATAATGAGCAATGTGAAACCGATCCTTGAGAAAAAGATACATTAGAACATGATAAAAGAATAAATAAAATGTATCCATATATTGGATCATAATTATCATATAAATATTACAACCAATCTTAAAAATGGAATAGAATACTTGGTAAAGTCCAACAATATCTTAGGAGAAACACAAAATCATTTAACCTTGTATCTTTACCCAATGCATTGGAGGACTGTAATATACCCACCCATAACTTATTATAAAAATTACCTTAAGGATTTGGGTTCACTCTCTAATCCAGCTTTTATAAATAATTTTCAAGTACCATATCACACTATGAAAAAATGCTCGTATAGCAGTGGTTTTTTAACTAGCGTTGGCTTAAATAGCCGCTAACAGGTCCTATGATAGTTTTATAAAACCGCTGCTAAAATTGGTGTTATAAATAAAAATGTGATGGTTTCTTCCATTTAGCAGTGGATTTTGGAAAGTGTCATAGAATGCATATTTCTTGAACGTTTTTTTATTTTTAGAGGTAGTTTTGGATTTAAAAAAATAACTGCAATCTAGTTGCAGTTTTAACTCCCACTAATGTTTGAACCTTTTATAGAAAAAACCACCACTAATATGGATAAAAACACCACTAATTATAATAATTTGATATTTAGAGGTGGTTTTAACTTCCTCCCTAAACAAATACCATAATATAGCAGTGGTTTAAACTGCTGGAAAAATACCTAGCAGCGGTTTAAACTGCCGCTATATCATGAATGACAAAAAAAGCTATAGGTTCTGTATCCCCAGAACATAAAACCATAACGACATGGTGAACTATATTAATTTAAATATAAAAAATAATGGTCATGGTGTAATTACTACCACAATTCCACCATAACTGAATTCCTAGAATCAATTTGATAATCATATTTATCTACCTTATTCATGATCCACCCCAAAGACAAACCGTGACACAACCCCCAGGGTTCATGACATTTCACACAAGAGAAAGAAAACACAACTTGTGAATCATGATGTAATGACCATGGTCAGGATGCAATAGACCGCATATTCTAAAACATAAGGTAACCCAATAATCATTTCTTAACCTCCATCCCATAATTGAAATCCTAATGCAAAAAATAATTTACCACTAGCTAAACAGAACAACATCAAAATCCAATGACCTAATACTCACACCACAAAATCTCATTATATGTCATAGTCTTATTAGATATGGATAAACACACTCAGTCATAGTGTGATAAAATTTATCAATTGGAATTTCATGTAGAACCGTTACCTTTTCCAACACTCTCCCACAAAACTTCCTCCCATGACCCCCAACACCCAAAATACAAAAAATAAAGGCTTGTGAAATCATTATCCATTACATTAGACACCTACAAAATTATTTTTCTCCTTGATAAAAAAATAAAAAATAATGAGTTTCTAATGATTAACCACTATAAGGAAATACCACTAAAACATGATGACCAAACCTCCAACACTCTCAAAGAATGGATAAAATTCAGTACAACTTCTTCCAATCATGAAAACATCTTGCAATATTACCGTCATGGGGGATACCTCTAAAATACGAACCACTCCATTGAGAGAAACCAAAGCGTTTCTAACAACCCATCAATGAACCAGAAGCATACTAAACTCTAGGAAATTTTTATTAATGATTCCCTACTATTTAACAATGAAAATAATAACAATCAACTCAATAATTTTAAGAAAGATAAAACTACCCAAACCAAAGAATAGATCCTTTCTCGAACTCTAAGTAACTGTATCACCCTCCAATTTAACAAACAATGTGACTCATAACTCGGTCCATTCATACTGACCTCCTATTAGTTGGTTTTGGTTTCTTTATATAGTCATCAACTTTTACAGGGAAAATAAAATACTTCCAAAATAATTCCTGAAACTCTACCCATGTAATTTCATTGGTGTTTACTTGAATCATTATCCACTACATGAAGTTTAATACTCCAATAATTCAACATCAAGGCATAAGGTTAGTAAATATCACATGAATTATAAAGACATCATAGGGACCATCACATCATATAGGAAAAAACATTCATTATCAAAACAAGTCCCTTACATCAACCCATCATCACAATACTTCGTTTTCACATCATCATTCAACATACTATCCTGTTGTCCTGATCCCATCTAAAATATATGAAAAAGATAAAAAATATCCATATTGGACGTACTGATACATGAAGAAACCCTATCCACTAATCATTTCCCAATGATGAACTATGCTCGTTACCCTCTCCATCTCTAACTTTACTTCCTACTACCAGCACCTGTAATACAATTATACTCAAAATTAAACAATGTTGTATATTTATATTTAAAATATAAATCAATAAAAATTTGTGAACTAAATGACATTTTTTGTTTTTTGATTTACCTTCTCACCACAAGTCATCACTTTCAAACCCCATTTTCCTTCCAAAGACCTCAGATGGTAATGTTCCCAAACCCATCCCACACACTCGACCATGATGCTCCTTCCCAAGGACTTTACCAACTGGGGCATCCTACAAGACTAAGTAGTACTGTGTGGGATTAAAATTCCATATTTCTTAAATTTTTACCTTTAAATCCAATATTAGTCATATTAGAAGCAATATATATTAACATAGTGACAACATATAATAAGTAATTATAATGAAAAATGATTTCTTACACCAACTTATTTGGTAGACTCATTAACAAAACTACCCTCAAATGTTTTATGAACATTCAACCACACATCTATTTAGGATACTTGGTGGAATAAACTCTATGACTACATTAAAAAAAGATAAATAAGTAATTTAATATATTAAACAAATAACATTGTCTAATAAATATTTAAAGTAATGGAAAGATTACCAGAGTCAATCGGCTTCTTGAAAAACTCTTTGACCACGTAGTGTGAGTATAATGCTTCCTTGAAATTCCTGTCATTTAATCAAATAAAATTAGGTTCAAACACATATATTTCAAAATATTCATTCATAAAAAAATAGAAATGATAATTGATGCATATTTCTAAAAAAAATATACATAATAATGACAATGAATGGCTGAACAAATGACATAAGTGGCCGATAAGTGAATGGATAACAATATATACAATCATTTTCTTCCTCAATCATGTTAGTTTTCTTCTCCATCATTACTTCATATATTTCATCCACTCTTTCAAGTATAATATTTTCAATATCATGATGGAAAAATAAGTCAGCTTCCTGATATTGATGAGATTCAATGTTAAAGGTCAAATTTTCAACTTCATCACACATATCATACAAGTCTATTTGTTTTATGTGAGAAACTACACTCCATACATCTTCCAAAACATCTTTCACATAATATACCATTTATTTTAAGATGATAAGATATACGGATCATGTAGTTCATGGTCGCAAACATCTATCAAGCGAGAGAAGTTCACATAAGTAAATTGAAAAGAATCTCTTTTAACACCCCTGATAATATCCACCCAATTTCATTTGAATAAAATAACTAAAAAATGTCTATGGAAGTTTAATTAGATAATATCCTTCAAATTTCCATAGTATTACACATCATAAATTGTAAATATACAACTATTTTGTGTTTTCAAACCCTCTTTCCGATCAACTGTATGAAATCTAAAGCCATTCACATTATAAGCATCAAACTTTCTAGCTTATTTTAGAAGAACTCAAGCAAGAAGCTTCAAATATTATGAAAACAATGCTCGAGTATCAGTATTCATGATTTGAAAAATTAATATACATTATTATATTTACAAAATATATGTTTCAACCAAATATCTGTATTTATTTAAATATTAATGAACTTACACATCTTGAAAACCAATCTACAAGATCTTTATTAAATGATTTTGGTATATCTTTCTCAGTTTGTGTTTTTCCTCTCAATCATCTCTTTGTTTGTATCCTAAAATATTTAATAAATGGATCTTCAATTTCACTATTTAGAAGAACATATCAATGTGCCTGTAATAATTCTATTTATGTCAATATAACATTTGAGAACCTCCCAACTAATCATCCAATAGTAAGAAATATTTTTGATTTCCAATGTATTTTAGATTGAGTCGATGTGTCATCAACATGTCCAACTAGATTTAATATTGTCTTAATTACATACAAGTATCTAGAATGAAAGGTAATAAACTACTCTACCAAATACTCTTAAAAAATAGATCCATCAGGTTGAGGTTTATTTTTCACGTAAGATTTCAAATGCCCAAGATATCTATGAAATAAAATAAAAAACATAATTATTTATTTAATTAAGTTCCATGATTTTTTTACTAAAATTAAAAACATATAAAAAAGTACCTCTCAATTGGATACATCCATTTATAATGTATGAGACCTCCTAATTTAGCTTTCTCAACCAAATACCCAGTTAAATGAATCATTACAGTAAAATAAACAGAGGAAAGATCATCTCCATTGCACAAAGTGTCAATACAAATCTCTCCTAAAAGTTGTCAAGATGAAATGGATGTAGAGTTTTCTCACATAATTTTCTGAAAAATGTGCAGAATTAGAGTACAACAATAGTAACCTTTTCAGGTAATAATATACAAAATGCCAATGGAAGAAACTACTGTAACAATATATGTGAATCATGTAATTTCAATCCATATAACCTATGATTATTTAAGTCAACACACCTTGAGATGTTACTTGAATACCCCTCAAATACCTTCACATATTTTTAAATTTCAAGGAATGTATCTTTATCCCTATTTTTAGTTTCCAAAATTTCCAGAGCATGCCTTCCATTCTCATCTAGCCAGAGATCACAACTTATGTTAATTTCTTGTATGTCTTTTGAGGCATTGATATGATCATTCTAATTTCCATGATCATTAAGAATTATGAAGATCAAATTGTCACAAACATTCTTCTCAATATGCATCACATCAATATTATGTCACAACAAATTAAATTCCCATTACAGATTTTTGAAGAATTTTTTTTTTCATCCACTGTCGTGTTTCGATTTCACTTAATGATTCACTTCAAATTCATTTCCCACTATCATTAAAATGAAGCACCTTCCCAAATTTTGTTTCAACATTTCCAATTAGTGCCAATATTTAAGAACCTATTATCAAATTTGGTGGTGATATAAAATTAATGATACTGTTTAATTTTGACTTGTTCATCCAAAATCTATGAGACGTGTTGGGAAATATTCGATGACATAGGAAGAACCATTTTTCAAATGTCAGGTAGCCATTCAGGCTCAAAATCAATGTAACAAATAATGCAATCCAAATCGTGTAAGTATTTGAACCAGATAAATTCCCAAGTCCAGGGAAGTCACTAATGGTCCATATTAGAGCAACTTGCATTTTGAACATTGTTATAGAAGATTCATCATATGTCTCAACACCATTGCTCCATAACTCTTATAATTATTCAATTAAAGGATGAAATTATTCTTTAATATAATTTCCAGACATTTGTTTTCCCATAATAATTATTGAAATGATAAAAGACATTTGTTGCATACACATCCATAGAGGCATATTGTAAGGGATCAAAACAATATGCCAAATGCTATAATTGGTACTCAAAATCCAAAATGGGTTGAATCCATCAGCATCCAATCCTAATCGAACATTCCTAGGACCAGATGAGAAATCTGGATATAATGAATCAAATATATTCCATGATTCTGAATCTGTTGGATGTCACAATAACCTATCATTGTTATTATCTATAGAATTCCACTTCATGTGTTCAGAATTTTTTGATGACATGAATAATCTTTCCAATCGAGGATTTAAAGGAATGTAATGAAAAACCTTTTTAGGTGTGTTACTTTTCTTCTTCTTCATGGTAGTTTATTGATTCATACTTCTAACATCACCCATATAATACTATCTAGAAGAAGAACATTGTTTTTCAATCCTGTCTGCCTGAATCCTCTCCCCAATAAAGCATATAATCAATGGGACACACAATTATATTTGTATAATTTAGACCAATCTTGTTAAATTTTTTTTCATATCATAAAATTACTAGGATATCTTTGCTTCTGGAAATGTATCACACAAAAATTCCAATATCATGGACATCACATTATTCATAATTCCACATAGGTATTTGATATGGTACAACTTCAGAAAAAAAATGTTTTGAATATTTCAAACACACACTATAAAAATACTGATTTCCATCATCAACTAAACCATGAAACACATATGTTTACTCAGTGAAGTTTTCCATTACATTAGTCTCCTCAGAATCAATAATAGGACCCAATGATATGTAACAATCTTGATCTGGTTTTCCTATAATCTAAAAGATATCACTTGTCACATCGTTATTTGTGGCACCCAAAACTAGTTGTTCTGATATGTTTTGACGTTGATGTTGGTGTCTTGCAATGCCAAATTTACCATTTATAAGGTTTTTCATTTCATTTTCCATTGTTGATGAAGTTGGTATATCATTATATGAATTGACATCAATGCTCAACCTTTCTGTAATAGTCGATTCTCCATGCCAAATCCAACATAAATAATGAGCTATTAATTGCTTCAATATCAAGTTTCATAAACTTCACATCTCTTCAACCATCTTATATATTTAAATTTAGGACAAGGAAATATTATTCTCCCATAAAAAGATTGATTAGAAATTGAAAAATCTAAAAACTCATCCAAACTCTTAGCATAATGAGGCGTGTTCCTCAGTAATGTGATCCAACTTTTATTCATATATATCACAATGTGCCTACACATCATGAAAAAAATTAAAACACATAACCATTTCAAAATTTTAAAAGAGATTCAAGTATAATGGTTGAGAAAAATATGAATATGTAAGATAACAATACACTACCATTTAAATGTATGAATAACCATGTATAAAATAAGAATTATAGACACTTATGAAAAATAATAAAACTATTTGGACTGTTAGAATATACCAATTAATAAACTGGTGTAGAGTAGTGATCTTAGACCCTTTTTTAATTGATACGGAACAAGGAATTATAGGGAAAATAGAAATTCCTCAACAAATTAGTATAATGAATACATGAATTTCTAAATTCCTTTCTTATTCATTATCAACTTCTTTCATTAGCTTCTATTTATAGACAAAACAAAAATGGATAACATTCTTTATAAATCCATTGAATTATATACCCATGGGTGTTTCCTAATTCTTCATCATATATTTAAAACCCAAACGATATAAATTAATATAGAAACATACTACTATTTAAAGTATCACACTATAATTAAAAAATACTAAATGTATTTCATTCCTAGTATCATTTTCCAGTGACAAAGGCTTTCTTGCATTCATACAAGAAAGATTCCATAATGATGATAAATTCCATAATGAAAAAAGATTCCATAATGAAGAAAGATTTCATAATGAAGAAATCATGGGAAATGATATAATATAGCAGTGGATAAAGATCCCCTAAAAAACTAAGTACACATATAATACAATATAAATAAGAAATATTTCATAATTAATAAATCAGGGGAAATGATATGATATATCACTACATAAAACTCCCCTAAATAACTAAGTAACCATATAACTGAATGTGTCCTAGGATATGAATTCAGAATACTAACGTGATAATCAATGAATCATATATGGGAATAACCATGTGAACTATATATTTATCTCTAATTTTTTTTAGTGTATGGTTTTCACATTAACTTGCCTCACATTCGTTATTGCATGAAACAAATCCAAAAAAGAAATAAAAATGGTAGAGTGATTTGTAAGTTACGCATGAAAATGTAATAAGGCTAGTCCTTAGTCTGATATGGATTCCTCTAGGTTCACATGACCCACTAGATTTACCCTGTGGTATTTACACTATGGTCTCTTGAACATGTATAAGTGTGAATATCATACAACATCTTTTTGTGAGTTATAAACTCAGTTACATCCCAGAGATTAAATTTATATAATATAGATAGAAACTAAAGGTTTCTTCATGAGTGTAGAATTCTATCAAGCCATTGATGTTTTATAGATGCTTTATTATTCTTTTTCATTCACTTCTATATTATCATGTGTGTAGTTCTTATTATTTTTTATAAAAACAATAACTAAGACAAAACATTTTAATTTTCCTCAAATTAAAAATTAGGAATGTTTCCTTTCATGAATAATATAAAACATGAATGCACAAAAATTAATTCCACTATTATATTTCTTCTTCTTTAGTGAAATTGACCAGATCTAGTTATCATATTATATTGTATTTGATAAAAATATATTATACAAGATATAGTTGTGTCATATCTTCATTCTTATTTTTATAATACTAATAGTGTTTGTTGTTTCATTCAGTATTAGGTATCATATCCCTTTCAAAATATCTCTAATGAAAATCCTAATAAATTCCAAATGACACCTTCTTCTACTCTGGATTCAAATTTAAGGTTTAAATTAAAACATATAATCTATTTCAAATTATTTATAACAACCCCTACTTTATTTTGAACCGTTGGATCATAGTAGACCACAAATATTAACCATAAGGGGAAATTGAGATCTAAATAGTTCCACATAATAAATTCATGTTTAAACTAGAGAATATAGTAAAATATAATATGTAAAACTATAATTTAATTGAGGCTAAAAATATTTTATTCAATCCATAGAACAGAACCAAAAATATAGAGATTTCAATCATTAGTCTCTGGAGTGGGTATAAATAAAGGTGGAAGGTTAGGATTAGTTGGTTTATCATCTAAGGTTTCTTTTAAATTATATTAGGCTTTGATATATAAATAATTAGTGTAAGGGACAAGTGATCTTATGAATCTTAGATAAATGAGGAAATCTACACACAAGCCAATCCTTTCATTGAACAATTCTATATAGAAGTCTATAATGAAAGTTCATAGTTTAATTTAATATTATCCTTATTATCATAACTATCAATCATAATATTAAGTACTTCACTCTAAATGAAATAAATTATGGAATAAGAAAAAGACGTTTTAGAAACAATAAGATGAAACAAAGACCCTATTTGAAAAGAACATAATTTCTTTTGGAAGTCTCTCTATATACTTTGGATTTATTTTCTGTTGATTTCTCAAAATATTACATAGAATCATAAGTAAGAAAAACCTCAAATGAATATGTTATGATTATAGGTTTATCTTCCAACATTTTAAAATTTAGATCAATAAAAGCTGGAATACATTCTTACCTCGACGAGGGTTGGACTGACGGTGATGGGCGATGAGCGTCGGAATTAGTGGCGAGGGATGAGATGAGCGACAAGGGATGGGATTGGAAGTGAGGGACGAGATCAGCAAGCATCGAGATCGGTGGTGATGAGATTTTTTAGGGATTTGGGGGTCAGGGGTGAAGCATCAAGGGGTCGGGGGAGAAGTGTTGAGTTTTTCAAAATATAAAAATATTTAGTGATGGTTTTTAATAAACTACCTCTAAATTATCTAAAACTATTTAGTGGTAGTTTCATAAACTGCCACTAAAAAATGGCCGCTAATGTAATATTTTGTTGTAGTTTCATGTGAAAAATAATTTTAATGTTTCCATTTTTAACATAACAATAACCACATTTATTTTATAGCTTTATTTAGTCCTGCAATTGAAATGGGTTTCATGTAAATATCTTTGAAACAATTATAATCCATCCAGATAATGAAAACGGATTGTATAATTTCAACACATCCCTAGTGTATCATATGTAACATGAATATTTTTTTGTCATTTGTGAGTAGAAATACCATTAAAATACCATTAAATTAATTCTTGAGGAAAATACCTTTTCAACTTTGAAAATCACTTTTAAAAATATTTTTTCCAGAATATTAGGATAAAAAATTTCTTTGAAAATAAACTTTGAAAATTATAATATAATCTTTAATGAAAAAACATTCCTGATGGTGAAAAAGTACATTAAACAATATATGCTAAAATAACACATTCCTTCACACGTTGGTAAATAAAGTCAAAATGTGTTGTACAAACAATGTTAAAAGGATTCAATTTTAAAATTTTTGTTAATAATGAAAAAGATAACTAAAAATGAACTTAATACCTCATTTAAGTGTAAATAATAAAATTTTTAAAACATTTTAGAAAACATGTATATGGAATAGAAAGACTCCCAATCTTAAAGAAGATACAATACTAGTATCATTTATAAAAAAATTTTGGATGTTTATTTAATCAATGAGGGAGGAAATGGAAATTTAAAATGTAAAATAAATTCGTAACTAGAGAAAAAGATAAGATATGTGGTTTAATAAAATTAAAGAATATGATCTATCCTAATTTAACTTTGAACTTATACGATCCCTAAATAAGATGATATTGTATCAAAAAAATCCATACCATTTTGGTAATTATTGAATCTTAATCTCATGAAATAAATTAAATTGAACATTAAATACCATGAATATAAGTACATACATGATATAAAATTTTAAGGGGTAGTACATACACCACATAAAATAAGAATTGATTCATAACATAAACAAATGTCCCGAAGAAGGAAAAAATAAGATGAATATCCCTTATAAAGATCATATCATTGAATTGAGAATTATTCAGTGGATAAATTATGTGTAATAATTTTAAATCAACAAAAAACAATATTAAATACAACATAAATAAAAATGGTCATTTAATATATAATATTTTCAAAATATAATCCTTGAAGAAGTGATATAACCCAATGAAAGAAAATTGAGTTGAGAAACCCCTTATCTCTTTGATAACATCTGAATCAAACCCACTGGGATGAAATGAAATTAAAAAAAACATAAAGTACCATTAAGTATGAAGGTTTCAGCATATAACATGTAAAAGTTCGATATAAATAGAATATAAAAGAAACTCGGTGTATCGCATTAAAACATGCTCAATGAAGGGAAATTGTGACAAAATCCCTTACGTCGACTCCAAAGTTTCTATGTATGTCTTTTAGATCCTCTATAATATACTCATATTAATTATTTAAATATTTTAAAATATTTTCTTGGATTATTAAATTATCATCAAACCATTTATTTCAATGAAATTTTCAATTACTTAATCGATTATGTCGATGTTTGGTATTTTGAGGATGTTCGGTTCATAATTACAAAACGACTTCATTGTGTTGACCATTTTCAAAGTAGTAATTATTAAATCATATAAATAATAATAGTAATGAAATAATTATTATTTTTATATATTAATTATACTTTAAGAACCAACTTTGTAATGTGTTTATGAAAAATGAATTATGTTACAGCATGGAGACAGTAGTCCATCCGTACGAA
Source organism: Viscum album (assembly GCA_963277665.1). NCBI lineage: Eukaryota > Viridiplantae > Streptophyta > Magnoliopsida > Santalales > Viscaceae > Viscum > Viscum album. Next base: position 74,778,255 of record OY728139.1, on the reverse strand, counting down.
TGAGTAACATTTCCTTTTTTCAATGAACATGTGGTAAGGAAGGTATGTATAATTTTATAATTCTATAATTATGATTATATAATAAATAGAAAATTGTATATTTAAATAAACTTATATATTCCATCCCTATGATTAAGTGATGAAAACGAATCACATCACATCACAGAGGTGGTAATCCACACACACACATGAATGGAGGTATCATTTTTCAATGGATGGAGAGGAAAGAAAATAGATGATATATTACCTTCAAATAATGATAATTATATCAGGAATATCATACATATTCATTAAATCCAAAATTATAACCGTCGATGAGTGTCAGCATTGGAAAAAAATTATATTAGTTAGCGAGGAGTCGTACACATGAACGATGGGTTCATTTCCCATTTGATAGAAGATGATACAAATAGAGGTTATTAAATCAAAATAATGATGTATATGTATATGGTAGATAATTATTTTAATATTATATAATTTTTAATTGAGGTTTGAAGGAGTTAAAATAATAAATAAAATAAAATCACTTAGTTAAGTGCTTTACCTCTTCTTTGGACAACCTTCTTAGGTTTACACCTTTGACCTTATAAAATGGATATTATGATAAAACCAGGGAATCTAGAAATTGTGTATAGATTTTATTAAGGTATTTTTATAGTTATCCATCAATATATAATGGTCAAAAGGTGTAAGAAATAGAGGATGCAAGGTTCCATTTTATATGTTACACGAGGATCACTCTTGTAATATTTCAAAACATTAATATATTATAATGTCATATTGATAGAAATGTGGTTAAAAATTTATTAATTTATAATTATATAAGATATAGGATCTTAATAAATTCATAAAAGTTTATTTATATATGATTTTAGTTCATTTCAACACTCATATCTTTATGTAAACCCCCATTAACCTTTTTATCAATAATCACGACAATACTTGTTTCAATCATTAAGGGTTATAAATTTACTTATAAGATAATAATTGGTTAAAAAATTGTCTATGGATGAAATTTTAAACCATTTACCATTAAAATTTCCCCACTTCTTGTTTTTTATTATTTTTAAATCATTTAATAAATATTATATAACATAAAATGTCATTAATGTCATTTCTGGGACTATTCATATATTTTAGCTTTTAAAAACATCAAGACAAATATAGTGTTTGAATATAATAAACTTAGCTATCAAATATAAATTATTATTCTTTACCAAAAAATTTACATCAAACCATAATTCATCTAGAAAATATAAATTTTTATGTTTTAAAAATCATTTACTTGGATTTTCCAACTTCTTGTAAAAGCACAACGTCAATGTTGTGTAAGAATTTAAAGGTAATTATAACATCATTAAAAATTTAAAATAAATTCACATCATAAAAATATTTTTTTAATATTAAAAAAACCATTTATATATATCCATCACCTCTTTTTATCCCCATAATTAAATACTATCCTTTTCAAAAGAAAAGAGTGTGACATTTTTTTATTTCTTATTAAAAATATTATATGACATTTTTAAAGAAAAATGGCCCACATTTTCCATAAATTTTAATCATCGAGGTGTATAGTATAACCCCACTCATAAAATATATTAAAGGAAGTGTTTGGGTTATTTGTAGGCTTATCACATTATTTTTAACCTTAATAACCGATTTACCCATACCGAGGTAAACTATTAAAAATATTAAAAAATAAGAGGGACATATTTTATAATTTTAAATCTAATTATTAAAAATTTGGAATATATTTTTCAATATTAAATTTCTGAAATGGGAAAAAATTAAGATAAAAATGAAAAATACTACGAAAAATAGTTTTTAGAAAAATATATTCTAAAACCATAAAATGAAATTATACCAAAATTAAGATTAATGATGACTATAATGTAATTAATTAGATAATATATAATTAAATATTTCTTATGTTACTTTAATATAAAATTCATATCATTATGGGACTTTTTAATGAAAATAAATTACAGTTTTACAAAAATCTGTATTTTCACTATTCACTGAATAATCAATCTTTTCACAAAAATCCCAAAATTCTATAATACGATAATATTGATATTTTTACTTAAAAAAATATATCATTTTTATGAAATAAAATTTATAAAATTCAAAGAAATTAATTATAATATTTTCTCACAAAAAAATAATAAAAATCTTTTTTGAAAAAATATATTTTGAAAGCATAAAATGAATTTACAGAAAAATTAGTACTTATTTATTATAGGTGAATAAATACATTTGGATTATATAAAACCTATATAAATATTTTTTTTCATAGTCTTTTTATTAGTATTTATAGATTCTAATTTAATATATAAGTTATAATTTTATCATTTTAATAATAATATTTATATAGTATATCACATTTTTCTTGAAGATCAGTTTTCCATGTTGAGAAAGCTATTGAACATAGTGTTCTTTTAAAATATCTGGGTATTAAATTCTCACCCTTTAATAAACTACATCACTGTATTTTTGTCATGAATTTGATAATCATGGGTTTAACATTTGAAAATAATATTTTTGAAAAGGAACATTGTAAAAAGAGTCAATAAAAATTTCTTTTGGAAATAGGAAATGTGAAATATAAGGGTAATTTGATAAAATTGATAAATATATTTCCAAATATGAGGAAATTATAATTAATAGAAAATATAGACATTTAGAAAAATTTTAGTATCAAATTAATGATATAGAATGATAGAGAATATTGATCATAATAAAGTGAATGATTGTGTAACAACCCAGGTAAATAAAGAATATGACATCTTTATATTTATCGATATTTGTGAATCAAATATTAATATTACTTTAAATGGGATGCTATGCTCGATGGCGTACCCAATACGCAACAACGAGTTTCTTGGGAATCTTACGTTGCACTCTAATAATAAAATAATATTATTTTAAATGGTAGTTAACATGTAGACGTTGTTTTGGCGGGAATGGATTGAAATAACTAAAATATGATTATATATGTTTTTAAATGTTTTTACATTAATCCAAAGGCTTAAAATATGGAAAGAATTCAATTTTAGGCTTTTATACCCTAATTTTCACTAAAGGTTCACCTATCGCCTTTTGATGGCGAACTGTCATTAAAAAATAGTTTTGATCACTCTTATACATTCTTTTGGACCAAATAAAACTCTTCTTTACAATCAGGACATCAAATTTTACTTTGTGTAAATTTTTGGTATTTTTTCGATAAAGTTCATTTTTTAATGAATAGTGTAAAATGTTGTTTTTTAATTCAAAAACTATTTTTAATCTAATTTATTTATATGATTAGATTATCTTTTGAATTGGTTTTAAATTGAAATTAGAAAATATTTTTACCATTAAATCCAATAGTGTTCGTTGGAATTAATTTCACTTTGAAATCGGACTTAAACTAGTGTCAATCTTTTGATATTATTGTTTCATAAAAACACGCTATTTGCTCTGACAGCGGGAATTAATTATTAAATTAATTAATGCAACTTATATGTTGTGAATTTCGTAAAATGGACTTAATTTTTGAATTTGGAATATCAAATATAGCTTAGGGTGAATTTTTGGTATTTTTCTGAAAAACTTCAATTTTTGATGAATAGTGAAACCACTAAGTGGTACTTATATTAAACTGATTTTTCATTTAAATGAAATTTTACCACTTCTGTGTTTTGAATTTCAAAAATCCGACATACATGGTTGTCATTAAGAAGTAAAATTTTGTTCAATGAGATAAAAATATTTTTTTGGTGAATAGTTACTTATTATGTTTTTAATCGCGATTAGAGGTAATTAGTGCAATTTAAGGAAAAAATGATATTATAATAAAACTAAAATACCTTGACACATGTCCTACCCTTATTGGATGTGTCATGGCCGACCAAGACAAGCCATGGGTCAACTTGGGGACCCCATGGAGCCACTTTGGTTGGAAAATGACATTAATATATATTTATTTAATGTTAAAATTAAAATGGCACAAACATGATAGTTTTTACTAAAACAATTTTTCAATGGGGTTATACAAGTCAGATTTTTTATTATAAATAGTCATTGGAAAGATAAAATGATTTCCTACATCATAGTGATTTTTTTATAATTTTTAGACATTAAATAAATTAAATTATTTATGACATAATAATGATGCAGCGATGACATCATTATTTGACTATTTAAATAAAATGAGAAGATAATGTAAACTCTATGACATAAAAATGTCCAAAACTTATTGGATGGAAGGATTTAGAACCCTTATCACCTTATCCACGAATTATATCAATGTGGGACCTTTTAAAACCGAAACACATTTTAAAATAAAGTAATATTTCTTACTTTCCAAAAGTACCCCTCCTCTCCTCTTATAAAAGGCCCCCACCTCTACCTCATTTCACACACTTCTCAAGCCTTTGGCTCGAACAAACCCTTCCCATTTACCCTCTCCACATCCCTCTACTCATCCTAGAGGATTCCCTTTGGGCATAATCCTTTCAAAGGAATCCTTTAGGCTCAAATCAAAAGGAGTTACACTTTTAAATGTAATTCATTCTCTCATGTTCATTTGTTTTATTTTTCTTCTCCAACCCCCTAAAAACTTTTTATTTACTTCTTTTGTAACAACAACAGTATCTTCAATATACGAGTATGTTTTTATAAGATTTATTCGAGCTACAATCTCACACAACTACATCAAATGGTTAAAGAACATACGGTTTCCGTGGATGGCGAAATTCTGCCTCCCGAAACGATGATTGTTCAATACTCATTTAACACCTTCAATGGTTGAAATTATGATGTCACTATTTTTATATATGATATATAATATGTTTATGTTTTACTTATGCTTCTGTATTTTTCATTTGTGTCTTACCTTTATGGCTTCCATTATGGGTATACGCGATATCTTCATTTTAGGAAGTGCGGACTACCGCCCCCTCAAAGTGATGTTATTCGTTAATGCCATATGTGGGACGTGTAAAGGATGGATTTAAAGTTATTATATATGATTTTATAATGTAATTATAATACACCTCTATGTCATTATTATTTCTTTCCATTAAAGTATAAGATAGAAATGAAAGTAGCATTCATGCGTACGTACGACTTACCGTCTCCATGAACGGTGCATTTCATTTCTTATCACCAAATGTAATGTACTATTATAAGTACATGTATATAATGGATATATATGATGAATGATACATATAAATGATGAATATAATTCTGGAATTAAAATATACATACCTCTCATTTAGTTTTAATTCCATTAATATGACAAAGAAATGAAAGTAGCGTTCATGCGTACGTACGACTTTCCGTCTCCATGAACGGTGCATTTCATTTCTTACCTCTAAATGATTATGTAATATTATAAATACATGTATATGCTGGATATATATGATATATATTCTATCCAAATCAGGAATGTCATTCTGGATATAAAGAACCTTTGACCACACGAACAACATGTAATTGTAAGAAGTCCACTTTCGACTTAAGAACCAAATATCGACAAAACAAACATTATTAACTTAAATGATTACATAATGTTTATAACATGACAATAAGTGATCTAAAAGGAATAATGAACTAGAAAAATGTTCTTAATAAAGCGGAAATTAACTCAAGTTTATTATTCAGGACGTTAAAGAATGATTGAGTCAAGTCGGACCCGAGGTAAGGGATCTTACTCCTCTATTTCTTTTTAAGTACACTCTTTTATGTCATTCCCTCTAAAGATCATCTTCCTTGTTATTGTGATGTTATTTCATATTCCTCTTGATGTAAATTTTGTTTTAATGTTATGAGATACTTTATTTGATCTCATCAATCCATTTTTGGAAGTTTTAAGTGGCGTCGTTAGGCTGCCGAGTTTTCGTAAGTGATTTTTCATCTCACTTTTATTCCCGTGAGATTTATGCTACATTTTCCACAATTTCCTTTGAGTGGTGTATGTACTGACCATTATTTTACTCATTGTTTAATATTCCTTCATTTATGAGTATTTACATCAATGATGTATTTTCCTTCTTTCACGGGTCGTATGTTTCGAAAGATACCCATGTCGGTAAGGGAAACTTTCACCCTCCTCTTTTTAAAAGACTTCTTTTGTTGGGTCCTTTAATATACATATTGTTATGCAGAGATATGTTCTAATATATCCTTATTGATGTAACTTTTATGTCCAAGTGATGAGATACACTTTTTATGTCTCATCAACTCATTTTGATGTGACACCGTTAGGCTGTCAAGGGAACTTCTTAACCCAATTTCGATTTCTTTGGGTTCAACATGTAGTTATTGAATATGTCATCCTTTGAATATGTGTGAATGAACTTTGATTATTTTACACTTAATATCCACTTATATTTGGTGTATTCATTTGTCAAACATAATTATGTAATTGATTTATCCTTAAACCAAGGATACCGTCTTTGTAAGGGACTTCGTCTCAATCTCCTTTCATTGAGGCATATTTATTTTTATACACAACTTTCTTTTATACAGTGTATAAACCACTTTAACTTTAACTTTTATACAAAAGGAATCTTTTTCTACGAAGCATTTTACAAAACGACAAAAAGGAATGTTTCTTTTAACGTACGCGGTGACAACGACCTTTTCTGCCTCCACGAGTATTATTTGGTCTTTGGCTTCCTCAACAATCTGTAATGTTTTTAAAATAAAATAAATACCATATACTCTTTTATGTATTTTGGTATTGAAAATGGTTTTGATAAATGATTCTATTATGTCAATATATTTATGATATATTGTGATTGAAATGTGGAAATGTTATCATTCCTTTATATTGGTTTTATGTTTTATGATTTTATATTGGTACTTGGACATTTTAACGGGTGGTTACGTTATAAACCATATGACGGGTGGTGCCGTGAATACCAGGACGGGTGGTTACGTTATAACCTCCAATGCATTGGGTATGGAAGTCGGCCGTATGACTATTCCATTAAGTATGTATGGAAATTGGCCGTATGGCTATTCCATTAAGTGATATGTGTGGGAGTCGACCGTATGGTTATTCCACTTAAGTATGTTTATGTCCCAAGTTACCTTTATATATGTTATGTGTTCTGTATATGGGTTTTATGGTAATCCTTTGGTTACAAAAAGGTAAGTAATGATATTTTATTCAGTGAAGTGTTTTTACTACTTCATAAAGGTGAAAAGTATTACTTTGATAAAGTATACATGCTTTACTTTTTGTTTTGATAAACTAACAGTTTTTATTCTTTGTGTATCCCTTACTGAGTTTTTATGCTCATCCCAAGTTTTTGAAATGTTTTTCACAGGACTTAGCGTGGAATAGGGTCAAGGATGGGATGAAGGGAAAGTCATGCTACCTAAAACATGAAACTAGACATGTTTCTTTTTAAGAGTTTTTATTTTATGGAAATTTAGAAGAATAGACTACTTTGTAATCTTTTGAGATGTAATAGTAATGTCCTAATTCTCTAAAACTCTAATCCTGAAAAGATCCTCAATGTGAATTATTCATTTAATTCAATTTTAAGTAAGGTTTAAGGCTGGGGCCTTATAGTTGGTATCAAAGGTCGGTTTAGATAACTTTAGAGGTTAGGGTATTCTTTAAGCATAAGTGACATTACCATAATGGTTAGGATTTCAAAAAGAGTCCTAGTTTTAGATAAAGTGAATGAATAAGTATATCTTAGTGTTTATCTTCCTCATTAGTACATGATGGTTATGTTGATATACTCACACTGACCTTTTTGGTTTTAGTAAATGGCTGGATCTAGCAGGCACCAAAGTGACAATGGGTTTATAGGAAACTGTGGTGGTTCTCTGATTAAGATACTGGATGAGATGGGGGATTCAATGAGGAATCTCATAGTTTTTCTAAACCAACTATCAAGGAGTCATGATCAACCACTTAAACCTTGGTGATTTCTGTAATGCATCATGTACGAGATGGCCAACTCGATGTGGAAATTCAGGTAATAATTATTAAGGTAACCATTAGGGTTTATATGATCCTTAATTTTTATGTAATTATGGGTTACTCTATGATATGATGGAAAATGAAAGGAATGAGATAAACTTGAGGTTAAAATATGTTATGATTATTATTGATGATTTTATCTCATTTTGGGTAATGTTTTAAGAAATATATAGTTTTGGAAAAAGGACAACATGCAGACCGTGTGACAACCCGTCGCGTCGAACAAAGCTGCGGGAATCGAACCCATAACCAAAGTGCGACTGGTATTTATTGCCTACCACTGGACTACGTGAAGTCCCTTGTTAGTTTGACCGATTATTTTTAGTTATATGATTTTATGAATTAAGAGTAAGTTGATTTTGGGTTATTTATGAAAATGATTAACCTATCATGGAGGATATGTGATTAGGTTAATTACTTTTCAATACGAGGCTTTAGGAGCAACTGATGTTGTTTGGAGATAAATGTTACGATTTAACTTGGAAGACTATGTGACTAAATCCTTCAAATATTTGGGTTTGAATCTTAGATTGGTTTACTTTGAAGAATGTTATGGACAAATTGATTATAGAATGGTTCTCGTTGATCTTTGGGTTTTGTTGGACAAATTTTGGAGATTAAGAATAGATTTTCTTTTTATAATGGGTTATCCTTTTCTGGATTATCTGACCTTGTACTAACCTTTATGGTTTTGGTTTTGGTTTTGGTTAAAGCCTAAATACATGGGATGTATATAGTTCTCTTTGGTGGATTAGGTGATTCTCTAGAAGTTGATTATAGTACTCCTAATTTGAACAAGTCTCCCTAAATACTCGTCTTTTGGAAAAAAATATGAGTTTGATTAAGGAATCTAGTAAAAGTTGAAAGTAAACATGATAAGTGATTATGCTTCCTTATGAATAAATTCCTCAATATTAAGTAACTTAAAACAGAAATGTTGTCTATTAACTTTGCATACTGGGGAACCCAACACCGTTTAACCCATCACAAGTTTCTGATTTTCTTATTGTTAACTTTCTCCTAAACTTGTTTTCTATCACTCTCGATCAGAACATGACCCTATGTTTTCTCCTCCATGTCCATGTTTTCCTACATGGAGTCCTAGTATGGGTTAACTCGGGTGACCTCTGTGCTTATCTTTCTTTATTTTAAAGTGATTGTTTTACCGACTCTTGTTCCGATGTGGGACTTTCAAGGATGTTTCGAAGCCCAATTTTAAAATTGCGAGGACGCAATTCCCAAAAGGGGTGAAGGATGTAACACCCCAGGTAAATAAAAAATATTAAATCCTTATATTTATTCATATTTGTGAATCAAATATTAATATTACTTTAAAGGGGATGCTATGCTCGATGGCATACCCAATACGCAACAACGAGTTTCTTGGGAATCTTACGTTGCACTCTAATAATAAAATAATATTATTTTAAATGGTAGTTAACATGTAGACGTTGTTTTGGCGGGAATGGATAGAAATAACTAAAATATGATTATATATGTTTTTTAAATGTTTTTACATTTATCCAAAGGCTTAAAATATGGAAGGAATTCAATTTTAGGCTTTTATACCCTAATTTTCACTAAAGGTTCACGTATCACCTTTTGATGGCGAACTGTCATTAAAAAATTGTTTTGATCACTCTTATACATTCTTTTGGACCAAATAAAACTCTTCTTTAGAATCGGGACATCAAATTTTACTTTGTGTAAATTTTTGGTATTTTTTCGATAAAGTTCATTTTTTAATGAATAGTGTAAAATGTTGTTTTTTAATTCAAAACCTCTTTTTAATCTAATTTTTTTATATTATTAGATTATATTTTGAATTGGTTTTAAAGTGAAATTAGAAAATATTTTTACCATTAAATCCAATAGTGGTCGTTGGAATTAATTTCACTTTGAAATCGGACTTAAACTAGTGTCAATCTTTTGATACTTATTGTTTCATAAAAACACGCTATTTGCTCTGACAGCGGCAATTAATTATTAAATTAATTAATGCAACTTATATGTTGTGAATTTTGTAAAATGGAGTTAATTTTTGAATTCGGGATATCAAATATAGCTTAGGGTGAATTTTTGGTATTTTTCTGAAAAACTTCAATTTTTGATGAATAGTGAAACCACTAAGTGGTACTTATATTAAACTGATTTTTCGTTTAAATGAATTTTTACCACTTCTGTGTTTTGAATTTCAAAAATCCGACATACATGGTTGTCATTAAGAAGTAAAATGTTGTTCAATGAGATAAAAATATTTTTTTGGTGAATAGTAACTTATTAAGTTTTTAATCGCGATTAGAGGTAATTAGTGCAATTTAAGGCAAAAATGATATTATAATAAAATGAAAATACCTTGAAACATGTCCTACCCTTATTGGATGTGTCATGGCCGACCAAGACAAGCCATGGGTCAACTTGGGGACCCCATGGAGCCACATTGGTTGGAAAATGACATTAATATATATTTATTTAATGTTAAAATTAAAATGGCACAAACATGATATGTTTTACTAAAACAATTTTTCAATGGGGTTATACAAGTCAGATTTTTTATTATAAATAGTCATTGGAAAGATAAAATGATTTCCTACATCATAGTAATTTTTTTATAATTTTTAGACATTAAATAAATTATATTATTTATGACATAATAATGATGCAGCAATGACATCATTATTTGACGATTTAAATAAAATGAGAAGATAATGTAAACTCTATGACATAAACATGTCCAAAACTTATTGGATGGCAGGATTTAGAACCCTTATCACCTTATCCACGAATTATATCAATGTGGGACCTTTTAAAACCGAAACACATTTTAAAATAAAGTAATATTTCTTACTTTCCAAAAGTACCCCTCCTCTCCTCTTATAAAAGGCCCCCACCTCTACCTCATTTCACACACTTCTCAAGCCTTTGTCTCGGACAAACCCTACCCATTTACCCTCTCCACATCCCTCTACTCATCTTAGAGGATTCCCTTTGGGCAGAATCCTTTCAAAGGAATCCTTTAGGCTCAAATCAAAAGGAGTTACACTTTTTAATGTAATTCATTCTCTCATGTTCATTTGTTTTATTTTTCTTCTCCAACCCCCTAAAAACTTTTTATTTACTTCTTTTGTAACAACAACAGTATCTTCAATATACGAGTATGTTTTTATAAGATTTATTCGAGCTACAATCTCACACAACTACATCAAATGGTTAAAGAACATATGGTTTCCGTGGATGGCGAAATTCTGCCTCCCGAAACGATGATTGTTCAATACTCATTTAACACCTTCAATGGTTGAAATTATGATGTAACTATTTTTATATATGATATATAATATGTTTATGTTTTACTTATGCTTCTGTATTTTTCATTTGTGTCTTACCTTTATGGCTTCCATTATGGGTATACGCGATATCTTCATTTTAGGAAGTGCGGACTACCGCCCCCTCAAAGTGATGTTATTCGTTAATGCCATATGTGGGACGTGTAAAGGATGGATTTAAAGTTATTATATATGATTTTATACTGTAATTATAATACACCTCTATGTCATTATTATTTCTTTCCATTAAAGTATAAGATAGAAATGAAAGTAGCATTCATGCGTACGTACGGCTTACCGTCTCCATGAACGGTGCATTTCATTTCTTATCACCAAATGTAATGTACTATTATAAGTACATGTATATAATGGATATATATGATGAATGATACATCTAAATGATGAATATAATTCTGGAATTAAAATATACATACCTCTCATTTGGTTTTAATTCCATTAATATGACAAAGAAATGAAAGTAGCGTTCATGCGTACGTACGACTTTCCGTCTCCATGAACGGTGCATTTCATTTCTTACCTATAAATGATTATGTAATATTATAAATACATGTATATGCTGGATATATATGATATATATTCTATCCAAATCAGGAATGTCATTCTGGATATAAAGAACCTTTGACCACACGAACAACATGTAATTGTAAGAAGTCCACTTTCGACTTAAGAACCAAATATCGACAAAACAAACATTATTAACTTAAATGATTACATAATGTTTATAACATGACAATAAGTGATCTAAAAGGAATAATGAACTAGAAAAATGTTCTTAATAAAGTGGAAATTAACTCAAGTTTATTATTCAGGACGTTAAAGAATGATCGAGTCAAGTCAGACCCGAGGTAAGGGATCTTACTCCTCTCTTTCTTTTTAAGTACACTCTTTTATGTCATTCCCTCTAAAGATCATATTCCTTGTTATTGTGATGTTATTTCATATTCCTCTTGATGTAAATTTTGTTTTAATGTTATGAGATACCTTATTTGATCTCATCAATCCATTTTTGGAAGTTTTAAGTGGCGTCGTTAGGCTGCCGAGTTTTCATAAGTGATTTTTCATCTCACTTTTATTCCCGTGAGATTTATGCTACATTTTCCACAATTTCCTTTGAGTGGTGTATGTACTGACCATTATTTTACTCATTGTTTAATATTCCTTCATTTATGAGTATTTACATCAATGATGTATTGTCCTTCTTTCACGGGTCGTATGTTTCGAAAGATACCCATGTCGGTAAGGGAAACTTTCACCCTCCTCTTTTTAAAAGACTTCTTTTGTTGGGTCTTTTAATATACATATTTTCATGTAGGGATATGTTCTAATATATCCTTATTTATGTAACTTTTATGTCCAAGTGATGAGATACACTTTTTATGTCTCATCAACTCATTTTGATGTGACACCGTTAGGCTGTCAAGGGAACTTCTTAACCCAATTTCGATTTCTTTGGGTTCAACATGTAGTTATTGAATATGTCATCCTTTGAATATGTGTGAATGAACTTTGATTATTTTACACTTAATATCCACTTATATTTGGTGTATTCATTTGTCACACATAATTATGTAATTGATTTATCCTTAAACCAAGGATACCGTCTTTGTAAGGGACTTCGTCTCAATCTCCTTTCATTGAGGCATATTTCGTTTTATACACAACTTTATTTTATACAGTGTATAAACCACTTTAACTTTTACTTTTATACAAAAGGAATCTTTTTCTACGAAGCATTTTACAAAACGACAAAAAGGAATTTTTCTTTTAACGTACGCGGTGACAATGACCTTTTCTGCCTCCACGAGTATTATTTGGTCTTTGGCTTCCTCAACAATCTGTAATGTTTTTAAAATAAAATAAATACCATATACTCTTTTATGTATTTTGGTATTGAAAATGGTTTTGACAAATGATTCTATTATGTTAATATATTTATGATATATTGTGATTGAAATGTGGAAATGTTATCATTCCTTTATATTGGTTTTATGTTTTATGATTTTATATTGGTACTTGGACATTTTAACGGGTGGTTACGTTATAAACCATATGACGGGTGGTGCCGTGAATACCAGGACGGGTGGTTACGTTATAACCTCCAATGCATTGGGTATGGAAGTCGGCCGTATGACTATTCCATTAAGTATGTATGGAAATTGGCCGTATGGCTATTCCATTAAGTGATATGTGTGGGAGTCGACCGTATGGTTATTCCACTTAAGTATGTTTATGTCCCAAGTTACCTTTATATATGTTATGTGTTCTGTATATGGGTTTTATGGTAATCCTTTGGTTACAAAAAGGTAAGTAATGATATTTTATTCAGTGAAGTGTTTTTACTACTTCATAAAGGTGAAAAGTATTACTTTGATAAAGTATACATGGTTTACTTTTTGTTTTGATAAACTAACAGTTTTTATTCTTTGTGTATCCCTTACTGAGTTTTTATGCTCATCCCAAGTTTTTGAAATGTTTTTCACAGGACTTAGCGTGGAATAGGGTCAAGGATGGGATGAAGGGAATGTCATGCTACCTAAAACATGAAACTAGACATGTTTCTTTTTAAGAGTTTTTATTTTATGGAAATTTAGAAGAATAGACTACTTTGTAATCTTTTGAGATGTAATAGTAATGTCCTAATTCTCTAAAACTCTAATCCTGAAAAGATCCTCAATGTGAATTATTCATTTAATTCAATTTTAAGTAAGGTTTAAGGCTGGGGCCTTATAGTTGGTATCAAAGGTCGGTTTAGATAACTTTAGAGGTTAGGGTATTCTTTAAGCATAAGTGACATTACCATAATGGTTAGGATTTCAAAAAGAGTCCTAGTTTTAGATAAAGTGAATGAATAAGTATATCTTAGTGTTTATCTTCCTCATTATTACATGATGGTTATGTTGATATACTCACACTGACCTTTTTGGTTTTAGTAAATGGCTGGATCTAGCAGGCACCAAAGTGACAATGGGTTTATAGGAAACGGTGGTGGTTCTCTGATTAACATACTGGATGAGATGGGGGATTCAATGAGGAATCTCATAGTTTTTCTAAACCAACTATCAAGGAGTCATGATCAACCACTTAAACCTTGGTGAGTTCTGTAATGCATCATGTACGAGATGGCCAACTCGATGTGGAAATTCAGGTAATAATTATTAAGGTAACCATTAGGGTTTATATGATCCTTAATTTTTATGTAATTATGGGTTACTCTATGATATGATGGAAAATGAAAGGAATGAGATAAACTTGAGGTTAACATATGTTATGATTATTATTGAAGACTTTATCTCATTTTGGGTAATGTTTTAAGAAATATATAGTTTTGGAAAAAGGACAACATGCAGACCGTGTGACAACCCGTCGCGTCGAACAAAGCTGCGGGAATCGAACCCATAACCAAAGTGCGACTGGTATTTATTGCCTACCACTGGACTACGTGAAGTCCCTTGTTAGTTTGACCGATTATTTTTAGTTATATGATTTTATGAATTAAGAGTAAGTTGATTTTGGGTTATTTATGAAAATGATTAACCTATCTTGGAGGATATGTGATTAGGTTAATTACTTTTCAATACGAGGCTTTAGGAGCAACTGATGTTGTTTGGAGATAAATGTTACGATTTAACTTGGAAGACTATGTGACTAAATCCTTCAAATATTTGGGTTTGAATCTTAGATTGGTTTACTTTGAAGAATGTTATGGACAAATTGATTATAGAATGGTTCTCGTTGATCTTTGGGTTTTGTTGGACAAATTTTGGAGATTAAGAATAGATTTTCTTTTTATAAAGGGTTATCCTTTTCTGGATTATCTGACCTTGTACTAACCTTTATGGTTTTGGTTTTGGTTTTGGTTAAAGCCTAAAGACATGGGATGTATATAGTTCTCTTTGGTGGATTAGGAGATTCTCTAGAAGTTGATTATAGTACTCCTAATTTGAACAAGTCTCCCTAAATACTCGTCTTTTGGAAAAAAATATGAGTTTGATTAAGGAATCTAGTAAAAGTTGAAAGTAAACATGATAAGTGATTATGCTTCCTTATGAATAAATTCCTCAATATTAAGTAACTTAAAACAGAAATGTTGTCTATTAACTTTGCATACTGGGGAACCCAACACCGTTTAACCCATCACAAGTTTCTGATTTTCTTATTGTTAACTTTCTCCTAAACTTGTTTTCTATCACTCTCGATCAAAACATGACCCTATGTTTTCTCCTCCATGTCCATGTTTTCCTACATGGAGTCCTAGTATGGGTTAACTCGGGTGAACTCTGTGCTTATCTTTCTTTATTTTAAAGTGATTGTTTTACCGACTCTTGTTCCGATGTGGGACTTTCAAGGATGTTTCGAAGCCCAATTTTAAAATTGCGAGGACGCAATTCCCAAAAGGGGTGAAGGATGTAACACCCCAGGTAAATAAAAAATATTAAATCCTTATATTTATCCATATTTTTGAATCAAATATTAATATTACTTTAAAGGGGATGCTATGCTCGATGGCATACCCAATACGCAACAACGAGTTTCTTGGGAATCTTACGTTGCACTCTAATAATAAAATAATATTATTTTAAATGGTAGTTAACATGTAGACGTTTTTTTGGAGGGAATGGATAGAAATAACTAAAATATGATTATATATGTTTTTAAATGTTTTTACATTTATCCAAAGGCTTAAAATATGGAAGGAATTCAATTTTAGGCTTTTATACCCTAATTTTCACAAAAGGTTCACTTATCACCTTTTGATGGTGAACTGTCATTAAAAAATTGTTTTGATCACTCTTATACATTCTTTTGGACCAAATAAAACTCTTCTTTAGAATCGGGACATCAAATTTTACTTTGTGTAAATTTTTGGTATTTTTTCGATAAAGTTCATTTTTTAATGAATAGTGTAAAATGTTGTTTTTTAATTCAAAACCTCTTTTTAATCTAATTTTTTATATTATTAGATTATATTTTGAATTGGTTTTAAAGTGAAATTAGAAAATATTTTTACCATTAAATCCAATAGTGGTCGTTGGAATTAATTTCACTTTGAAATCGGACTTAAACTAGTGTTAATCTTTTGATACTTATTGTTTCATAAAAACACGCTATTTGCTCTGACAGCGGGAATTAATTATTAAATTAATTAATGCAACTTATATGTTGTGAATTTTGTAAAATGGAGTTAATTTTTGAATTCGGGATATCAAATATAGCTTAGGGTGAATTTTTGGTATTTTTCTGAAAAACTTCAATTTTTGATGAATAGTGAAACCACTAAGTGGTACTTATATTAAACTGATTTTTCGTTTAAATGAATTTTTACCACTTCTGTGTTTTGAATTTCAAAAATCCGACATACATGGTTTTCATTAAGAAGTAAAATGTTGTTCAATGAGATAAAAATATTTTTTTGGTGAATAGTAACTTATTAAGTTTTTAATCGCGATTAGAGGTAATTAGTGCAATTTAAGGCAAAAATGATATTATAATAAAATGAAAATACCTTGAAACATGTCCTACCCTTATTGGATGTGTCATGGCCGACCAAGACAAGCCATGGGTCATCTTGGGGACCCCATGGAGCCACATTGGTTGGAAAATGACATTAATATATATTTATTTAATGTTAAAATTAAAATGGCACAAACATGATATGTTTTACTAAAACAATTGTTCAATGGGGTTATACAAGTCAGATTTTTTATTATAAATAGTCATTGGAAAGATAAAAGGTTTTCCTACATCATAGTAATTTTTTTATAATTTTTAGACATTATATAAATTAAAGTATTTATGACATAATAATGATGCAGCGATGACATCCTTATTTGACGATTTAAATAAAATGAGAAGATAATGTAAACTCTAGGACCTACACATGTCGAAAACTTATTGGATGGGTAGATTTCGAACCCTTATCACCTTATCCACGAATTATATCAATGTGGGACCTTTTAAAACCGAAACACATTTTCAAATAAAGTAATATTTCTTACTTTCCAAAAGTACCCCTCCTCTCCTCTTATAAAATGCCCCCACCTCTACCTCATTTCACGCACTTCTCAAGCCTTTGGCTCGGCCAAACCCTGCCCATTTACTCTCTCCAAATCCCTATCCTCATCCTAGAATATTCCCTTTGGGAATAATCTTTTTAAAGGAAGCCTTTAGGCTCAAATCAAAAGGAGTTACACTTTTAAAGGTAATTCATTCTCTCATGTTCATTTGTTTTATTTTTCTTCTCCAACCCCCTAAACTCTTTTTATTTACTAATTTTGTAACATAAACAGTATCTTCAATATACTAGGATGTTTGTATAAGATTTATTTGAGCTACACTCTCACACAACTACATCAAATGGTTAAAGAACATACGGTTTCTGTGGATGGAGAAATTCTGCCTCCTGAAACGATGATTGTTCAATACTCATTTAACACCTTCAAAGGTGGCCATTATGATGTCACTATTTTTATATATTATATATAATATGTTTATGTTTTACTTATGCTTCTGTATTTTTCATTTGTGTCTTACCTTTATGGCTTCCATTATGGGTATACGTGATATCTTCATTTTAGGAAGTGCGGACTACTGCCCCCCTCAAAGTGATGTGATTCGTTAATGCCATATGTGGGACGTGTAAAGGATGGATTTAAAGTTATTATATATGATGTTATACTGGAATTATAATACACCTCTATGTCATTATTATTTATTTCCATTAAAGAATGAGATAGAAATGAAAGTAGCGTTCATGCGTACGTACGGCTTACTGTCTCCATGAACGGTGCATTTCATTTCTTATCACCAAATGTAATGTACTATTATAAGTACATGTATATAATGGATATAAATGATTAATGATACATATAAATGATGAATATAATTATGGAATTAAAATATACATACCTCTCATTTAGTTTTAATTCCATTAATATGACAAAGAAATGAAAGTAGTGTTCATGCGTACGTACGGCTTACCGTCTCCATGAACGGTGCATTTCATTTCTTACCTCTAAATGATTATGTAATATTATAAATACATGTATATGCTGGATATATATGATATATATTATATCCAAATCAGGAATGTCATTCTGGATATAAAGAACCTTTGACCACACGAACAACATGTAATTGTAAGAAGTCCACTTTCTACTTAAGAACCAAATATCGACAAAACAAACATTATTAACTTAAATGATTACATAATGTTTATAACATGACAATAAGTGATCTAAAAGGAATAATGAACTAGAAAAATGTTCTTAATAAAGTGGAAATTAACTCATGTTTATTATTCAGGACGTTAAAGAATGATCGAGTCAAGTCGGACCCGAGGTAAGGGATCTTACACCTCTCTTTCTTTTTAAGTACACTCTTTTATGTCATTCCCTCTAAAGATCATATTTCTTGTTATTGGGATGTTATTTCATATTAATCTTACTGTAAATTTTGTTGTAATGTTATGAGATACAATATTTGATCTCATCAATCCATTTTCGGAAGTTTTAAGTGGCGCCCTTAGGCTGCCGAGTTTTCGTAAGTGATTTTTCATCTCACTTTTATTCCCGTGAGATTTATGCTACATTTGCCACAATTTCCTTTGAGTGGTGTATGTACTGACCATTATTTTACTCATTGTGTAATATTCCTTCATTTATGAGTATTTACATCAATGATGTATTGTCCTTCTTTCACGGGTCGTATGTTTCGAAAGATACCCAAGTCGGTAAGGGAACCTTTCACCCTCCTCTTTTTAAAAGACTTCTTTTGTTAGGCCTTTTAATTTACATATTGTTATGTTGGGATATGTTATAATATATCCTTATTGATGTAACTTTTATGTCCAAGTGATGAGATACACTTTTTATCTCTCATTAACTCATTTTGGTGTGACGCCGTTAGGATGTCAAGGGAACTTCTTAACCCAATTTCGATTTCTTTGGGTTCAACATGTAGTTATTGAATATGTCATCCTTTGAATATGTGTGAATGACCATTGATTATTTTACACTTAATATCCACTTATATTTGGTGTATTCATTTGTCACACATAATTATGTAATTGATTTATCCTTAAACCAAGGATACCATCTTTGTAAGGGACTTCGTCTCAATCTCCTTTCATTGAGGCATATTTAGTTTTATACACAACTTTCTTTTATACGGTGTATAAATCCCTTTTACTTTTACTTTTATACAAAAGGAATCTTTTTCTACGAAGCGTTTTACAAAACGACAAAAAGGAATGTTTCTTTTAACGTACGCGGTGACAACGACCTATTCCGCCGCCGTGAGTATTATTTGGTCTTTGGCTTCCTCAATAAGCCGTAAGGTTTTCAAAATAAAATAAATACCATATAATCTTTTATGTATTTTGGTATTGAAAATGGTTTTGATAAATGATTCTATTATTTCAATATATTTATTATATATTGTGATTGAAATGTGGAAATGTTATCATTCCTTTATATTGGTTTTATGTTTTATGATTTTATATTGGTACTTGGACATTTTAACGGGTGGTTACATTATAAACCATATGACAGGTGGTGCCGTGAATACCAGGACGGGTGGTTACGTTATAACCTCCAATGCATTGGGTATGGAAGTCGGCCGTAAGGCTATTCCATTAAGTATGTATGGAAATTGGCCGTATGGCTATTCCATTAAGTGATATGTGTGGGAGTCGACCGTATGGTTATTCCACTTAAGTATGTTTATGTCCCAAGTTACCTTTATATATGTTATGTGTTCTGTATATGGGTTTTATGGTAATCCTTTGGTTACAAAAAGGTAAGTAATGATATTTTATTCAGTGAAGAGTTTCTACTAGTTCATAAAGGTGAAAATTATTACTTTGATAAAGTATACATGGTTTACTTTTTGTTTTGATAAACTAACCGTTTTTATTCTTTTTGTATCCCTTACTGAGTTTTTATGCTCATACCAAGTTTTTGAAATTTTTTTCACAGGACTTAGCATGGAATAGGTTCAAGGATGGGATCAAGGGAAAGTCATGCTACCTAAAACATAAAACTAGACATGTTTCTTTTTAAGAGTTTTTATTTTATGGAAATTTAGAAGAATAGACTACTTTGTAATCTTTTGAGATGTAATAGTTATGTCCTAATTATCTAAAACTCTAAACCTGAAAAGATCCTCAATGTGAATTATTCATTTAATTCAATTTTATGTAAGGTTTAAGGCTGGGGCCTTATAGATTGTGTAAGATTCTGTGTTTTGGATAGGCTGAAATTTTCAATGGTTTTTGAGTTATCCATTTGGTGGATGGTAAAAATTTTAATATGATATTTATAATGTAATTATAAGATTTATAAATCTTGAAAGTGTTATTTTTAAATGAGTTTTAATACCCAAGAGGTGTCAAAAAAGTCCAAATGAGATTTAGGAGAACCGGGCTTCAAAACTCTAGTTTTTGGAAAGAAAAGGGAGGCACATAGTTAGTGAATGGTTAGTGATAACCACGAACATCAACCGTGTGACCCTATAACAGTGGCACATGGTTTGTAAAACCATTCACCCAATACTTCATTACAATGAAAAAATTTGTATAAAAATGCAGAGGTAAGCTGTATGGATTACACACAGTTTGTCTAACTCTGCTCCTAAATAATTTTGGTAATTGAGGTGAGGTAGTTCCAAGGGCATGGTTTGGGCACAGTTTTTAACCATGTGCATAAACTCTATAGGGTTTGGATATTGGTTAGTTTAATCTATATATTTGGAACATTATTTTCCAAACTGTGTGGCCTAACCATGTTCCTTTTATAAATGGGGGAAATTATCATTTCCCCCTCCATCATTTAAAAGATTTTACACCTTTCTCTTCCATTATTCATCTAGGATCCCCCCCCCCCCGCATTCACCCTCGTATTTATTAT
Source organism: Viscum album (assembly GCA_963277665.1). NCBI lineage: Eukaryota > Viridiplantae > Streptophyta > Magnoliopsida > Santalales > Viscaceae > Viscum > Viscum album. The sequence continues at coordinate 74,757,013 of OY728139.1, read as the reverse complement.
ATTCTATGTAGTGGACATCATTCATTTATAGTCATAATAGAACATTGTTGGGTGCGTTGGAAGCATAAAAGTGAGTCTATAACTCCTCTTGCTCCCCTTCTTTTCTTTCATCATCCTTAATTTTCTTATTTTTGTGTGAGCTAACATTCCTTATTTTAGGGTGTATTATTGGTTACTATGTTTCTATCATTTCATCATGTGTCAAAAGATAATATTGGATAAGTGAAGCTTACTAATCATGAGCTAGACAGTCTATGACATTTCCCTCAAAGTCTCATCATTTATAAATTGGGTTTCATTGTTCTGTATGTTAGATTTTCCATAAATTGATCATAAAATGTCAAATACATTAAATTAAATGTATAGACTAGATAATTTAAGTTATTATCTGCCTTAAAAAGTTATAGGTTGGTGAACTCATCTTGGGCCACCCCTTTGGGTTTTTACTATCTTTTTCTATTGATGAAAAATGCACGTAATTAACCAAAACATCTATTGGTGTGTTTGGACTGACTCTTAAAAAGGGAAGTGATTGGTTTAGAATAAATGAATTGTTAAATTCCAAGGAATTATATTTTTCCATTTCCAAATTATTAAATTTAAGGCTTGAATCGATTTCACTCATAAGTGAAATGATAAATAAAATGAAATGAAATATCAAATGTGTTTGACAAACCCCTTTGGTCCTTGCTCTTTTACTTCATATTTGACTATTATGATGGGTTGACTTAAATAGATAAATTTAATGGTAATATGGAATATATTATTCACATAGACCTATTTTTCATCTATAAGTGATTTAAAAAATGGAACGATCATTGTGAATAATATTATGGAATGAATGTTTCCCATGGCCTATGTTTAATTATTAAATGTAACATGTCTGTTTACTATGTTATGCCTTGGGTGATAATTGGATTATATTATACAAAACCTTAGATGGGCTCATAAGGAACTTTGAATTGAATAGAATTATGATATTAATTGTTTATTTGAATAATTGGACTGTTCGTTCATTATTAATGGACATAAAATTTCATATCTGTTATTTGTAATTAATGGACATTGTGTTCCATATTATTTATCAAAATTGTTGGACATGGAATTCCTTATTAATGGACATGGAATTCCTTATTATCATATTTTATGGAATTATTGGACATGTATCTCCTTATCATTAATAATCGCACTATTGGAAATGGTGTTCCTTATATGTTATTTGATATTATTGTACATGATGATACACACCCCTCCCCCCCATCCAATGGCCTGAAGGCCTTCATTTTTATTGATTTCTGATGATCCGCCTTTCAAGGGGTGAGGTGGAACCATTACAATTCCCGTAGGTGTATGTATTACAAGGCCCTGTAGGCCTTAGAGGAATTCATTCTCCATAGGCTTCAATCATTACATACAACCCAGACTAACTACATGGAAGTACTCCTCCCAGCATCTTCATCATGAAATCAGATCTCCACCTTCACATGGCTATTCAGCTAAGCTATCTCATGCATGCACAGGCTTGTCCTGATGGCAGGTGTCATAACCTCTCATTCTGGAAATCTGTGTAGCTTCTGCTATGGTGAATGCTCCTTGCTCATCCTTTTGTTCCTTGTAGGTTGTCTGGTATGGATCTACCCTAAAGGTGGCCCGAAGGCCTTGAGGTGGCCAGAAGGCCTTACTGGCCTGAAGGAATGGGTGGACCGAAGGACTTAAAGGACTCAGGGACCAAATTGGTGGCTCGAAGGCCCAAATGGGGGAAAATTCCCGGTAGCTACAGTGCCAAACAACGTCTTCTACAGTTCCCGCTACAGTACCTGCTACAATACTGCACAGTTCCACTATAGTACCTACTATAGTGCTCCTACAATACTACTACAGTACCCCCTGAAAATTGTGCCTCTCCATGGATTTGATCCTGAGTCACCTGGATGCACTTAAAAGACCTCACCAACTAGGTTGATGCTCATGTGAAAAACATGTGTAAGGTTAACGCTTGACTCTCACTGAGGGGGCCCTGCCAGGCCCTAGAGTGCGCTGCATGTTCCCCAGCTAGGTAGATGGCTTTGAATCACCCTGTGCCTAATACGCACAGTGTCCGAGTCTCACGGAACTTGAGCCTAGGCCAGTTCCCATGGAGAGCGTGGGGTACAACCAGCGGGTACCACTCATCTAACACCCAATGGGTACTCCACGCCCCTTGATTTATATATAGAGACTCATTACCCTTATTTAAATATAGAACCTTATGATCATCATTGAGTTTGGATGCCTTGGATTCTCTTTTAATCCCACACAAATAGTGTTTCGATGGATTATAGGGATTATACCATGTTCCCTATTTCTATTTTTCTATACTCATTTTTAGAGACATTCCATCTTACGTGTCCTATGAGGAACCCAATCTCAATGTGGGTGATATTTACTTCATTTATTTATTGCACTTATTTTTTATATCGATACCTTAAAATTCTATTTTTTATTTTCAAAAGAGACTCTTTTAGGATAAGTGGTAACCATAGAAGTCACACGAGATATCAAATTACATGTTTAGAACGAATTTGAAATTCAAAAAGGGAAACCTAGCCCCAGGAGGCCTCGAGCCATGGGCCAATTGTGAGGTCGGAGTCTTGTCACCTGCATCTACCATCATCGCCTGATATCCTCCATCATTGAACAATCTTATTCCTCAGTTCCCACCATCACAACCAGAGCCAGTGACCGGAGAAAACGAAACAATAGAACCATTCAACCTAATTAAAAACTGAAAAAATCACCCCTAAAAACATTTCCACAAATTAACACCGTCGTCGTTTCAATCCAAACACCACACGACATGGGACGTCGAAGAAAATAAAATGCACAAACATGAATATATCTCAACCATAAATAGAACCATCACCAAACAATCATCAGAACCGTTAAATAAGAACCGAAATCTGAAAACCAAACCAGATCCAAAGTCGACGCTAAAGTCACTGCTGGAAAATCTTTCAGACTTACACACCAGAACCGTCTGCATCTAAGATTAAGAAGAACAAGATTGCTCAGATTGGGGCCCGGTCTCACCTCTTGGAACACCATGTTCGACCGAGCGCACATCCTAGAGCCTCCATGAAACCATCACAACAGTTTGACTTGGAGAGTGGCGAAAGAACATGAAGCCAGAGCAGCGATGAATAAAACATGGCCTCAACAGAGAAGCAACCTCACTAGGACCTCCAACCCAAACCCTTGAATCCACATGAAAGAAGATGATGGGTGGAAGACATGTATCTGAGAAACCCACGAGACTCAACCCTCACATCCCAAACCTTCCCAAGAAGGACCGACGCACCAGGCTAGTGTGGGGTCAGTAACGTGGCCAACCAGGAGGGCAGAGCAGGGGAAGAGCTAACACGGGCTACACTAGGGACCAAGATCACCAAAAGGGATCAAATAGGAGAGAATGAGAGGGGAAACCATTAACTTGGAATGCCTAAAAGTGTTGGGTCCTTTATTTATTTATTTATTTATTGTTCTAGTCTAGTTTCATTTTACCTAATGTATGTTGACTACTTTCGTTATGGATCAATATGTTCATGTGTGGTTGGTTATATTGACACTCTCCCGGTTATATATTTTTTATTATTGTTATAGAGTTATTATTATATTATATTTCCTTTGATTTATTATGATTATGATGAATTTAGTACTAATACAAAAGGTATAGTCTACCCACATTACCTCTATTAGACCTTATCTTCAAGTCAATATCCTCTTGTGTATGAGGACGTGTGCTTGTGGCCTTGTCACAAACCAGTTTGGTTACTATTTATAGAGTGCACTCGGTTTGGTTGTGAAAATATTTTATGATATATTTTCTTTTAACCTATCTTTAAATTTTTTTCATGCATACATGAGATTAGGAATGTTTCGACACTTTATAAATAGATTATATATAGGAATAACCAACCCATGTATAGGGGAATAATCAAGCTTCAAGGGCGAGACTATTGTTCATGCCATTTGAATTATTAAAATTGATTACTATTTCATCTTAAGTGAATTATGTGAAACCCCAATATTTTATGGTATATATCATTTTAAATTTAATTTCTTCTACATCACATGTTTTACACAACACAAATCATAAATGAACAATGATATAACATTAAATATCATTATTTTTAAATAGTCGTTATAACCTAGAAATTAAGTGGGTGAGAATGAATATTAATAACAAAACTATAAAATTTACACATTAAATATTTAATCAAATGTTTTTACATTCATATAAATTATTTATAGGCATAATATTAGAATGAATCAAATTTTATGCCTTAAAAGGATATATTTTTCAAAAGGTAGTTTTACCACCTTTTAAAGGTGCACTAATTTTAAAATTAAATTTTGAAACTTTTATAATTATTATTGAACAAAATAAAATTATTTTTAAAAAAAATATTAATTTCGAAATTATATTAGGGTGAAATTTTTTTATTTTTCCAAAAAATAATTATTTTCTAGTGAATATTGAAAAATCAAGATTTTTATAAAACTATCATTTTCATTATATTAATTGTATATTTATGTTTTGAATAGTTAATTCAACTATGAATGTATAAATAAAATTAGGTAATATTATAAATGAAAACATGGTATATTTATATCACAAAATAATAAAATAAATGTTTCAAAAATGATAAATTTAGTATTGGTATTTTTGTGAAACATAAATTTTTATTTACAATTTTATAATAAATGTAATAATTTAAAATAAAATATATTTTAACAAAATATATTTATAAATTAATATTTATTTGTCATATTATTATAATATAATTTTATGATACCTTGGTTAATATTTTATGGTGTCATAAAATCAGTTATAATTTTAAAATTGGTATTTTTTTTGAATATATGATGATTTTAATTAAAAATTAAATTTCTCAATTCAGATAATTATTTTCATAAAATGAAGCCAATATTTAAATTCTACACATTAAAAATGGTCATGGTTAATTTTTTATATCTTTCTAAAATAGTTTATTTTTTTGGTGAATAGTGAAATACGATAATTTATCGAATTTAATAAATACGTGAATTATTGAGTCATAGATGATGTATGGATAATTTAAGAGCATAATATTCAACTAAAATTCATTATTTTAATATATTTAGTGATAATTCTCAAAATAGTTTTTTTCCTTGAGCAAAAATAATAAACTAATGAATAAAATAATCAAAAACACTCCTCTCCTCCCAGTATAAATACCTCACCTCACCACCTCTTTCCATCACACCTAAAAAGACTTTAATCATATCCAATGACAACCAGTAACTCTTCTGAAGCCTATTTCCCATTTCTAGGAGGTTCTATTCTAAAAAAATACTAAAACCAATTTCCCTAAGAAGGTTCTCAAGGAGAAGAATTCAAGATGTAAAAACTTCATTCATTTTCTTTTAATTTCATTTCGATTTATTATGTTTTCTTATTATCACATCACCTCTGATTTAATAAAATACATGATAAATCTTGTATACTATATACATATAATGTAATATTATTATGTAAATGGAAAATCCACCCTTAAGCCTCTTCTCCACTTCCTTTTAATCTAAAAATTAAAACAACGTCCTTGATGTGCCGATTTACAGCCTTCTTGGATGATGTGTTTTAATTTTTAATTTACACCATCAAGGATCATCATAAAAAAAATTTATGGCTAAAAAAGATTATAATATATGTGTTATATATTATTTAATGTTCCATAACTAGTTTATATACATAATATTAACTAATAAAACAAAACTAGTTCGTGATGATCAAAAAAATGCCAAAATAATCTAAAGGATTATCACTAATGTCTTATCTAATGATTCATCCTCATACCATATAAAATAATGAAATATACAGCCATTTAATATTCCTTAATTTCATTAATAATATATAATTTCAATTTTGTACAACTATTCTCATTTACATGATTTTCCATACATGTATACAAGTATACCGATCATGAGAACCAAGGAAACAAACGCTTCCGAACAATAAAATCATATATTATAACTCATTAAAATGTCATAAATGAGATTATTAATAGTATAATAAATAAAAATAAATTATGAAAGGGTTCTTAATTAATTAATTAGTGGATTTAATCTGATTATCCAAGACGTTGAGTACAAGTGAAGAACACTTTCAGGCATAAGTTAAGGGTTTTCTATTCTCACCTTTATTTCTATGAGATATGCCTTATTCAAAACTATTTCGTGTGTGTGGTTTAGGTTTAACACCCTTTGATTTATAATATCATGAATATATTTATCTTCATGTTTTTAATTGTTTCACTTTATGATTATTAATTTTTGGGGCATATGGTTCTACTGTTTGCAAAGTTGTAAGGGATTCTCCCCGAACATCCATTTTTCATTCGAGTTACAATTTCTCTCTATCCACATCAATTAAATTACTATTACTATTTATATAATTATTTTAAATTTTTTTATATGTTCAAAAATCATGTATTCAGGTCATTTCATCCTTCTTTGATGGGAAATACAATATTACCTTCTCAATTCTTCCCAATAAGGAAGCCCGATTAAAGGGAACTTTCTAGTTTCATATTCATTTTCAAGTTAAATATATAGTATGTTTTAACCCACCATTATTTCTCTAAATTCACTCATTTTATCATTAAAAACTATCTTATTTCATTTCTGGTTTTATAAAAAAAATTATTCCTTTGTCTATTTTAAATACTCTTTAGTATTTTCCCTTAAACCACACTTAAGTGACTCATTTATAATTTTTTTTTAAATTATCTTTTTACAATTGACACTTCAGTTAGAAATAATTGATGCTTAAAATATAATTTCATTACCATTAACTATTATTTTTTGGGATATACAGGTTTACAATCATATTTTTATGACATATACAAATGATTTTTCTAAAAGAACACTCCTTTAAAAAAATGGCATTTCTCTCAAAAATTTCTCAAAGATTTTATTAGAGTATTTTATTCTATGATTATGATTCAAATATTTCAAATTTGTATGACGCAGTTTTTTTAAATATATATTTTTACATTGATTATTTGGTATGTGAGGAATGCAATGGACATAGAAAGGGATTGGAAAATCTTGCAATAGCCCCTTGATGCATCAACAGGTCTCATGAGAAAAACTAGACCGGGTATTGGCTGAGGCCTTACCCATTAATAATGAATTCTTAGCCAAGGTTTGGATGGTATGTTTATGATGTCCAACATTATGAATTCCCTCATTATGATACTAGTATTTGATATTCCATATTATTATTAGATTAGTATAATATCCATGGTTATGTTTCATTCTCATGTGATTATTTAAGGCATTATTTAATGAACTTGTATTCTCGCCATATTATGCTCAAGTTTATATTTTAATGGAATGTGCATTTATTTCATCATCATGAATTATAGTTTATGTTTTTTATGATATATTTTGATGTATTGATTTACCTTAGTGAGCATATGAGATCACCCCTTTCATATGTTTTATTTTTCCCTAGGATAGTAAGATGTATATTAGGAATGACTTGTAGGGATAATCTAGCATTTTATCGGTGTTTCCAAAGGAGTTTCTATGTTAATTTCATTTCTAGTTATAATATAATGTTCATGTATGTAATATAGCTTCCAAAACTGCTAAATTGATTGGTCCTTTGTGATTCAATTCTTCTATATATAATAATGTAATAAAGTAAGGCACCAGGTCTAGGCTATTGGGGTCGGGGTATTTACAGTTTGTATCATAATAAGTTTAGTAGAAATCTTGGAAACTAGAATTATAAAATATATAGTAGGTAACATAACCCTAAGATATAAATTTATTGATAATAAAACATATCATAATTTTTTTAAGGTATATATTATGTGAATCTTCTTAGAAATACATCACTATTTGGATACTACAAGTGGACATAGTTATGATACAGATGTACCTAGGGGTAATAACTATGACATGGTATGTTGGTCCTAACTCAGTGTAATATGGTACACGACAATGATCCTTATTGAAAACCTAGTTTGAAACTCCTTGGGGATATTATTAGGGTAATTCAAATTTTATTTATAAGCTATTATGAAGGATTTGATAGTAAACATGTCCCCAAAAAACCTGTGTTTTTTATTATGTGATTATCTATGCATAAAATTTTCAATTTATGTTAACTATTTCACTAGTTTTGGGATTATACATTATGATTCATAATGTTATAGTCTAATCTAATGTATGAAATTGTTTAGAAATAGTGCCTTGTAGAAGGAATGTGAATCACATCAATGAACATAATACAAGGAGTAAGAATTATCATTTCTACAATGGGTTTAACCTATTCTTTCAAAGGGAAGTAGTATCCCAAATATTCTCATCAGTTGAGAAAATAATATAATGTTCTAATAAGATAAAGAAAAAATTATCCAAGTATTAAGGATTAAAAGGGAATTAAGAGAAGAAGAGAAAATCCTGGAAAAAGATAGATAAAGGGAAAATGGTAAAGAATTATTTTACCACATGTGATAACTGCAGAAGGAAACGCCTTCGTATATGCTTAAGAGGGAAAAGAGTTTTCGTAAAGTGTGGATAAAAGTCCATTATGCTCATGATTGTCAGTAAAGGAAATATGTTTCCAATGTTAAGTGCTTCAACTGCAAGTAGATGTGATACTATGCAAATCAATCTCTCAAGAATCAAAATAATATACACAGAAAGAGAATAATGGATCATGGTAAAGCTTATATTACAACTATAAATGAGGATTGTTGATTAATATGCTTTTTTTCAGATTCATGAATTATGTTATTTTATTATTTTATCAATAAATATTTTGTTGTAAGAATCATGAGAAATAAAAGGTATTAATCTATTCAGTATGTTACAACAAAATCTAAAATACTTGGGGAATCTTATGTTATGTTTATTTTGGAAATTTAATGACATGCCTTCAATATTTTTGGTCGTTGAATGTGAATATACATGTTTAAATGAGTCTTAATATTAACTACCTATGGAATGGATCAAGATACACATTGGAAATTGCTTTTCATTAATAAAATATACTAACATTATTGGTTTAAAAAAAATTAATGGTAAAAAAATTACTTAAGGACCATATGATTCGTTAAAAGTGCTTTAGGCACAAAAAATTCATCTTGAAATTTCATTTCCATGTGTAAGGGATGAAGTGAAAATAGATTGAAGCACAACCAAAGGATGAGATTATGATTATGAAATGTAAAGTAATCATGTAAGATTATTTTATCATGTTCTTATATGAATATTAAAATAATCCCTCAAACTTAGGAAAAATATTTTAGAACGTTATCTTTATGATAAAACAGAGGTCTTTTAACCAATAAAAAATTTACAGATTTGTAGTGGTTAACTTTCTAACAACCATGTTTTCTATCACTCCACTTAAGAACATGATAGTAAGATTCATATTCCATGTCCATGTTATCACTTTACAATAATTATTTCCCACCTAAAATACTAGTTTTTGGAGACCATATCATTTCCCTTTCCAAATTATTAATAGGATATCTTATTAACCATATTTCTGATGTGGGTTTCCCACAAAGGTATATTGAAGTATGAAACATTTATTTTTAAAGTAAAATTTCAAATTGGGAGAATGGAATTTATTGAAGGAGGGGAGAATGTAACACCCCAACATTTTTTGCCATGTATCTTTTTAAATTTAATTTCTCTAACAACATACATTTCACACAAAACCAAACCGAAACACACAATGATATAACATTAAATTTCATTATTTTAAAACAACCATTATAACCAAGCCATTAAATTGGTGAGAATGAATAGTATTAACCAAAATATAAAATTTATAGATTATATATTTAATAATTTTTTTACATTCATCCAAATTATTTTATAGGCATAAGATTAGAATGAATTCAATTGTATGCCTTAAAAGGATATATTTTTCTAATGGAAGTTTTACCTCCTTTTAGTGGAGTAGTTATTTTAAAATTAAATTCTGACACTTTTATAAATTACATTGATCAAAATAAACTTATTGTTTAAAATATAAATGCCAAAATTATCTTAGGGTAAAATTTTGGTATTTTTCTAAAAATATTTATTTTCCAGTGAATAGTGAAAAATCCGGATTATTATAAAACTGTTATTTTCATTATATTATTAGTAAATTTATGATTTAAATAGTAACTTCACATATAAAATTATAAATAAAAGTTTGGTTTCTTAAAAACTAAAACATGGTATTTTTATATCAGGTAATAAAAAAATAAACATTTTAAAAATGATAAATTAGGTATCGGTATTTTAGTAAACAATTTATGTTTATTTAAAATTTTATAATTAATAAAATAAAATAAAATAAAATATTTTTTCATAAAATAGATTTATAATATAATAATTTTATTTCTTATGATTATATGATAATTTTATGATACCTTGGTTAATATTTTAAAGTGTTATAAAATCAGTTATAATTTTAAAATTGGTATTTTTTGAATAAATTAGGATTTTAATTAAAAATTAAATTACACATATTTAGAAATATTTTATCGTAAAATGGAGATTAATTTTGAATTAAATCTCTCTAAAAATGGTAAGAGTTAATTTTTGTTATTTTTCTAAAATAGTTGATTTTTTTGGTGAATATTTTGAATAATGATAATTTACCATATTTAAAAAATACATGAATTATTGAGTCATAAATGATGTATGACTGATGTAAGACCGTAATATCGAATTATAATTCATTATTTTAATATATTTAGTTATAAATTTCAAACCATTTTTAGTCTTGGGCCAAAAAATATACTATAGAATAAAATAATCAGAAACACTGCTCTCATCCCACTATAAATACCACCCCTCACAACCTCATTCCCTCACACCTCCAAATCCTCGAAGCTTGTAAAATTCCTAGAAAATACTATTCCCAACCCTTTTACCCGCTTACTAGACATTCTTTCCTCAAAAAATTGTTAAAACTAATTTCCCTAAGGAGGTTCTCAAGGAGAATAATTCAAGAGTTAAAAACCTCTTTCCTCCTTTTAATTTCTTTTAAATTTATTTTATTTTCTTATTTTATCGTCACCTCCTCTGTAAAGACATTAATGATAACTCTAGTATCATATATATACTATAATTTTATTATTTCAATTTAAATTACATCGTCAAGTCTCTTCTCTTCATCCTTTTATTTTAAAAATGAAAACATCGTCCATGAGGTGCCGATTTTCCACCTTCGTGGATGACATGCTTTTGTATTCAATTCTGCTTTCTAGGATGGTAGTAAAATTTTTTATGGATAAAATATACTATAATATATTTATTGAATATTATTTATTGTTATATAACTATTATATATACATAATATTAACTAATAAAAAAAACTAGTTCTTGATGATCGAAAAAATGCCAAAATAATCTAAATGACTATCACTAATGTTTTATCTAATGATTCATCCTCATACCATATAACCGAATTAAATATGTAACTATTAGATATTATATATGTTAATTAATTTCATATAATTTTGATTCTATATAACTATTCTCATTTTACATGATTGTCCATGCATGTATACAAGTAAACCGATCATGAAAACCAAGGAAACGAATGCACCCAAATGATAAAATTGTATCTTATAACTCATCAAAATAGACATAAATGAAATTAATAAAACTATAATAAATTAAATATAGTTCTAAATGTTTCTGAATTAATTAATTAATGTATTCAATCTGATTATCCAGGATGTTAATTACAAGTAAAAAACACTTTCAGATATAAGGAAAGAGTTTTCTCATCTCACCTTTATTTCAGTGAGATATTCCTTATTCACCACTATTTATTGTGTGTGGTGTATGTATAAATACATATGATGTATAATATCATTAATATATTTATATTAATTCTATTAAATGTTTCATTTTATGAATATTAATTTTTGGGGGATATAGTTCGATTCCATGCGAAGTGAAGAGAGATTCTCCCCGAACATCCATTTTTCATTTAGGTTACATTTTATCTATCTCTAAAACAATGTAATTCCTACATATTTTATAAAATTATTCTATATTATGTGTATATGTTCCAAAATCATGTATCTAGGTCATTTCAACCTTCTTTGATAGAAGATAAATGATTCCCTTCTCAATTCTTCCCAATAAGCAATCCCTATTAAAGGGACCTTTCTAGTTTCTTACTCTCTTTCAAGTGCACTCTATAATATGTTTTGATCCACCACTATTTATCTAAATTACTAATTTTGTCATGAAAACCCATATTTTTCATTTCTGTTTTATAAAAAATTATGCCTTTGTCTATTTTAAATATTCTTTAGTATTTTCCCTTAAAATGCACTAAAGCGGCTCATTTCTAAAAGTCTTTTATATGATATTTTTACAATTTAAAGTTATTTTGAAAATAGTTAATTCCTAAAATATAATTTAATTTTCATTCTCTGTTATTTCAGGGTATATACATTATTAAGATCTTATTTTTATTGGAAATACAAATGATTTTTCCAAAAGATCTCTTCCTTTCAAAGAAAAATGGAATTTCTATCAAATAATTCTCAATGATTTCATTATAGTATTTTGATATATGATTATGATTAAAATATTTCATTGTTTTATGAGACACTTTTATTTAAAAATATCTTTTTAAATTGATAATTTGACATATGCGTAATTCATTGGACTTAGTAAGTAATGGGTGGGGCCCATTATAACCTCTTGATACATTGATAGGTCTAATGAGACAAATTAGACCAGGTATTAGTCGAGGCCATACAAATTAATGTATAATTCTTGGATATGTTCTTGATGGTATGTTTATGATGATATAAATTATGCATTCCCTCATTATGATACTAGTATTTTATATTCCATGTCATTATTCGACTAGTACAATATCCATGGTTAAGTATCATTCTAATGTGATCATTTATGGAATTATTTAATCATCTTTTATTACGACCATATTATGCTCGAGTTTATGTTTTAATGGAATGCGTTTTTATTTATTCACCATGCCTTATAGTTTATGTATATTTATGATAGCTTCTACTGTATTTCATACCCTTACCAAGAATCTGAGCTCACCCATTTCATATGTTTTATTTTTTCCCATGATATGAAGATGTATATTATGAATGACTTGCATGGATAATCTAAGAGTTTATGGGTGTTTATAAAGTTGTTTCAATGTTTTATTTCATATCAAGTTTTACTTTAAAGTTCATGCATGTAATATAGATTCCAAAACTACTAAATTGATTGGTCCATTTGGATCCGATTCTTGTATCTATGCTAATGTAATAAAGGCACTGAATCTAGGATACTAGGGTTGTAACCTTTAAAAATTATGTATTTTTTTTTGTTCCCGATTTGTGGGGTTTACCTCTTATACTGAAAAGCAAATAGACAAGGTGATTTCATCCATCAATTTTAGTCACATATGATTCACATGACATCGACATGCTTACATTTATATCATGATTATATGACTGATTTATGTGTGTATATATATTTACTTATTACATGATATATTTACTTATTATGGTTATGATGTACGGTTTCTTAAATTAAGTATCTACATTATCTTAAATAGTGTTTTCCTGTATAGCTTGATGATAAAATTCAATCTAACCAATCTGAAATTTATTATAGAAGTCAATTGGTTTTAAAATGGTTGTGGAATTTACTAGAATGGAATCTTAGAAATAAAAATAAATTGGACAGTTTTAAAAGATTCAAGTTATTTCTTATGGATGTTAGTTTATGGAGTGTCAATTAAAATTTATAATGGATTGTACCCATATAACTGGTGAATGAAGATCCATATAAATGAATCTTATTATTCTTGAATTAAACCTTATAGATGAGTTTTAATATCATATGTATATGTGATAACCCCATTGAGGGTGTATTAAAAATATTGGTAAATTTAACTACTAATGGGTTGCACTTAAATGAGATTCCAATTGTAATTTATAGAGTGCCGACTCCATAAATTGGGAATGGATCCCCATATAACTAAACCTAGGATGGCTTGATGGGGCCTTTATAGACTAACTTTATCTTTATATTCCTTGGTATATAACCCTATAAAGGTATGTTTATACTAATGGGATAGTTATTTAAAGTGTTTATAACCACTAATATAGTGTTACATATAAGTTTATGGTGTAATCTTACCTAAATGATACCCTTAAATGATAAAATACCTTTAGTATGCTATGAGAAATATTGATTTGAGGTCTAAGTTAATTGAAATGTCAATTACGACATAAATAATGTTTTCTTATATATATTGGAATATAAATTTTCATTACTAAGACCATTTTATATGGGTTATGGATAAATAACAGGTTACAAAAAAATGTGATAAATTTTCTAAAATAATTTTAGCTTTTAACTAAATAGAGTTCCAAGTAGAGTTATCTACATTACTGGTAATTGAAATTACATATATCTGAGCCTCTTAAATGATTATAATTAATGTAAATTGATGAAAATTATAGAATTAAAACCTTAATGGTTATGTTGATAATTAATAACCCTCATGCAGGGGTTATTTATAATGTTTCCTTAAGATATTCTTTGAATGAGAATGTGGATGTTACCTGTAGGTCTTAGTTTTCTTCTATTTCTCTTATGTTGACCTAAAGGTTAGTTGGTAGATCCTGGTGACTTTTTAGGTGTAGCTCTAGTTTAAATTTTGATTCCTTATTCTAAAACGAGCGGTTACCCCATTGTGGAAGCTCCCTTGGAGATGGAAAATTAGTAGACTTTATAATTGGGTTCCTATAAAAATTAAGTTTCAATACTAGACTGTTTGAGTTTGATAGGAATCTTATTGATGAAACGAAACCCCTGAGTAGGTGGGTAGTTGTTAGGTAAGTTGAACTGTGAGGGGGTATTACAGTATGATGATACCTAATGACTGTTAGATTTTATCCTTTTTATGTTGGTATTGTGACCGTCTAGAGAGAACTCCCCTATAAGGATGGTCAGAGAGGATCATGGCCTAGAAACTTGATTCTTAGGAGGTGATTTCGTTATGGTTATTTTGACAGGATTTAGACCCATGTGAGTGGATGATTAACTACCTCCCCTTGTTTCACCTCTTTGGAGATATTTTTCAAGTTTTTTATATGCCACATGATAGAAGCCATTATGTGGTATATGGATATCGTGTGAGAGACCTTAGGTCTAGGTGGATGTACATAGTACCCTATTTTGAGATTTGACCTATAGGTCTAGGTGGGACACCTAGAGGCCCTTAGTTTTGAAGTTTACCTACTTGAGATGACCTTTGGTTTGATTGAGGGAAAATGTGAGAGAGCCTTTCCTGGGTTTATGTTTTCATTAATGGAAATGATCTTGGTTTTACATTTTTATATAGACTGATGGATGGAAGGTTCATAAGTTTTGTAATCTCGACATGTTTATGCCATTGTTTTTCTGGAAAAGAACATAGTGTTTTGGTTATCAAGACAGGATTTGGTGGAAAGGAATGTTCGATTTCCTATCCCTTTTGACGAGTGGTTTCATGTTGGCGCCTTACTTTCATAAATGATGCCGTGAGGCGGGAGGTCATTTTATAAATCATGGTATATGTAGGTGCCCATTTTTTAGAGGAGTTCCATGGGAGATCCTAGAATGTTAATAATGATGTGCCATGTAATATGGTCATCTTGGATCTGTTGATGGATGAATCATGTGAGTTTGAGTCAAGTCTTGAACAGGGTGGTATGAGAGTGTACACATTTTGTGTATGTAATGTTTTGTTCATTCTTGTTACATGTGAAAATGGTTAGTATGGAACATTGGTGAGAAATCAAGTGTGGGTTGAGGATTAAGAATTTCATATGTGAAACTTTTGTTTACGGTGACCAAGAGCTTTGGGTAAATTATGTGAAGTACCGTGTGATTACGGATAAATTTGGAAGAATAAATTGGGTGTTGTGAGATAATTAACCTGTTGATGGACCTGAACACACATTTTCGAGAGATGTGGTGTAATGGGTTGGTATAGGAAAGTATAGAATAGTTGATACAAGTGTAGATCTAGGTGAGTGTTACATGTCTCTTAATGGAATCTTAGTGTACTCCTTGTTTAGAGATGATCATGTGTAAGATACCAGGTTTTTCTTAAGGTATAAATGTTTTTGTTTTTATTTTAGTTGTTTGATTTTGGCCTATTGTGAGTGACTAATAATACCATGAGAGTTTTAGGAGTGTTTGTGGCTTGTTCAGATCTTAGAGACCAGGTTTAGGGAAAAGGAATATGGTCCACACGACGAGTAGAAACCATGCAACCCGGGACATAGGATTTGAGGAAACCTTGAAGGGTGTTTCAGAGGCCATAGAAGGTCCACAGAGTTTGAGAAAACCGTGAAACCTGGGCCACACAAATTTCTGAAAAGATGTATACATTCAAAAAAGGATAAATGTATGGTTTGTAAATGGTATCTGAAACCATGTGTATGAACCATGTAGGGTCCTCGATGTAAGAAGTCATATCTTATTTTTAGGTATGGATCTTGTTTTCATGTTTATTTTGAGGAGAAAGGGAAGAAGGAAAATTTTAGGAGTACACATCGTGTACTTCAATGTGCATGTCGTGTACTCTGGCACCGAGTCCAAGCCATGTTTTTCCATGTCATGGCCGCATACACGACCGTGCGACCACATGGCATGGCCGCATAAGGAAGGACCAGTAAAGGCATATACACACCATGTATCCTTAGGGAAAATGCAGTGTTTTTTATTTTTAATTGATATATCAGATCGGGTACGCTTCTCATTTACATAAACATCTTATTTTGGCTCTGTCTCATCTAGGAGCGCCATATATCGCTGATTCTTCTCTGATCCCCCGTTTTGTCATCTGTTCATTGAATCAAACACCATCAATTGCATTGGAGTCTCCTTGGTGAGTTATTCCTTATTCTAGAGCCCCATCTCTTGATTTATCTTCTCTTGTGAGATTTAATTGGTTGATAGTTTTAGATATTTTTTAGATCTACAGAATTATAGGTGTATTCAGAGGCTGAGGATCAACTATGTTGATCATACAATGTTGAGGTAGGTGGTTTGCACCTTTTTGTAGATTGTATTTGGATTATATGTGAAAATGTTTCCAATACCCTAGTTTAGGGTATTGTGTGTTTTGAGAATTTAATCCTATTAATGACCGCTATGCCTTATTTTCTTGATTAAGGGGTTTTGATTGTAAATAGGGTTTTTTTTTTTTTTTTGACAAAAGAAGACGGATCCATTAATGATGGAGATCAGCAGAAATACAGGAGCATAACCACGAGGGAAAATGATTGAACCACAACAAATCCTCGTAAGGAGGGCCAATGCCTGCCATCTTGTGAGCGGCTTCATTCGCTTCCCTTCTAATAAATGAGAAATTGCAGTAATTGAAGCCTTGTCTCCGCGAGTGAATACACCGGATAATGGGGCTGAAAAGTTGAAGCCCGCCGTCAGTGAGATTGATGGCATTGATAACAGTGAGACAGTCGGATTCGATGTGAATGGAATCCCATCCGCGATCTTTTGCAAAGTCTAGCCCAGCAAGGATGGCGGCGGCCTCCGCGATTGAGGGCTCCCAAAGTGCATAACGTGCTTCGTATTTGGCGGCGATGAGATTTCCCAGGTTGTCTCGGGCCAGTAAACCAAGTCCAACTGGGCCATCCCGAGGGAGAGAGGCATCCACATTGATTTTAACCATCCCTTCTGGTGGGGGGCACCAATGTTGGGGAAGAGGAGGGGGGGTTAAAAGTCTTTGTTGTTCAGGGTGGTTATGCTAGACAGCAATCCAAGACAAAGCCCGGTCAATCCAAAATCTGGGGGGCCTCCGGAAATGATTGAAAATGGCCTCATTCCGCCTATTCCAGATAATCCAAGTCAAAATGCACAGGGCGCCTGCTTTAGCCGGCGAAAAGGAGGAACACCATCGCATCAGAAGAGATGAAGGATCTGAGGCGGCGTCCAGTCTCAGCTCTAAAGTTGATCCCCAGCCATTCCAAACCTCCTGAGCCCCGGGACATTGAAAAAGGGCATGGAGAGGGGATTCAATCACAGAGGGGCAGAAAGGGCATGAGTTGTCGTTTGAAAAGTGTCTGTAGACAAGGAGGCTCTTAGTTGGGAGGATACCAATACACACCTGCCACCAGAAAAAGCGAAATTTAGGGGGAACATAAAGCTTCCAAATTGATGTCCAGGGCCTCGCATATCCTTCTGTAATTTGAGAAGAAAGAGCTCACCGGTAGCCAGCTTTCACTGTATACTCTCCTGAGCTGTCATTTGTCCAGAAGAGATGATCTGGCCCTGCGTCAGACACACAGGGAATACTCAGAATGATTCTCCTATCCCTCTCATTAAACCAGGAGAAGAGTTTTTCCAGACACCATCCCGCCCCTTGATCATCAAAAAGACAACAGACTGTGGCATGTTCGGATCCTGGAAAAATAGGGGATGACGCCTTCGTGCCTGTCTGATCAATAAGCCAGGGATCAGTCCAAATCTTGACCGTACTACCATTCCCAATTCTCCAGCCTATTCCTTGCCTCAGCAAATTACGACCACCCCAAATGCTTCTCCAGAGAAAACTGGGTCGATAGCCAAGATGGGAATCCAAGAAATCCTTATGTGGGAAATATTTAGCCCGGAGAACTCGCGTGCATAGGGATGAAGGGTTATTAATAATACGCCAACCTTGTTTAGCCAGCAAAGCATCATTAAACAGAGAAAGGTCCCGGAAGCCCATTCCGCCTTCAGATTTTGGTTGACAGAGAGCATTCCATGCGATCCAATGGACTTTATTTTTTCCGTCCTTTCGTCCCCACCAGAAGTTAGATGTGCTGGATTGAATCTTTGAGAGCACCACATCAGGAAGTTTAAAAATAGACATCAAATAGCTGGGGATAGATTGAAGTGCCGCCTTGATGAGGATTTCCTTCCCGGCCTTGGAGATTTTTTTAGGGGTCCAACCTTGTATTTTTCTTTCAATTCGATCCACAATAGCTGAACAGATTTCTTTCTTTGACCGTCCAACCACCGTCGGGAGCCCAAGATACTTCTGGTGCTTATCGACCCCAGGAATGCGTGCCATAGAGCAGAGATCTTCTCTTTTCGGCTGAGGGACTCCAGAGCTGAAAGAAATTTCTGATTTACTCTGGTTGATCATTTGTCCTGAAGCCCGTTCATACTGTTGTATCGCCTGGCAAATTGCAGTACATTCATTAGGGGTAGCTCGAGAAAATAGAAGGCAATCATCGGCGAAGAAGAGGTGGGATATCGGAGGGCCCTTGCGGCATGCTTTCGCCCCATGAATTATGGAGAGCGAAGCTGCCCTGGAAAGGAGGCTAGAAAACACATCAGCCACCAAAATAAAGAGGAAGGGTGAAAGAGGGTCTCCCTGGCGAAGCCCACGGGATGGGGAAAAGCCACGGGTGAGCACCCCGTTGACATTAATACAGAAGGAAACTGATGAGACGCATTGCATGATCATGTCTATCCATTTTGAGCAGAAACCCATCTTGAGCATCACCAATTCGAGGAAGTTCCATTCCACTCTATCATAAGCCTTAGCCATATCCAATTTCCAAGCCATGATCCCTCTCTTTGCTCGTGTTCGAGTTTTCATGGAATGGAAAATTTCATGAGCAATAATGGCATTATCAGTGATTAACCTTTTTGCCACAAAAGCACTTTGGTTCTCTGAAATGACGTCGGGTAGCCAAGGACGCAACCGATTCGCCAGGATCTTCGAAAAGATCTTATACGATACATTGCACAGACTGATAGGTCGATAATCCGAAACCCCTTGCGGATTTTTCATCTTGGGAATGAGGGTATTAATAGTTTCATTAAGAGAAGACATGTCCCTTTTCCCCGCCCAAATGTCCCGCATCAGATTGCATATGTCTGGACCAATGATATGCCAGTAATTCTTGAAAAAGAGGGCGTGGAATCCGTCTGGTCCCGGGGCCTTCGTAGAGTGGATTTGCTTTAAAGCCTTAAGAGTCTCGTCAATCGTCACATCTTTAGAAAGCTGTCGATTCATATCATCAGAAATCACGGGTTTGATGCAGTCCTCAATCTCAGGAGAAATGTTAGAATGGCCTGCAGAGAAGAGCGTCTGAAAATAGCTCAGGAATGCATCTTGGATTCCCCCTGTGTCAGACACTTTACTACCATCTGGTTTAAGGATGCCAGAAATAAAGTTTTTTCGGCGTCTTGCTGAAGCCTTCTGGTGGAAATAACGGGTATTAGCATCCCCTTCTGTTATATGAATATCACGCGCTCGCATAGCCCAAAAACCTTCCTTATTGCGCAGGGCAACATCCAGCTCTCGTTGGGTTTCACTAATTTTGGAGAGAATGCTACTAGACGGGGGTTTGCTGAGAAGATAGCCAATCTTCCTTTCAAGCAAATTGCATTGCCGGTCCGGGTGACGGAATTTAGAGTAGCTCCATGTCTTCAGATCAGACGCCACTCGTAGAAGGTTGGTTCTCAGATCAGCTTGCCCATTCTTCCAGCCTGAACGGATTACCGCCTCGCACTCGGGATAATTTGACCAGAAGCTTTCGAATCTGAATGGTTTCCTGGGACTAGTAACGTGCTCATTATGGGTGCAGTTAATGACAATTGGGCAGTGATCCGAACAGTTGAACGTGAGGTGTCTGATATGGTACATTTTGAGGAGGTTCATCCAATCCATTGAGCCAAAGAATCTATCCAGACGTTCAGCGATTCGATTTCCGTCTGAACTGCCTCGGTACCAAGTGAAAGGATTACCCGTGTAACCCAGGTCCATCAGCTCTGCCTTAAGGATAGCATCATTAAAATCAGACATAGACGTGGAGGAGCGCACAGCTCCACCTTTTTTCTCCTTCTGGAAAAGGATCTCGTTAAAGTCCCCTCCAAACAGAATGGGGCTTGGCAGATCACGACGGAGTTTTCCAAGAAGATCCCAAGATTTCCACTTTTCAGACTGGGAGGGCCAGCCATAGAAGCCCACAAACGTCCAGGGGGGGTTGTGGGGAACAAAAATGGATGCAGCCACATGGCGCTTGGAAAAAGATAGGAGCCTAACATCGACGTTATCCTTCCAGAGAAGACATAATCCCCCTGAATGACCCTGTCGGGGAACCGGGAAACAACCCTGGAAACCGCATTTTAGAGCAAGATTTGTGATGTCCTTGTTTTCCAATATGGTTTCGGACAGGAAAACCATATCAGGGCGACTTTGAGCGCAATGGCGCTGGAACATACGAACCGTTCGTGGGTTGCCAAGCCCACGACAGTTCCAGCATAAAACAATCATTGCTCTAGGCGGGGCCGGGCCTGACCCGCCTCCGCCTTTGTCTCTTGTGGGGCTGATGACGTACCTGATGCTTTCCTCCTTTTGGGAGGACTGGTGTGCATACCACTGGACTCGATTTTCCGTTTCAGATCTCCTGGTTTGGGATTCCCTGGGCAATCGCTTTTACCACCGCCGCGTGCCCTTCTCCAGGTTCTACGAATAACATGTCCCGAAGGTGAGGCTTCAGTCATCCCAGAATCAGCTTGCAGAAGGGCATCAGCTGGGATCCGATTTGGACTCTGCTCAGCCTCAGGCAGATCCAAGGAAACATGTTCCTGTCTCGGGAGTTTCTCTGGAGGTTCTTTTGGTTTAGGTAGCGGCTCATTTGAAGTAAGGAACGTTAAGTTCGGTGCAGATAAAGCGAAGTCGGAATTTGTGATACCCTGAATCAGGTGACTGTCTTGCCGGGCCCCATCATTGCCTCTGCCGATAATCTCTTGGGAGGCGTTTCCATTTCCCCTAAGCTCAGCTGGGGAATCCTTAGGGAAGACAGGGGGTCCCATCCTTATAATAGAAGGTTGTCCAGATTCCGGTCGCCTTAGATGGGCTGCAATGAGACGGTCCCGATCTATTTGTCTTTCCGCCTCAGGAATATATGCCTCTCTGTGTGCTTTGGCCCGGAGCCACGAACCATATTGTAGGGTAATATTTTCGGCGGAATTCTCTGGCTTTGCCCCGCACACTTTCTCAATGTGGCCGATACGTCCGCAAAGGAAGCAAAAGATTGGTAGTTTTTCGAATTCGAACGAGATCCAGGTGTTGGAATCATCAATTTTCAGGAACATACCTCGCATTAAGGGTTCAGACACATCGATCTCAGCCTTTATTCGAACCCAGGGTCCCCATTGTATGGGGTCCGAGCAATCCCACTCTAGGAAGTGACCGATCCGGTCTCCAATTTCTTTCATCACATGTGTTGATCTCCCATGGAACGGTATTCCTTTAATTCTTACCCAGAACGGGGATCGGGTAAGTGTGTAGTTCTGAATCTCGTCTCCCCCTTTAAATTCCTCCATCAGAATGAGATGATTGTCAAAGGACCAAGGTCGTCCTCTGAGGACTTTATCTTTGTCTTTGTCACTGAAGAACTCAAAAACAAGGAGTTTGTTCTCAATTTCCCGAATGGCTACTCCAGCTTCCAATTTCCAGATATTTTGAAGGGTGGTCCTGAGGGCCTTTAGATTAAATGGTGCCTCGGTCGCCAATCTTCCGACCACCAATAAAGCCATACGTTTTGACAAAGTGTTGTCTTCATTTCTACGGGTTGCAAGTGGCTCTTTTTCTTTGTCTGTCAATGTGAGGTTCTTCCATTGGTTCAGCAGATCCGTCTCCATGTGGAGAGCCACAAAGACTCCTAGGGAGGGATTGGCCTAACAGAGGTCCCCTATCCAAGGGGTATCAAGCCCAAAGGGGTCCCCGACCCAGGGACTCCGGCCCAATCCAAACCTCTAGGAAGGAAGCAACAGAAAGAATCATAGACCGGCTTTAAGCGGTAATTCGCACAGGTCCGGCCCAACCCAACGATTTCTCTGTTCAGGCACAGCCCGATATAAGTCCTCCAGTCAGGTGCGGCCCGAAAGCTCCGTGCCACTTATTCGTTCCGTGCCAGCCCTATACGACCCGATCCTCCAAGCTGGGGAAGACCACAAGCCGCGCCAAGACCTGCGCGGCCAAAAACAAAGCGTTGGGGAGGACCGCATGCCGCGCCAAGACCTGCGCGGCCCAAATCAACGCGCTGGGGACAATCTCGCTCCACCACCAGCCCTGCGCGGTAGTTTCCTTCGCGCTGGGGAGAGCTATCTGGTCTCGCGCAAGTCCCCTCGCACTTCGAAGAACGGACCGGCTGCGCGACGCTCCAACTTGCGCGCCGAGGGACTCTTCTTCCCGTCCACGCCCTCCGCGCCCCGGGGAACCACCGCACCTTCGAAAACAAACGCGAACCAGTAAATTCGCACACACTCAGTGCCTCAGGCCTTAGCGCTAGGTTCTTCGCGAATCAAATCCAGTGCAAACACACAAAGCCGCAAATCTTCGCGGCAGACGCTTCGCGAAAAACACCTCTCCGCGAATGAGTCCTTCGCGGCCAAGACCTTCGCGAGTGGACACTTCGTGATCCAATCCAAAATCTCCACAATCAGGGACCTTCGCGAGCAGAACCGAACTGGTCCCAAATGAGGGTCGGAAGCCAAACGTCGGTCGGGAGGCAACTGGAACCACAACCGTTGATCGGAAAACGCCAGACGAAGATCGGAGACCAAATCAGATGCGCTGTTGAAGAAGATCGTGACAACGCCGAAGATGGATCTGGCGTCGCGTTCCCTCTCACAGATCTGACTCCGGCAAGGGGTGACGGCGATGGAAGGACCTTCAGGCTCCTGGGGGAGGCATGGTACAATGCTTGAGGTCGAAGTCGAGCAGATGCAGAAGAAGAAACCCGACTCTTTCCAGATCCCAGGCAGCGGGATCCGAGATCAGGCGGAGGAGAGAGGAGGCAGAGAACACGGATTCTCACCGCGGAGAGTCGGGGGGCGACACAGGAAGGAAGAAAAGATCCAGAGGCTTCGGATCTGAGGAAGGACAAAGCTACGCAGACCTGGAACGGGGTGCGCGGAGGGAGACGGTGCCGCCGGAAACCAGCCGGACAAAGGTGACTGAAAACCTAGGAATTCCTAGGAGAGAGACGCTCTCACGCTGGAGAGAGAAAACTAGAGGGTTAAATACCTTGTGATGGATGTGTTTTCCCATGTTTTATTTGATATTGGAAGTCGTGTCTAGACTTTCCTATTAGGATATTTTTTTCCATGCCTAGTGATGTTAGGATGGAGTGAATATTATCTGACATTCTTGTGATATGTGTTGTAGCTATTTAGCCAAGTAGTATTTGAGATTTACTTTGGCTACTGGATATCGTTGGTGCATGATTTTTTTACACAGGGTTTTGGGAACCTATTGTAGTTAGACCATAGGGGGAATAGATGTTGAGGGCTTCCCCAGAGTGTCTGTTATACTTTTCACATTGTGAGACCATAGGGGGGAGGGACATGAGTGCTACCTCAGAGCATGAGTAGTTCTATGTTGTGATACCACATGGGTAATTGGACGATGAGTGCTTCCTCAAAGTTTCTATAGTTTACCATTACGAGACTACCAGGGGAATTGACGGTTAGTGCATCCTTAGAGAATATATGTTATGCTGAACCAGAGGGGTTGGACTGTGAGAACTTCCCAAAGGTTTATTGAGATTGTTTGGTTGTTTATTTAATAAATGTAAATTAATTTAGTTGAAACTGTATAATTTTTTAATTTTGAGTACTTCCTTTTTTATTACTTCATTTTTTATATTACCTACCATATATATTCACTGATAGTTAAGCTGAGATCCTTGGGTGGTTACCTACTGGGATTCGTCTCACACCCTGTTTGGGTAATTCTTTTGGGCCCAAATAGAATATATTGTTTTAGGTATAGATAAGGTCAATTGCCCTTCTGTGTCACGTACATGACTACTGTGGATCTGGAGAGCATGTGACCAAGTTGTGGATTGTGATGCGGCTGGAGTTTGTCTATTTTATTTGTACTTTGGTTTAGTACTATATTTCAGCATTTTGACTTATATGGATTCTTTACTAGACATATGTGACATGCATCATTTATATATATGCGCTCTAGTTGTTTATTTACTTTCCAAATTCCTCTGTTTACAAATTTAATGGTATTATGGATTCCACTACTTTTTTCAGTTTATTTCCACTATGTTACTCTTTCTATTAGGGTATAGTTTCCCCAATATCACAATCAAAGCCCTCACTACTATTTGGAAGCCTCTGGAGTTCGGGGAAATGCTCTTGATTCCATGTGACCAACTGGGTATGAGACACCACTGGGAGGCACCCGGAACCGGGACATTATAAAGTGGTATTAGGGAAATTCCTTTCTTCTTGACTTTTTGTTTGGAGCCTATAGCTAGGGATAGAAAGTAATAGTTAGTTGGTAATAAGTTGTTCCTGAGAGTAGCTAATCTGTGTACAAGGAAAATCTAATTTACCTCGATAATGGAAATTTTTCAGGTTTTGAAATTGTTACAGTTGATTTGATTTCATCGTTGGGTGATTAACATGATTTTGTGCTGTTATCATTGATATTAGTGTCGTTCTATTTCTGTTTCATCTTGATGATATGAGGGTATGCCATCTCATGCATCATCTAGGCACTTGCTAGAGATCACATGACATGCATTCTTGTCATGCCATTTATAGTGAACTATTAATTATATGTTGTTGTGATTGATGATGTGCTATATATCCATGCTGTTGTGATAGATTACATGATATAATACTTTCTATATGATAGGATATTGGATTGTGTAAGGTTTCATTTGAATTACGATCAAACATTGATCCCTGAGGTGTTATGGGCCCTAATGGATCGGAATTTGGTGGATCATATGTTGGATTGCACTATTATTCCTTGTGATGTACATGTATAAGATGCCAAGCTTTGATTTGTTGGGAGTATGGGCCCTCACAGATCATAATTTGGCACTTTAATGGTTGTTTTAGTGTTCTTATGGGTTCCAGAGTAGTTTCTAAGGAATAATTTCCATAAAAACCCAGAATACATGGTGTGTATTGGTTAATACACACCATGTATCCTTTCGTTCGGGAAGGGAAAAATTTTATTAAGTACACGTCATGTACTTTTGTACATATTGTGTAGTATTTAACTATGTGACTGACTATGTGAGCAGAAACAAAAGTGGAAAAACCTTTGGTGGAACATGTCGTGTACCTAACCTACACACCGTGTGACTAACGACACGGGTCGGTGAAATCCTTCTAGTACACATCATGTCTGGCATAAACACATTGTGTAGAGTCAATTATGTCTCCAACCGTGTGACTAACGACACATGCGATTGAAACAAAAGTGGTACATGTCGTGTTTAGGGTGAACACACCATGTAGTTTTGTTTTAGGAGAACCCAGTGGTTTAGCCATGTAGGGGAACTCAGGAAGGGGGGAAAGTTTCAAGTATATGCTATGCCAATGGAGAACACACCATGTGTATAGGGTATTACACGACCAGTGTTGACAGGAGAGTATTCCCATGTAAAAGATTAAGGGAACACGCTGTGTAGAAGTCATACACACCGTGTATCCATGTTTTGAAGAACATTAATGTTTTATTTCTCCCATTCCTTTCTTGCACTTCTAAGTTTCATTACTTGACAATATTGACCTATGTAGTGTGCTTGACCTTACAGAGTCATGCCACCATGACGTCCTCTGGTTGTACGCCAGATTCGGGGTAGTGATCAAACACCAGACATGGTAGATTAGGAACTACCAGTATATCCTCTCATTGTACCTATCTTGGAACCTACCATCATTTCAAATACATGTGTCGATGAATAGTTCTGAGAAGGCTTCAGAAGGTTTATGCAGACCTTTAGGGGAGTACTACATCATGCCCCGTCTATGGTAGAGTTAACACATGTTTTTCAGTAGCAGCATCCTCCCACCTTTTTAGGGGATGGAGGACCCTAGGCTACAAAGTAATGGTTAGAATCCTTGCTGTTAATCTTTGAGAATCTAGATACACCTTTATAGAAGAGAGTGAAGCTTTCTACTTACTTGATTTGGGATTACTCCAAGAGATGGTGGGATGTGATCTCACAGGAGGTACACCAAATGGCTATGGCTTGGGATGAGTTCTAGCATACCTTCTACAATTAATTCTACCTAGAGACTTTGAGGGCCAATAGAGACTGAGAGTTCATGAGTCTGGAGAAGGGTGCTCATTCAGTCATTGAGTATTTTTCTCACTTCACAGAGCTACAACAATTCAAACCCATTCCAGGGGGTTGGGATATTTATGGTGTGGAATTTTGAGGATGGACTTAGGAATGACACACGATCTCTGGTGAACATATTCATGTTGACTTCCATCATTTATATAGTCAACCAGGAACTGATCACAAAGTGAAATCTGAGGGATTCTAGGTTTGTGAGCTAGGGAGGCTTGACATCTAGAGTTTCTACCCCTCCTACTGACAGTAGGAAGTGCCGCATGGAGTCTACACATGGAGATCTGAGTAGGAAGAATACTTATTTTCGTATCCAGGTGGTGTGATACTAGTATGGGAAGAGTGGGAATATGAGGCCACATTGCCCAAGAGACCAAGTTTAGTGCTAATATTGTAGAAAGCGGGGTCATCTTCAGTGGTTCTATCAGATTTTCTCGCCAGAAGCTGGCGATAAAGGTTCTATTTCAACTCCTCGTACCAGAGAAGGACCATCAATCCCACATCAGACTAGGGGATGGAGTTCTTTCGGCCATTCCGGGCAAGGAGGAGGTGGTGGAAAAAGTGGTCAGTCAAAGGGTTTTTGACAGCCATAGGGTGGATCAGCTCAGGGATCTTTTTCAGCTTCATAGGGCCACGGTGCAGGTCAGGCTTTTACCATAGTGTAGATCCAATAGGAGAAGGATCCCAAACCCTCTATAGTTCGAGGTACAATTCTAGTTGCCTCACTTTTACCTTATGCTCTTTTTGATATGAGAGCATCCAAAAGTTTCATATCTATTGCTTTTGTGCGGAGCCTAGGGCTCTGTATCTTTACTTCTGCAGATATCTTGACACTGGAAACTCTTCTTGGGATAAGAATTTCTAGTGTACGTCAGTGCAAGGATTGACATCTTGAGGTTGGTGGGTGTCACATCTTATTGGACCTCTATTTCCCAGAGATGACAGGTTACGATGTCATTATCAGTATGGACTGGTTGGTTTCTTTCTAGGAATTTGTTGATAACTATCACCATAGGGTTATTTTTACATCACTAGAGGGTGGATCATTTCTATACAAGGGTGAATGGGATGTCCAGGCGAGCAGAGCAGGACCCGAGCATCATTGGTTGAGAGGAGTTACAACCCAAATTTCGAGTTTGTATCTAGATGACTAGGGGACTTCATAGATGGAATTTTCTCCAATGGTCGATCATTTCAGGGATTTATTTTCATAGAACATTTCAGGTTTGTCTTCAGAGCGAGAGGTAAACATTTCTATTGATTTTGTTCCTAGAGTGACACCGGGGTCCATTCCTCCTTGCGGGATGGATACACCAGAGTTATTGAAGCTCAAAAAGTAGTTAGACGAGTTATAGGAAAATGGTTTCATCCAAAACAGTACTTCTCTTTGGGGTTCACCAGTCCTGTTTTCAAATAAGGTGGATGGTACCCTCATATATTTTTTTAATTATCGGACGATTAACCAGTTGATGGTCATTAACCGATATCCCTTTCCGAGGATTGAGGATCTATTTGATCAGCTTTGGGGAGCCTGAGTGTTTTTGAATATTTAATTGATATCTGGTTTTCATTAGTTTTGTGTTAGAACATCTGATATACCTATTACATCCTTTTTAAGTAGATATGGTCTATACAATTATGTGGTTATATTGTTCGGTCTCACGAATGCGCCTGCAGTTTTCATGGCACTGATGAACCAAGTGTTTTATCCATACTTTAATTCTTTTGTGTTAGTTTTCATGGATGATATATTGGTGTACTCTCACACTCAACATGAACATTCCACACATCTTGAGATAATTTTGAGTATACTGAGAGAGCATAAATTATATACTAAGCTCTCAAAATTCCATCTTTGGATGGACCAGATTCACTTCTCGGGTCATGCTATCTCAGAGAGAAGAGCATCAATAAGCCTGGAGAAAGTGAGATATGTTGTTTCCTAGGAGCAGTCGAAGAACCACTTTGAGGTAAAAAGTTTTCTAGGGTTTTCTAGTTATTAAAGATGTTTTATATAGAAATTTTCATGGTTAGAGTCCCTACTAAAGGGATTGACTAAGAATGGTGCGAAGTACTTGTGGTCAGATTCTTGTGAGTCATCCATTCATGAGATGAAAGAGACGTTGAATTCAGTACTGATACTATTTTTTTCAATGATGGACAAAAGTTATAAAGTTTAAATTGATGCATCAGGTATCAGGCTGGGATTAGTGCTCATGTGGGGGGAAGGAGTCATTGTGTACAAGTCTTGGTATTTGAGGCCACATGAGAGGAATTACTCGACTCATGACCTCAATATGGCTACAGTTGTTCATGCTCTATGTTGTTGGAGACATTATTTTCTAGGAGAGAATTTTTTTTGGTTTTCACTGACCATAAATGTCTCGAGTATGTCTTTACTCAGCACGATCTGAGTTTGAGACAGTGAAGGTTGGTTGAGTACCTTCAGTCATTTGACTTCGAGCTTACCTACACAACATGGAAAGGTATCATAGTGGCTGATGCGTTGAGAAGGAAGACTTAGATATAGGAAATTCTAGAGGCCAGCAGTGAGTGGATGCTTATGGCCTTATTCTATGAGATGCATTTGGAGGTTCATGACAGACATGGGTAGTCATTTCTTTATTCTGTGGATGTTATCTCTACTCTACTGGATTGGGTGCGAATGAGGCAGCTATCATATTCTGAAGGTGTAGTCTTATGGGAGAGTGTGTCAGGGGAGGATGATATTTCTAGATTGACCATAGGTGAGGATGAGATCATGCACTTTCATGGGTCTGTATGGGTTTCAGAAGACATACATGAGGAGATGATGTGGGATTTTCTCTCACCAGTTTGGGATGTTCATCTTGGGGTCACCAAGATGTATCAAGATCTACACCATTAGTATTGGTGGCCAGGTATGAAGAGATATATTGATGATTTTTTGATGAGATGTTCCACCTGTCTGTAGGTGAAGGCAGAGCATCAGTGACCAACAGAGATTTTATAGCAGTTACCTATTCCCAAGTGTAAGTGGAACGATGTCATGATGGATTTCATGACAGGTTTGCCGAGGTCACTTCGAGGGAATTATGAAATTTGGGTTATTATTGACAGGATCATGAAGGCTTCAAACATATTACCAATCAAGGAGACTTTCAGTGTAGATGACTTGGGAAGGATGTACATCCGAGAGATTGTACGTTTTCATGGGGTTCTACACTCTATTATTTCAGACTGGGATGTCTTTTTTACTTCTCGGATCTGGCAGGGACTACATAGGTATTTATGTATTGAGATATGTCTGAGTACAACTTATTATCCTCGGGCAGATGGCCAGTACGAGCATACGATATAGGTGCTGGAGGACAAGCTTCGAGCATGCGTCCTAGATTTTGTAGGTTTTTGGGAGAATCACATACCTCTGGTCGAGTTTACCTACAATAATAGTTTTCAAGAAACTATTCAGATAGAAACATATGGGGATTTTTACAGTAGGCCATTCCGATCACCCCTATAATGGCTGGAGGTAGGAGAGGCAGAAATGTTTGGACCACATCTTGTCTAGGAAACCACAGAGTAGATAGAGTTGATTCAGAAGATGAATGCTACTGCAAAGTCATGAAAAAAGTATTATGTTGATCGACAGAGTCAACCTATGGAGTTCAAGTTCAGAGATCAGATTTTTATACATGTCACATTGAGGTTGGGACACAGAAGGATTAGGAGATAGGGTAAGCTTTTTCTGAGATAAGTTGGACCATTTTTTGTCTTGTATAGAGTCAGACCGGTTTCCTGTCGATTGAATTTACCTCAGAGGTGTCGGTCTATGCACGAAGTCTTCCACATTTCCCAGCTACGACGTTACTACTCAGACCCGTCTCACATTTTTTAACCTGAGGAGGTTGAGTTTGAGGTTGAAACATTATTCGAGGAGCATCCTATCTGGATTGTTGATCGCAACATGAAGGTTCTCCGTGGCTGGTCTGTTCTTCAAGTACAGGTGCTATGGTAGCATGGACAAGTACAAGACGAGACTTGGAAGAGGGAGGCCGATGTACGATCTCAGTGGCCGGAGCTGTTCGAGGATTCTTCTTCGTCACCACCTTTCTAGGGAAATTTGGGGAATAATTTATTTAAGGGGGGAAGTTTGTAAGAACCTAGATCTTTTTTCAGGTATGGATCTTTTTTTCATGTTTATTTTGAGGAAAAAGTGAATAAATAGAATTTTAGGATTACATGCCGTCTACTTCTTATACATTCCGTGTACTTTGGAATTGAGTCAAGGCTATGTTTGGCTGGGTTATAGAGGTATACAGAACCATGTGACGACGTGGCAGGGCCGCTTAAGGCGGGCCCAGTAAATTCCTATACATTCCATGTATCCTTAGGGAACAAACTATTTATTTTTAATTTTAATTTATATATCGGGTCTGGGTCACATATCATTTACATAAATATATTCTTTTGGCTTCGTCTCATCCAATAGAAATAGATGTCACTGATTCTTCTATGATCCCCATTT
Organism: Viscum album; assembly: GCA_963277665.1. NCBI lineage: Eukaryota > Viridiplantae > Streptophyta > Magnoliopsida > Santalales > Viscaceae > Viscum > Viscum album. The sequence continues at coordinate 74,725,285 of OY728139.1, read as the reverse complement.
TCCCATTCGTTCTCCAAATCAAACACCCCCGATTGCATTGGAATCACCATGGTGAGTTCTTCCTTCTTTTAGAGCCTCATATCTTGATTTATCCTCTTTCAAGAGATATCCTTGGTAGAGCGTTTTAGGCATTTTTGTTGATCTACAACATTCATGGTCAATTCAGAGGTAGAGGATAAACTATAAGAATTGTACAATGTCGAGGTTGGTGGTTTGTGCCTTTATGTAGATTGTTTTTGGATTATAAGTGAAAAAACTTACCAATACCCTAGTTTAGGGTATTGTGTGCTTTGGGAATTTAAACTTGTTAATCCCCACTATGACTTTTTTCTTGAGTACGATTTTTTTAATATAAATATGGTTAATTAACTTAAAATTGATGTGTTTTCCCATGTTTGATTTGATATTGGACGTTTGGTCTAGACTTGCCTATTAGGCTATTTGTTTCCCATGCCTAGTGCAGTTAGGATGGAGGGAATATTATTTAACATTCTTATGATATGCATTAATGTTTTTTATCCATGTTGTATTTTAGATTTAATTTTGATGCTAGATGACATTGGTGCACGATTTATGAACACAGGGCTATGGGAACCTAGTGTAGATAAACCAAAAGGGGAATAGACACTGAGGACTTCCCCAGTGTGTCTGTTATACTTTTCTCGTTGCGAGACCATATGGGGGATGGACGTGAGTGCTATATCATAGTGTCTATAGTTCCACGTTGTGATACCACAAGGAGAATTGGATGTTGAGTTCTTCCCCAGAGTGTCTGTAGTTTACTGTAACAAGACCACATGGGGAATTGATGGTGAGTGCTTCCTTAGAGAGTCTTTATTAAGCTGAACAAGAGGGGTTAGACTGTGAGAACTTCCCAGAGGGTTTCTTGAGATTGTTTGGTTGTTTATTTAATAAATGTAAATGAATGTAGTTAAAACTCTAGGATTTTTTACTTTTGATTACTTCCTTGTTTATTACTTCAATTTTCATATTGCCTTCCTTATGTATTCACTGACAATTTGGTAGAGATCTTTGGCTGGTTGCCTACTGGGATTCATCTCACACCCTATTTGGGTCATGATTTTGGTCCCAAACATATTATATTGTTGTAGGTATAGATAAAGTCAGAACCCTTATACTTTCAGTACTTGACTGTTTTAGAGCTGGAGAGCATGGGACGAAGCTATGGCTTATGATGATGCTGAAGATTATTTTTTTCTTTATACTTTGGTTTAGTACTGTATTCCAGCATTGTGACTTGTTTGGCTACTTTCCTAGACATATGTTACATGAATCATTTATATATATGTGATCCAGTTGTTTATTTCGTTTCATTCTTCTGTTGTTTACTTATTTTATGATATTAGAACTTCTTCTACTTTTGCCTATTTATTTTCACTGTGTTACTCTTACTATGAGAGAATAGTTTCCCCACTATCACACCCAAGGACCTTGATTCTAGTTGGCCACTTCTGGAATTTGGGGAAATGCACTTGAGTCTATGTGACTATCCAGGTACAGGAAACCTCTGGGTGGAACCCATAACTCGGACGTTATACCCGATGAGGTAGGGAGGGGTACACAGTTGGCACACATTTTCTCCTACTATGCGACCAAACTCTGTGACCCAGTATTTTTGGTGAATTTATTATTTCTCTCTTAATTAGTTTAAAAATTAAAATCCCTTATTTATTTCTTATTTCCAATTCTCATGGAGTATTATTTTCTCCTATAAGAGATTATTATATTCCTAAATATAGTCTTATCTACTGATCAACTGTCTGGACTTGGAATCGAGCACCGATCATCTCATTAGATCCACACCAACAAGTTCTTCATTCATCTTATGTCGTTCTCCATTTGAATTCATATCTATGGAGTTATTTAGTTGAAAGATAATATAAAATATTTCCGGGGTATTCATGTGGTCTTCATTTTCTTTTCGATCTTGATTGAATCATAGGAAGATAATGGATTAGTTATCTACTATGTATATATAGTAGGTGGTCTATACCTTTTACCATATGATTTTGGTGTTTTATAGTTTACTAAAGTTGTACGGCATGTCAAACCTTCTGGAATTTCCCCTATAATTAATTGAACTCTTAAATTCAATGAATTGGAATATATTAGGTTTCCCCTTGAGTACCATTTTATGGCTATAGGTCATTTAGCCTCAACCTAGGGTACCCATGGGGTGTGACCTTGTCTATTCCCATTGTTATACCACCCCATTGTGTGTGAGTGAGATTGACAATCATAGTGGGATCCATAATGAGATACTAATGAATTATTTAAGATTTAGAGCACCTTATTTCACCTGTTCATTTATAAATGAATGGAATTAATTGATTTGTTTTTATAGGATATGGATGTTACCTCTATTTTAATATGTTCCATATGATTAAATAGGACAAATGATTTATATGAAAATTGTTAAATGATTTGTAAGAACTCATGCTTTATGAAATGAATAAATTGATTGATGAATTGAAATGGAAGTGTATGACTTGGACGAGCTCCTTGGATCTTGATTCCATTAGATGTTATGGACATTCCTACTCCACTAATACTGATTATGGTATTTAATTCCTTGAACGTATATACTCCTTGGATCCATTCTTCATATGATTTTATAGGTCTTGCTACCCCTTTAACCCTTCTTCAATGGACTCGCATTGGATATGCTTTGTTGAAATGATCCTTGGACTCTATCCATGTATTTATCGAGTTTCAATCGAGTTGATCTTAGGAATCGACGAGGATGCCCTGGAATTCTATAACTTGGATTCAAACATTTATGGCCTGACACCTGATTATATGATGTGGACATTGTTGATGCTATACTTTTGATTACACGACATGGCCAATGTGGAATTGTTTCTATGCTTACAGATATCCATGATATGAGTATCCGTTTACAGTTGTTATATAGGAAAATTTTACACTTGTTTGTATATGATTTACAGTATCCCTTGTTTATTAGTTATTGGCTATTATTCATAGGGATCCATTTTTGGATGGATAAGATAATATCTTATTTTACCCTTTACTTTCAGTAGTTTTATATCTGTGATATAATGCACACTGATTCTATTTATATTAGACAAACTAAACTTGTTATAGACATCATTGGTGGTTTGGCCTACTAAGTGTTATCTCACACCCTGTTCAGGCCACTGATAGGTACCTGAATGGACTTCATGGATGATGGTAGGGAATGGGGCAAGAACCCACTTTATGATGATTGACTGATTATTCTTAGAAGAATGAGAGCACAAGACCAAGCTTGGATCATGATGCTAGTTTGAAATAGTTTCTTTTAGGTCTTTTTGTACCTTTTGATACGTGTAATGTAATTGATGATTGTATAACTATTTTGTTATTTTGTAGTGACATGAAATGATCATCATATTGTATATGAAACTTCTTTTATCATTGTTAATATTATTGTATTTTGGGTTTCATCTTCTGTCTTGATTTATACTATGCTTCTACTATTGATATCTATGTTATACCATTATGTTACACTCTAATATGAGGAAATAGTCTCCACATAGACACACCCTTTTCCCTCACTTCTATTCGGAAGCTTCTAGTGTATGAGGTGTCATACATAAGGCCATGTGACTCACGGGCTCGGGGAACCATACTGTGGAATTTGGGATGGGATGTTACAAAGTGGTATAAGAGACATTATTTTCTTGGTTTCTTTATTATATTGAGATAATAAACATGGATTAGAAAGGTATTGGAATTTTTTAATGAGATGTACCCAGGAGTATCTTACCCACATACCATAGAATCCAAATTTCATGAAACATAAAATGTTTTTCTGTACTTTCTTATTATAGTTGGATTGATTCAATCATTAGATGATGCACATGAGGTTTGATGTTTTTTATGATCATATATTTTCTATTTGGCCTTATTAGATGAGGGTATTCATCTCATAACTACCCCAAAATCTGTGTTTAGAAGCAGTTTATTAAAAACTCTCGCTAAAACTCTTATTTTTTTCACTAAACCAACACTTCTCCCCTATCCCCCCACTCCCCGACCCCCTGACCCCCGTAAGCCCTACCCTTGTTGTGCTACATGCCGGTCTTGAGCCTTACTTATAATCCCAATAATCACCACCCCTCGCTCCCTTTGATCATATCTATTATTCATTATAACCTCTTAGATCATCAAAAACATATTCCCGTTAATCAAGGTGCCTTCTTTTACTCGTTTCTCTATCATTTTTTATTTTTGTTTGGAAGCTAATTCTTGTAAACCACTATATTTTGGAATAACATCTGATTGAGGTTGGGGTTTTCTTACCATGGTTAGTATCATTTATTTTTTCATTTGACCATGAAGATGTTTTATCAATCAATTCTTATGTGGTAATCATAGTTCTCTATGAACGTCAAATCATAGTAGGGTATTCTATTTCCCTTATGTTTACTAAATTTGTTCGAAATGTGTACTTTTTTATCATTATTTTGGAAATTAAGGGTTGGTGTAACAAGATAATAAATTTTACTAATCCAAATTGAATGAGAATTTTGTTATTCACATGAATTCACAAATTTTTATGTTATTTAAAATGGAATTATTTTTTCTTAATAACGTTTCTGAAAATAATTTTTTTTAAGAGTTTGAATTTTGTTAGAGTTTGTTATAATTTAAAAACCATGCTTCTATTAACTATTTCAATTCAGACTAAATAGAAATTTGAGATCATATAAATGTATATGGACTTTCTTTCGATGGAAATATAGAATTACATCAAAATAAAAAATTTAATAATTATGAAATGTAATGAGTTAATTTTTTTAAATTTGAAATTTGGTATTTTGCATGCTGAAAAATCATTTATATGTTTATATGATTGATTATTTTTTATCCTTCTGGTGGTCTCTGTGGGGGTTTCACCATTAGTGGTGGTAATTGGGTTTTAGTTAGAGTGTGTTGTTCAGTGAAAAAAAGGTTTGTTGGAATGAGATGTGATGTTGGATTACATGTGATATAGTGGTGTGATGATCATGGTTGTGGTGATGATGAGTGATGGAGGATCATGGAGTTGGAATGTGCATTATTTATGGGGTTTTGTTTTATCTTGGTTTTTTTCCTAGTAGTTATAGATTTATTTAAATGTCTCATTCTCAAATTAAATGAACTTCACATGTTTTAAGTATATAGGGGATTGAAATGAACAAATTATTGAATAAATTATATTATGCATGTTGTAGGTGAATTATATTTTCCTTTGGAGCATGTTTATTTTTTATATGAATAAATTATAATAATATATTGTTTTGATATTAAGCATGTCAAATCATTTAATACAGCGCATGTTGATTGTTTTGATATGAAGCATGTATATAGTTATGATATAGAGAATTTTTAGTGTGTAAATATGGGAAACTTTTGGTTTCACTATCATTAATTGATTTCATTGTGATTACCATAGGTTTACTTATTTTAAATTTCACATGTACTACCTTGATTTTGTTATGAATATCATATGAAACATTTGGAAATTATTTTATAGGTTTCATCTTGAAACTTCTCTACTATATACATTGTTGACACTCAATTCCTTCATAGAGTCTACAGACCGACTAAAGGGAATACCTCGAGTAAAGAAGAGGGAAGATTCATCAAGAATATTGCAAAGGAATTAAGGAGCGCAAGTATACCTACGCACCAGCCTTGGGAGCGCAGGTCACTTGCGCGCCAGATATGTGGCGCGCAAGTCACCTATGCACCCTAAGTAAAATTTCACCCAACCTCAGCTAGCCTATAAATACCCCCTATGGGCCCCCCATTTCGAGGGACGAAGAAAATCCAAAACTCATATTCGAGCTCTGGTCGCCCAAGTCTCTATCTGAAGTCTTCCGAACACTTCTAAGGTAATTATTTACCTAGAATGGAAGTTCTAAAGGGGAAGAATAAGGCCTAAGTAATATAACTCATCAATACTTGCGCGCCTAAGTTTCCACCGCTTAAGGGAAGTGAAGACACTTGCGCAACGCCTTTCCATCTCAAGGAAACTTGCACACCACCTATCTGAAAGCCTCTAGGGATGATACTAAGGGCTCAAATTCAATGTCGCCCAAGTATCACTTAATAGGTTATTCTTCGCCCAAGTGAACTTATGTCATCCAAGTATACATGTGGGACCAGGACTTGCGCACCAGACCAATACTTGTGCGCCTCCTTCCAATTAACTTCCTTTCCTCAAATTCACCTCTCCTCTACAAGATTTATCCTTCAAAACCCTCTTAAAATCCATTTATGGAATAGTTACTTTGTTGCCTTCCTTATCTGAATGGAATTCTGTGGAACATATCTCAAAACCTTGTGATTTACATAAATTTATTTCACTAAGGATAGATATTTACTTCATTCAACCTCATCCTTTAAGATGAGAAAATATTTAATATGGGCATCTTCGTTAAGAGTAATCCCCAAGTTACTTAATCTGGGAATCCTCCTTAAGAGTAAGCCCCAAGTCTCAAGACCTCTTAACCTGGGCCTCCTTTTGAAGAGTAATCCCCAGTCTTAATTTCTTTTGATTTGGGCTTCTTTATCAGGAATAAAACCTAATAATAATTCCTTCTTAAATTGGGCCTCCTTTTCAGGAGTAATCCCCAGTCATAATTTCTCTTAACCTGGGCCTCCTTATCAGGGGCAATCCCCAGTCATAATTTCTCTTAACCTGGGCATCCTTCTCAGGAGTAAGTCCCAAGTTACAAATCTCCTTAAACATTGGGACTCCTTCTCAGGAGTAAGTCCCAATCATAATTTACTTTTGAATTGGGAATCCTTCTCAGGAGTAAGCCCCATTCATAATTTAAAGTCCCCTTTAATCTGAGAATCCTCCTTAAGAGTAAACCCAAAATTAAGAATCTAAATCTCCCTAAATCACAAATAACTTTATGGAACCTATTAATGGGAATCCTCCTTAGGAGTAAGCCCCAAGTCCCCCCTAATTTGGTCATCCTCCTTAGGATTAGGCCTCATGTTAGAGTATCCAAATCTCTATAAAGCATGAATATTTTATGGACATTGTTCCTCGGCTTCTTTCCAAAAGTAAATCCAAGTCTTAACCTACTTGGGAAGTCACACATACATAAGTCCCATATCATTACTTGTGACAGCATCTTTCATGGCACAAATCACCAGGTTTACTGATACCTCTTGTTTCTTACACCGAGCATGACTCACGTGAGCTTAGAGTGTAAAATTAACCACCACACATCTGTTTGGGCTGTTAATCAAACGTAAGACCCAAAATTCTTAATCGAACTACGTGGACTTTGATCTCTTCCTTAATAGTAGAGTACGTAGGAAGCCTTTATAAGGTTCAAGACCATTACCCATTAATTCTCATCTATCCCATATGATGTTAAACTATATCTTAATTCCCAAAATACGTGGGTTCTGATTCCTCATTAATAAGGATATGCAGGTAGCCCATCTGCGGGTACGATCCCAACTCCGAAATAATCCATGTTCGTCTGAATGGCAATAAACTTCCCAGTTCCCCACTGAGTGGCTTTAAAACTAGTATGGTCATCATAATGACCAAGAAATTTCTATATAATGTGTTGAAGGATACCATTGAATAAGAATCTCTAATAAATATGGATGATTCTCTCTCGATGAATAACCTCAAATACATATAAAAGATTATCTAAATCCCATATGTATCAATCATTTATTTGAAGATCTAAAGGAAGAACTCATTTTCATGCTTGGTAAATTAATAAGGATTCACGAGCATAACTGAAATCTATAAGAGGGTCCCGAAGTAGACAATAATCCCCCCCCCCCAAGAAGGTGTGATGAGACTGACCTCCAATCCTCTCGACCAATGAAAATTCTTAAGTCTCATCAGTCCACAATTAATGGGCGCATACCTTTGGAAAGTAAGTCCAAATGGATATAGAATCATTGGATGTTTCTGGTTCTATGAATAAACCCATTAGAAACAGATTGGAAAGTTTGAACCTTAAACATTCATGGTCATCCCCATTTCAAGAATAAATAAAAATGGTGAACCCGATGTGAATCCTTAACGAAGATAAATGATGTTTTACTTATTTGTTAGGCCCCTATTTAACTCAAAGTGAGGGGCAGCAAAGCAATCAATAATATATGTGCTCATCCAAAAGATGTAGTCTGATCGAACTTATCTTTATTATGTCTATTATATGAAATAGGCTCTCTTTTCTAAGATCTCTCTGCATTACAGAAATGGATTCATTAGAATTCACATTTGTGAATGCCTCAGCTACTACTTCTTCTGGATCCTCGTCCAATCTGAGGACGACATCACCAACTTAGAATCTTAAATGCTCGGTCTCAAATGCATTGGTTAAGGAATACCATCAACACGGTACCATCACGAATCTGGAGGCCACTCGACAAGACCTCCAAGTTAATAATTCACCCTGGTTGTCTGGACAATGACGAACAGTTATCAAGAAGTAGGTGGTTCCAACCACCGTTTCCAACCGTTTCAGGTCGTTATCACCAGAAAGAAAGAACCAGTACATTCCATATTATAGGGAGGTGAATAAAGAGGTCACTCAAGGCCTTGGTTCAAGAAGGAAGGAGTCCTTCCTGAGGACTCCCACCAACAATCTCCGCTAGACTCATGCAGTAGTGCACCCTCCACATGATGAGGGTATCACCTCTAGGCGTTTGTCTTAGGTTCCTCAGACCCAATCATGAAAGATAAACCATAATAGATGAAATACTGACAATAGGGAGCATGTTCTTACTTCTGCCCCCTCCAGAGAAGTCTAGCAAGCTAACTTGATAGCAAGCAATGAGAGGGCATACATATCCGTCTGTTCTAATCCTGCGGTCTAGTAGACTCACATGGAAGAAACCCACCAATAATATCAGGCAATTACAATGGAGTACTATAGGCATGAACATACACCTATTTATAATTCATCAGCCAATCAGCTGGTTCGTCTCACTGCATCCAAAGAAGCTCACCAACCAAATATGGTGACCACCTACAATCACCAATTCTGTCAGTAGTCTCGTCTACCAGTATTGAAGGAAATAAATAAACTATACTTGATGGGGAATATCCAGTGGGCATATACACTTTCCAATGTTCATAAAGTCTGCCAACAGTCTCATTTGGTAGCACCCGGAGAAATCAGTCAGAAAGCTCTGATGACAAATTTGGAGCAGACACAACTCTCTTCCCCTATGCATAAGTACATTAAATATACATTGACAGGAAAAGGAGGATAATAGTAGACACATACACCTACTCTAGACACAGAATGGACGTATATTCCTATTCTGGCAGTTGAAGTCACCAAGCACATTCAGACGATGGTGAAAGAGAAGAAGCAAATCCCTACACATATTCTGGATGCCTGTCAGAATATTATAACGACTTTAGCAGCATCACAGGGAAGGAATCATAAATCTATCCCTATAAGTTGATTGAATCATCAACATATCACTCCGAAATAGACACACACCTCTATCACAGTCCAAGAGGGTTGTGGGGCATACTACCCCATATCATACAAACAATCAATCCGGACACATACACCCGATTTGAATGGATATAATCAGACTAATAAGACCATTTCTCTTGAGATGTCACATACTCCTGCCCATAATAATCAATTTCATCAACAAGTGGTTTCCAAAGTCAGTAAGAAGGCATCTACGAAAAAGACCCATCCAACAAAGTTGATAAATAAAGAGCCAATCTGCAATAAGGCCTTGCTCGATGATGGAGTTCTTGATGCACTCAGAAAATTATCTGTTTCAATTCAAGAATCTACTATCTCATTTTCCAATAGTGGGAACAATAATTCCAATAGTCTTCATGAGACACTTCTTCAAGAAGGCTTGCTTCATGAAAGTTCGGTCGATCTCAAAGTATCAACTTCACATGAGAGCCACAATAACCCTATGTGTGGCCAGAAGATCAAAGAGCAAAATGTTTCATCTTTTACTGTAACCCACCATGGTGGGCCTCCCCATGATGATGAATTTAGCTATGAAAGTCCTCTCCATAGTATTAATTATCATTGCTTGGAAAATTCTGTAAAGTACAATGAAGTAATGAGAAATCCCTCTTATCTTGAGGCACTTGAAAATGTGAAGCCAGCCATGTCTGATGCTTTACCGCTGGTAGGTGAAATAATTTCTCAATCAGAAGATAGCTGGGGGTGTAGATCATTCTTGGAACCACCCCTTGGTCATTAATATTCTAATTTGATAAATTAATTCTCTACTAATCATGTTGAATCTGATGGATAAACAAAGAAGAACCATCTTTGGTCTAATCAGGTAGAAGAATCTTCATCGAATGATCAGATGGAAGTGCTGAATATGAGAAAACAACTGGAGAAAGGTGAAGTACCCGTCATGTTTTGGCCTTTGTCTGACTCTCAGTATGATATTCCAAAAATGTTGATGAAATATTGTATTCACGATATTCATCTCAACATGTGAAAAATAATTTTTCACTTGAAAGAGAAAATATTATCTTATGATGAATATTAAAATCATGTTAAGATAATAGAAGGGTTGAAACACCAAATTGAATTGGTATCTATCTCAGTTTCTCAACATCCAAAGGTTGAAAATCAGTAGAGAGCCCTTCAACGTTCATGCTTTGGCGCACTAAAAAGGTTGTGCCAGTTAATTACCAATGCCCCATCTGGTATTCATATTAGGGGATGGGGTGTTCATGGAGCACTACATTATATTGTACTCTCTAATCAACAAAGCCGACCGAAAGTGGTCTCATGAAATCTTATTTCTCATGGCCGACCATCGATACCTAGTTTCGTGTGTAATCAACGGCTTACTCAGGAACATGCCTCAACTAGTTCTTCCCAAAGTCAGACATACAAAGATCAAGTTGTCAAATTACTCTTGCATCAGGAAAATGAGAATATCGAATAGGCTTCCTGTTTAGATAATGCACATCATTAGGCGACAGAAGTGTCAGAAATCATCCAATGTTCATTTGAGCTAGGTGATTTGAGTGGATGTAGGTTGATGCATCCAGCCAATTTATGTACTAATATCTGCAAAATCAGAAGAGCTTTTAAGAAAGTCCCAGATGTAGCAGCTCAAGAACCTCCTCAACTTGCTAGACTGGGGACTATTTTAGCTCAACCCTTTGGATCAATAAATGGAATTCAAGGACTTGAGCAGGGAAAGAAGGAAAAACCATAGTCCACTGAACTGAGTAGTTTTTCAAATATTCAATCTCTTCCTTAGTGAAAGTAATTCTTCTCTCGATTTGGGAAGAATCCAAAAGAGGAACTCATAGCCGAATTATCAGGAGATTCCCTCCAAATTACGGTTCCTAAAGAAGTTCTTGAGGGATCAACTAAACCTAGGGAAATGTCTCATAAGGGTCATGGAAGAAGGCAATATCGTAGAAATGCCAATAGAAGGGATGCCATGCGTTATGCATCGATAAATGTCATCAATGTTGTGGTCACTGATCCCCTAGAACATGAGGGTAACGTAGAAGAATTAGATGAGGAAGTTACTATTCAAGAAGCTGTACACATAGAGGCAAATGAAGAAGGTGTGCATACACAAAATCAAAGGTTTACCCAGAATCTAGGTATTCAATCAAATAACCAACTCCCCCCTCTCCAAAAGGAGTCCAACAAGGGGAATGGAAAAATTCTGGTTAAATTCCACCCTTCCTCTAGAGAAGGCCAATCACTCTAATTAGAGGAAAGGTTCACACAACAGGAAGAAGAAATGAAGGACTTAAGGAGGTTGAATGCTGAACTACATCAAGGTAGTCTTCCTCCTAAGAATGCATGAGTCAGTCAGTCAAGGGAATTTGTTGCAGCTACTGAGATGGATCAAGAATACCCTCCTTTACAAGTACACCCTCATAGGTCTAATCCTATAGGTTATGCGCAACAACAACAGGTAGTGCTACCATCAGTTGCATTACGAGTCACGACACCTATCCGAACTCTAGTTATTGAACCTACTCAGGTCCAAGCTCAACCAGATGTTTCTCGAAAGTTAATAAATACCATTGAGTCATTAATATCTCAGTTGGAAGCTATGGAGGGAAAGCATGCACAAATTCAACCAGAAAAGAGATCTTACCCTGAATGGGTGGATGAAATTCCTCCCCCATAAAATTTTGAAAGTACCACATTCCCAATTTTTAATGGTTCGGGAGACCCAGAACAACACTTAACTCATTTTTTCTCTCTTTGTGATCCTATGATGGGAACTCCTCAAAAACAAGAAGCAGTTATGATCAGGTGTTTTGTACAGTCATTACAAGGGCCTGCTTTTGTTTGGTATACAAGCTTGCAATCCCGGTCAATTACTGGGTGGGAAGATCTTCGCCAAATACTTCTCCTTCAATTCAGCTCGACAATTCCGAAGAAGACAATTTTTGATCTTAAAAATTTTATGTAAAGGGACAATGATAGAGTTTCATATTTCATTCCTTGCTGGAAGGGATTAACATATTCCTTAATCTTATAACTCCCTCAAGAATAATTTTTGCAAATCTGTGTGGAAAATTTTCATGATGAATTACACACACCGTTGATCCCTGTGAAATAAACAGGAGGGTTTCGAGACCTTACTTCAATCGCTCAGCAGATTGAAGACTCTCTTACAAAGACTAAGGCTAAAACTCCTGTAATTCCATCAGCTCCAGGAAGGAGAATGGGGAAAGAAGAGACTGCTACAGTTACGCTTAAACAAGAACCTATACCTGCTTCCACTTTAAAACTTTCATCTTATCGAAGGGATCCACCTCCTAAGCATCAACAATAGAGGATGTCTCATCAAGATGATCAAAGAGATCAAAGACGGAAACCATTTTAAGTTTTGAAGAAAAAATATTATTCTTGCTGAAATGAACAAGTTTCGGGTTACTTTATTTCGGCTTTGGAAAATAATTTGGTTTATTGCCAAGGACTAAAAGGCCAAACAAGGAAGGAGATGAAGACCTTCCCAACTATTTCCCATTTCATCAGATATTGGGGCATCCCATTCAGAAGTGTTTCATCTTCAAAGGCCTCATGCAAAAGTTAGCGGACTCTGGATAGGTAAAACTGGATGGTTATTTAGCCTAGGAATCATGTGTTACAGCTACTGATCCAGAGGAAGAAGGCAAGTGGAACGAAGTCAAAAAACATGCACAGAAATATGATGATTGGATGGTCAGGAAATTGGTCGAAAGAACTCATGACATTTTGTGAACACAATTGAAGAAACCAATTGTGTCTTCTACTATGAATGCCATAAGAAAACCCCCTTCATCAGAAGGAAAATCTTCAAAGAGGTGGCATAATTCGAAGAAAGAAGAGCATTCAGAAGAAGATGAGTTTGTGTCAAAGCCTAAGTTGTCTTTGACTCTGGAAGATTTTATGTCATGTACTTCAAAAGCACGGGCACCACCCCATCAAACGGCACAACCTAAACTGGCTAATTAGGCAGAATCTTCATCAGATGAAGAGTTGATCTTTGGTTCTATTAACATGATTCACTTAACAGATCCTTATGCAAGTCATAGTTTCGATCTTGATGAGCCTGAGTTCCCTCTATCAAACAAAGTAATTAGAGGGAGTTCCAAAGTTCTAGGATACGGAGGAAGACGTGGATATTCCAGAAGAAACTATTTTAATCCTACCCCAGCTGGAACTGTATATGCAGTGGAAACTCATGGAAGATCCCTTCAACGAGCTCAACAAGAATAAGAAAGTTCTTCCACACATGGTAGATCTAGTCCTGGAATAGTTATTTTGGAATATCGGTTAGAAGTTACAGCTTCTTCCTCTCAGAAAATGAATAGATCTAGTCGGTCTAATCTTCAAAATCCCGGAGTATTTACAACTCCTACCCCGATACAATATGTATCAACTTCCAAAGCATCAACTTTTAAGGCACCTACGAAACCACATGTTCTTGTTGGGAAATTCAGACCTTTGGACCAAAAGAATGATGACTTGAAACATTTGGACCAATTACTGGCCATGTTATCAATTCCGGATGCCTTGAATCTATAAATGGATCTTCGGGAGGCACTCATTGAGTCTTTTTCATGTCCTCAATAATTCAAAACTGAAATTGTTGTGGCTGAAGTCTACCATATAGAGAATAATCCTGCAGAATTCCATGCAGTGATATCTTTTACTGATAACTATGAATATGATGTTGTGCATGGACATATTAGACCTTTATATTTATCTAGCATGGTCCATGATGTAGACATCCGATGAGATTTCATTAATAATGGTTCACGAGTCATCCTCATCCTTATTCATACACTTTGTCGATTGGGCCTCACCGAATCTAATTTATCTCCTTTTAATTTTATTTTGCAAGGATATGATAAAAATTAACAAGAAACTCTGGGCGAGATTACACTCAGAACGCAGTTTAGAGACCATGTATCCAATTCATATTTCATGGTTTTTCATCAGGACATAGCTTTCAACATTTTTCCTGGAAGACCGTGGCTACATCAACATGCGACTATACCTTCATCATACCATAAATATCTCAAATATTGTTTCAATGGTAAAATTGGGACATAGTATAGTGATAAAGCCCCATTCAAAGCATGTGAATCTTAATATATTGAGGAAAAATTCTATCACATGGAGGGAAAGGAGATATCCACAACAAAGGAGGTTACCAAAATTAATGCTCCATATGGCTTGGAAAAGATTTCAGTAAACCCATTCATACATGTGAATACAGATTATGAGTTGCCTATTAGTCAAATTAACAGGATAGACCAAAATCCAAATACTTTTACGGAAACTTCCATAATGTCAATTATGGCAAACAAGCTAGACAACATGGTAGAAATTTACTGATTCATTAGGAAATGATGAAAGCTCAAATGGAGATGTCTTCATTTCATCTGCTGAAATCCTGCAATTCTATACTTCATAAACCAGGCTACAAGAAGTTATAGCAATGTCAGAGATGAACGATGATGTTGATTCTCAATCCATCATCTCCTCTCTATCACCTTAGAAAGACCCTTCAACATTAATAGGGTCAGAAATGGTATCCTTTTCTTCAAGATGTTCAAATTCTAACTTCTATCCTGGTCATGGAAATTCTACCTCATCATCTACTATGAAAGTAGAAACAAAATAAGTAACACAAATCGAAGAAGAAGAGGATGATCTCAAGGATGTTCCTCTAGCATTTAAAGAAGGTATCTCTACCACTGTGGATGAAATCATAGAAACAAATCTGGGTACACAAGAATATCCACACCCCACTTTAATTGGTGCGGTCGTGACTCTTGAAGAGCAAGAAATGTATATTCCATTTTTAAAGAAAAATTGGGATGTATTTTCATGGAATTATACAGAAATTCCAGGTCTTGATCCCGATGTTTCCAATCATCATTTGGGTTTTCCAGAAGAACATTGAGGATTCAAGCAATCCGCAAGAAAAACACACCCAACTTTTGCCTCCAAAATTGAATGTGAGGTGTATAAGATTATCAAGGATAACTTCGTTATAGAAGTTCAATATCCCAAATGGATGGCTAATATTATCCCTGTGAAAAAGAAGAATTGACAAATTAGTGTTTGTATTGATTTCAGAGATCTTAATCAGCATTGTCCCAAGGATGATTTTCCAGTTCCGATCATAGAACTCTTAATTGATCCAACAACTAGATATAAAGCACTTTACTTCATGGATGGATATTCTGGGTATAATCAAATCCAAATGGCTCTAGAAGATGAATAATCTACAGCCTTTAGAGCCCCTCAAGGTGTCTTTTGCTATTGAGTAATTCCCTTTGGCCTGAAGAATGCAGATGAAACGTATCAATGTGCCATGCACCATATCTTCAAACCCTTTTTAGGGAAATTTGTTGAATGTTATGTGGATGATTTGGTGGTTAAATCTCGACAACGTCCTAATCACTTGGATGATTTTGAAATCATATTCCACAAACTTCGACAACACAATTTGTAGATAAACCACTTGAAATGTGCTTTTGGGTAACCTCAAAAAAAATTCTTGGCATTTTTATAAACCATTGTGGTATCGAAGTTGATCCTGAGAAGACAAAATCAATCCTTGGTATTTCACCTCCTCGAAATTTTAACGAATTGAGATGACTTCAAGGACACTTGGCATATATTCGGCATTTCATCGCCAATCTAGCAGGAAAATGTTTAACCTTAACCAAATTAATGAAGAAGGGAGTCACTTACCAGTGGACTGAATAATGTCAAGATGAATTAAATATTCTCAAGAAATATCTCTTGATTCCACCAGTATTAATGCCACCTGCTGTAGGAAGACCACTTATTCTTTATGTGATAGCTTTAGAGTGATCATTGGGTACCTTACTTTCCCAAAAGAATGATGTTGGGAATGAAAACAACCTTTACATTCTCAGTCGGACTATGCTTGAGTGCGAAACATGATATTCAATTATTGAAAAGTGCTGCCTAGCGTTAATCTTTGCAGTTCAGAAATTGAGACACTACCTGCAACATTATGAGATCCAATTGGTATCTCGCAATAACCTACTCCAATTTATCCTTAGTCGTCCAATTCTTACAAGACATCTGTAAAGGTGGGAAGTTATTTTGTAGCAGTTTGATATCTTGTATGTGTCTCAAAAGGAAACAATGTCCCAAGCTCTGGATTATTTCCTTCCTGAACACTCATCAATAGAAGATACATATTTAAATATTTAACTTCCTGATGAGGAAGTCTTCTATATTCAAGATAATCATCAAACATGGGAATTGTACTTTGATGGGGCTTCCAGAAGTCCAATTGGGAAGAAATTGGATGATCCTAAATTCAACAATGTTGGGTTAGGAATTGTGATTATTTCCCCAGAAATGGCGGTGCTACCCTATTATTTTTTATTGTTGGGAGGCGGTACAAATAATGAAGTAGAATATCAATCTCTCATCGCAGGATTGGAGTAGGTGCTTCAGGGACAAGTGAATCACTTCAAGGTTAAAGGTGATTCAGACTTGGTAGTCAAACAAGTAAATGGGGACTATGCCATCAGAAAAGAAGAGTTAATCCTTTTGTATGATTACATCAGAGAGTTAATGGAAGAATTTCCTTCGGAACTGAAATTCTCTTATGTCCCGTGATCAAAAAATGCTAAATCTGATGCATTGGCTAATGTAGCCACAGCTCTGGTAGATCCAAATTGGGATGAAACAATCATTTGTATTGCCCACCTTCATATAGTTTCACCTAATGTTCAAATCAGAACAGAGGAAATCAATGAAATTAGTCCCATTTCTAAACCATATGGTCATACTTCAGGATGGATGACACCTATCTGAGAATACCTTCAAAATGGAACACTCCCACCTTATAGAGCCGGGAAAGAACAAATCTGGCGATGTGTGGTCAATTTTACTCTTTATGATAGCCTAGATCACCTAGAAAAAATTCTCTACAAGCGAGGATTTTATTGAATTCACTTCAGATGTATTGATGGTGAAGGGAAAATGGCTGTCATGAATGAAGTACATGTAGGAGTCTGTGGGGCCCACCAGTCTGGACATAGACTGTCTGATCAGATTCGAATACATGGATGCTAATGGACTTCAATGATACAAGATTGTGTTGATTTCACTAAGTAGTGTCATTCTTTCCAAGTACATGCCAATTTCATTCATCAACTCCTAGAGTTGCTCCATACAACTAAATACTCATGGCCATTTGCCACATAGGGAATGGATATAGTAGGTTCTTACCCTTAAGCTACATCCATGTAGTTTAAGTATATTCTTATTACTGCTGAATTCGTTTCCAAATGGGCAGAGGCAATACCTCTCAAAGAAGTTAGATCTAAAATCATTTTTAGCTTCATCAAGTCTAACATCATTACTAGATTTGGTGTCCCTCATACCATTTTGACGGACAATGGCACCAACTTCTGTTCATCTGAGTTAAGGAAGTTGTATCAAGAATACAACATCAAATCAAACCATTCATCTCAGTATCATGCAGCGGCCAATGTCCAAATAGAAGCCTTCAATAAGACTCTTTCAAACATACTGTAAAAGATGGTAGATAAAGATAAGAAATGATGGCCTGATAAATTTTTTCAAGCTTTATGGGCGTATCGAACCACCACCCGCACTACTACATGGTCAACTCCATATTCATTGGTATATGGAACCGAAGCAGTCTTGCTAATTGAGGTTCAATCACCATCGCTCAGAGTAGCCATTTGTGATCAGTCATCTATAGATGAACAATCTCAAAAGCGATTGGATGAATTGGAATGATTATAGGAAAAATATTGTGCACCCAACACCACTTGGAAGTCTATCAGAATCGAACAACATGATCATTCAACAAAAAAGTTCATCTTAGTTCATTAATTCAAGGAGAATTGGTATTGGTCCTCAGAACTCCAATGATACCAGGAAAAAATCCTCCAAAGCTTGAGTCGAAGTGGGAAGGACCTTACTCAATACATAAGGTCTACTCCAATGGAGATTATTCTTTAATATCAATGGATGGAGAATTCATCACGACTCCAACCAATGCAAGATTATTGAAGAATTATTTTGTGTAAAACAGATACATATTCATCCAACATGACGTTAAACTATGTTGTCCTAGTTAAGAGATGCTAAACTGTGCAGCACTGGTCCATACATATGACCTTAAACTATTTTATTCCTTACTGCAAGACTTTAAACTACATAGTCACCATAGTACTTACTCCAAGACTTTAAACTGCAGAGTGCCTTTATTCCTTACTGCAAGACTTTAAACTTCACAGTCCCAAGTCTTTACAACAAGAATTGAAACTTCACAGTCCCTATAGTCTTTAATTCAAGAATTGAAACTGCATAGTCCTCATTGTCCTTGCTGCAAGACTTTAAACTACATGGTCTCTTTTGTCCTTACTACATGACATTATACTACATAGTCCTCAACATTTTCCTTATTGCATGACTTTAAACTATATAGCCCCCTCTATAGTCCTTACTACAATACTTTAAACTGCACAATCCCTTTCTTCCAACATGGTGTTAAATTGTGTTATCCTTGCTACATGACGCTAAACTGTGCAGCACTGGTCCATGCATATGACCATAAACTATTTTAGTCCTTACTACAAGACTTTAAACAGCACAGTCCCTTTCATCCAACATGACTTTAAACTGTGTCCCTTTCGTCCAACATGACATTAAACTGTGCATCATTAGGGTTATTGATACCTCTTGTTTCTCACACCAAGTATGACTCACGTGTGCTTAGAGTAAACTTCAACCATAACACCCTCTCTGGGCCGCTAACCATGCATAAGTCCCAACACAATTTTTTTGGTCATTGTCCTCATGTACAACTCGATCACCAATTCATTTTCAATCAAACTACACACACTTTGATCCTTGCCATCTAGGATGGGTACGTAGGCAACCTCATGAGGTTCAAGCCCAAAACCAATCTCTTCACGTTGGTTCACCTTCGTCCCGCATGACTTTAAACTATGTACGTCCCTTTTGTCCCTGCTACATGACACTAAACTGTGCGACACCATCGTCCTTGTTATATGACCTTAAACTATACAGTCCCCCATTGTCCCTCTCCTGATAGGGAATAATCATTGACAATGATCTCCAATCATGTCATATTTCAAAGACTATGTGCATACATGGTAATTCCCGAACTTTTAATCTTGGGTCAAACCATCATTTCACTAAAGTCCCCTTTCACCCCTCACTTGTACAAAAAAAATCTATACAGAGGGTATTTAAGGAACTACATATGGCTTGATTCCCATCCTTATAGGATACGTAGGAACGTTCTAGCATCCCTCAAATCCATCCCCCAGTCTTTGGGCCTAACCCCAAATTCTACTTTCAGTCCCTTTGCTGAAAAGTCCCCCTGTGAAAACATGAATGTGGTATAAAAATCCTGGTCTTCATTCACATCAGGTTTATAAAACACACAATGTGTATTCCTGATTATGGTCCGATCTCTATGACCCTAAACTAAGATCTCATACAGTCTTGTCCCACATGATATCAAACTATATTTCAAGAACTACGCATGGATTTATTCCCATCTTTATGGGATACATAGTTAATTCCAGCATCTCAATTCAGGACCCAGCCACAACATGATTATGGTTAGCATTGGTCTATGTATCTCTTTTATGCATTGGAAAATGCCCATTTTGATGTGTCATATTCCTAACCTTAAATACTTCCAGATCTACATAACCCTTTTCTTGACTATTGGTCACAAAGTGTCTGATACCCGGGAATTATTTTTCCTAACTATGCAACATGTTCCCTTAGGTGGTATGACATAAGTAGTATACATAACGGACCTATCAGCCAAAAGATGTTATTATTTGACTATGCATCCAATGCCCTTAATTGCACATTCATAATCTAACCCCCTAACGGGTTTGTTAAATAGCAGTAATTTCATGGGAGGAAAACATCGTTTGTCCTTATTGGTCTTAATGATAATATGTTGGGATCCACAGAAAAAATCCATGCTTAACATATTTGTCCCATACTATTTTGCATGATCTAAAAGTATTTAAGTCTATGGTTTATATTTTCTTTCCCTACGTTTGGTTAAGACCTTTGCAGGAGTGACATTTATAAAATTCTTTGAAAATCTTGATTGGGAATATCCTCTTCATATTCAAGTACCCCTCTCCATATAGAAAACTCTATGATTTGGAAAATTTTAATCTCCATAAACTTCCACTGGCTTTTTAGCAATAGAGAAGTAAAATTTCTAAGAGCTCTTTTGCCTGACAATGCATCACATGCCCCTAGGTGGCCTTGCATAAGTAGTCTACATAACGGACTAGTCATCCAAAAGATGCTATTATTTGACTATGCAGCCAATGCCCTTAAGTGGGCATGTATAATTCAACCCCCTAACAGGTTTGTTAAATAGTGGTAACTTCACTCTTAGGAAATACTTCCTCAATTGCCTTTTATCCATTTTTTCATATCATCCCTTAGATTCAAAATTTCTTAGGTCATAGTTTACATGTTTTCCCCCATACTTGAATGTGGTAATATGTTTTCAAACAAATTATCAAGAAATTGAGTTGATTTTAATCCATTTGGTTAAAGTTATTTGATCTTAAACATTAGCCTTTTTATGTCCGACGTGCATGACTTTAAACTGCCCACAAAAGACAAGGGAAATCTGAACAAAAGTCAAGTCCCAACTCACTAAACATACATTTTTTATGATTTAGGTAATATTTAGAAATTAAAAGATGAAAAGTTAATGGGGTTGTTTGTATCAACCTAGTAAAAAATCAAAATATGCTTACTAGGCTCATTGGCTTAGGTAAAATTAATTAAAGCAGGTAGCAAGAAAATGCAGGTACAAATGATTGAAGATAAAAGTGTTTTTCACTGATGAACAAGATTTAGAAGGACATATAAAGACTAGAGTCTCTTCTCTATTTCAAGAATTACAAGAGGATTTCAACATAACTCTTCATTTTATTTACGAAATCCTGAGCTTCATCAGCAACCACCTAGAATTCATTCAACCAAATGGATACAATAAGAGACACAGTGATACCATATCTTCTTGGAACAATTGTAAAAGAATGTTCTTGAGTGCGGTTTGAGAAAATTTTCTACTGATCAAACAGTGACTCTGTTTCTATCTAAGAGACTTGGAAGATGGATAAACGGATTTGAGAATGGAGTATTGGAAGTAAAGATCCATTTGGAGAGTGTACTCTTTTCAGATACTGTTCTAATGAAATGATAGTCTTCTCTCCACCAACCGGCAGCTGAGAACATATCAGCCCATGGGTTTTCCATTTTCATAACTATGAGGAAATGGAATGGAGAAAAAATTTGAAAGTTCACACCATTTTCACTGCTCTTAATGCACAACATAACCAAAATAGAGGGGTAGCAGTGCGACTGCTTCTTGAGTGTATAGTTCTTTGCACCTAGAACGTTGAATCCTTGCAGATGAACATGGCATATAAAGGAAAGTAAATGATTTGTGCTAAATTGACATGATACTTCTTCAAGTACTTGACCAACTCTGGGAGAGTGCTGTCGCAAATATCATAGTAATCATGGCTAACGATGTTCATCATGCCATCAATTCTCTTGTTATCCAACTAATCAGTTGATCCAATTCTTTTGGGATCCATTTAGTGTCCACAATGATCCGATAATTGACTTTTATGTGAGTTGGTTTTTCATAAAATTTGTGAATAAATTTGAAAAAAATGGCTAAGGCACTAAGATTCACAAGTATAATGTTGGCGCACAAGTCCAAGTTAGTCGCACAAGTTTTACCGCGGTAGTACTGGCGTGCAAGTCAGAAATTCACTACAGAAGCACAACACGAACAGAAGCGCGGACGAGTGGAAAGCTGATTCACTTTCATGAACGAGAGCCCACATATGCGATGAGAGATAGGTGATTTGATAGATGGGTTCTTTGTGTGAGAGTGGAACCCATATTTATAGGCAAGGTTGTACCCCTGCGCGCCGTAACCTGCGCGTTGATAACTACGCGCTGAAAACTTACGCACCCAAAAACCTTTGTTTTCTCCTTTACCTCAGAGTCAAATCCTCTTTCCTTTTTCAAATCCAAAACTAAGGGGGGGAATTTTGTTGACGCTCCGTTCTGTCACAGAGTCCAGAGATTGACTAAAGGGAATACCTTGAGTAAAGAAGAGGGAAGATTCATCAAGAATATTGCAAAGGCATTAAGGCACACAAGTATACCTGCCCACTAGCCTTGGGCGAGCAGGTCACTTGCGCACTAGATATGTGGCATGAAAGTCACCTGTGCACCCTAAGTGAAATTTCACCCAACCTCAGGTGGCCTACAAATACCCCTATGGGCCCCCCATTTCGAGGGATGAAAAAAATCCAAAACTCAGATTCGAGCTCTGGTCGCCCAAGTCTCCTTCTAAAGTCTTCTGAACACTTATAAGGTAATTATTTACATAGAATTGATGTTTTAAAGAGGAAGAATAATGCCTAAGTATTATAACTCTTCAATACATGTGTGCCTAAATGTCCACCCCTTAAGGGAAGTGAAGACACTTGCGCGCCACCTTTCCGTCTCAAGGAAACTTGAATGCCACCCATCTGAAAGCCTCTAGGGATGATACAAAGGGCTCAAATTCAAAGTTTCCCAAGTATCACTTCGTAGTTTCTTCGTCACCCAAGTGAACTTATGTTGTGCAAGTATACTTGCACGACCAGGACTTGCGCGCAAGGCCAATACTTGCGCGAGTTTTTCCAATTTGATTCCCTTCCTCAAATTCAACTCTCCTCTTCAATATTTAGCCTTCAAATGCCTCTTAAAATTCATTTATGGCATGGTTCCTCTGTTGGATTCCTTATCTGAAAGGAATTCTATGGAACATATCTCAAAACCTTGTGATTTACATAACATTAGGTCACTAAGGTTAGATATTTCCTTCATTAAACCTCATCATTTAAGATGAGAAAATATTTAATATGGGAATCCTCCATAGGAGTAATCCCCAAGTTCCGTAATCTAGTAATCCTCCTGAGGATTAATCCCCAAGTCTCAAGGCCTCTTAACCTGGGCCTTCTTTTTAAGAGTAATCCCCAGTCTTAATTTCTTTTGATTTGGGTTTCCTTCTTAGGAATAAAACCCAACCATATGTCCCTATTAAATTGCGCCTCATTTTAAGGAGTAAGCCCCAGTCATAATTTCTATTAACCTGGACCTCCTTTTCAATAGTGATCCCCAGTCATAATTTCTCTTATCCTGGGCCTCCTTTTCAGGAGTAAGTACCAATAATAATTTTGTTTTGATTTGGGAATCCTTCTCAGGAGTAAGCCCTAGTCATAATTTATAGTCCCCTTTAATCTGGGCATCCTTCTTAGGAGGAAGTACCAAATTAAGAATCTAAATCTCCATAAAGCAAAAATACCATTATCCACCCTGTTAATTGGCATCCTTCTTAGAAGTAAGAACCAAGTCCCCCCTAATTTGGACATCCTCCTCACAAGTAGGCCCCATGTTAGAGTATCCAAATATCCATAAAGCATGAATATCATTATGGAACTTGTTCCTAGGATTCTTTCTGGGAGTAAATCCTAGTCTTCACCTACTTAGGCAGTCACACATACATAAGACCCATATCTTTCCTTGTGACTGCATCTTTCGTGGAATAAATATTCAGGTTTACTGATACCACTTGTTTCACACACTGAGCATGAATCAAGTGATCTTATAGTGTAAAAGTAACCATGACACATCTCTTTGGGTTGTTAATCCTATGTAAGCCCCACAATTCTTAATTGAACTACATGGACTTTGATATCTTCCTTAAAAGTAAAGTATTAGGAAGCCTTTCTAAGGTTCAATCCCATCACCCATTAATTCTCATCCATCCCATATGATGTTAAACTATATCTTAATTCACAAAATATGTGGGTTATGATTCCACTTTAATAAGGATACGTAGGTATCCCATCTACAGGTACAATCCCAACTCTGAAATAATCCTTGTCCTTCTGAATGATAATAAAATTCAAGTGCCCCACTGAGTGGCTTTAAAACCAGTATGGTCATCATAATGACCAAGATATTTCTATATAATTTGTTGAAGGATACCATTGACTAAGAATATCTAATAAATACGGATGATTCTCTATCGATGAATAACCTCAAATACATATAAAATATTCTCTAAATCCCATACGTATCAATCATTGATTTCAAGATCTAATGGAAGAAATCATTTAATACTTGGTTAATTAATAAGGATTCATGAACATAACTCAAATCTATAAGAGATTCTTGGAGTAGAAAATAATCCCCCCAAAAGGTGTGATGAGTCTGACCTCCCATCCTCTCGACCAATGAAAATTCTTAAGTCTCATCAGTCCACAATTAATGGGCACATACCTATGGAAAGTAGGTCCAAATGGATATATAATCATTGGATGTATCCATTTCTATGAATAAACCCATTATAAACCTATTGGAATGTTTGAACCTTAATCAAACAAGGTAATCCCCATTTTTAGAAGAAACATACACATATAACTATATCTATTTGTATATCATGTTCCTTCCTATGAAAAGGAATGACCTTTTATAGAGGAAGGATTACATATATGTATAATTATATTGATATATATTGATTATACTAAATATTTTCTCTCTTGAGATTATGAGTACTCTTAAGTAAGGATGATAAATATATATTTCCTTCTTATGAAAAGATGAGGCCAACTACATAAAAATTCTATACAAAAAAATTCCATCAAATGGTAAGATAAAGTCTCTTAACTAGGATGGTTATAGAAACACACAAATATATGTTGATATATATATATATATATCTGTGTGTGTGTAAACCTCTTTCTATAGAGTATGAGTTTTGACCTAAATCCTTGATGGAAAGGTCTATCATGGTAGGAAAGTACACTATATGGATTCTGAGCACATATTAAATCAGGTTTGGATGATGTTGATGTAATTTTTTTTCCTAATAAATTATATTATTTGTTAACTATTGATTATTAGTATTTTTGTGTTATTAAGCTTCCACAAAAAATTATATAAGAAGAAGAGGTGGTTGGATGAGTAATCTCAACTCTTATGGGTTATGTGATTCTGTATATTTAAATATATATTTGACGATAGAAATTGGTATTACCATACAATTATACTCAATAAGAATATATCTAATTAGTCCTTTAACATTGATACTCTTCAATTATGCTAGTTTAGTTTTGTATTGGTGGAATATATTTTTGTAAAATAGTTTCAATTTTCATAAGTAGTGAGTGAGCAGTGGATGTAGTCAAAATTTTTTATTTCACTTTGTCTAAGGAAAATTATGTTTTTGGTACATGGTACCTCATTATAGTTACCATATTATTAGAATGACTTTGATTTCATGAACTCATGCCATCATCTTTAGAGCGGTTCATTTCTTAGATGAATGCCTCATTAGCATGTCCCATGGAGTCATGACCATTCTCAACATAATTTTCATTGTTGGAATCACGATGGTTCTCTAATCAATTATTGACATTGGATTGTGATACATTTTTAAATGATTTATTAAAAGAATATTTTTTTTAAAATGTATTTCAACATGTATTTTCCCTCTTAGTTTTCTTAATGTTTTGTAAATGAAAAATTTAACTCTTTTACACAACATTTTCCTCACAAATAGACTTTATGGATTCCAATTATCCTTTTTAAATGCTTTATATTTACCATATGTATTTATATAGAAAAACTTTATTTAACATATTCATATTTTTGTCAACCAGTATATATGAATCTATTTTACTATTTATTAATCATTATGTGTTTTAGTTTTTTTAATAATGTGTAGGCACATTTTGATATATATGGATAAAATATGGATCACATTACTGAGGAAGAGACATCAAAATGCTATGGTATTGGAGGAGTTTTTAGAATTTTCAATTTCCAATCGTTCTGTTGATGGGAGTATAAGTTTTCCATGTCCTAAATGTAAATTTAGAAGATGGATTATAAGAGATGAAGTTTATGAACACTTCATATTGAATCAATTCTCTCCTCAATATTTGTGTATGATATGGAACAGAGAATCAAATGTAAAAAAATGGTTGGGAATTAATGACAATCCATAGAATGAGATCCCAACATCATCTATAGTGGATAATGAAATGTAAAAACTTATAAACTATGCATTCATCATTTCAAGACACCGACATCAACATCAAAACATATCATAACAAGAAGTTGAGGGTGATACAAATATCAATGTGACAAGTGATGTTTTTGACACTATAGGACAACCAGATCAAGATTGTAACATATCATTGGATCCTCCTCTAGATTCTGTGGAGAATAATGTAAGAGAAAACTTTAATGAGAAGACAGATGTGTTTCATGGTTTATTTGATGAAGGAAATCAATAGTTGTATAGTGGATGTTTGAAATATTCAAAAAATTCTTTTCTACTGAAGTTGTACCATATCACATGCCTATTTGGAATAACAAAAAAGGGGATGTTCATGATATTGGAATTGTTGCATGATGAATTTTCAGAAGCAATGATCCCTGTGTCTATTTATGATATGAAAAAATTTGTTAACAATATTGGTATGAATTAATAAAAAATTCATGTGTGTCTTAATGATTGTATGCTTTATTAGGGTGAGGATTCAAGTAGACAAGATTGAAATTTTATTTCTTCTTCTATATGGCAGTCTATGCGTGTTGTTGGAATTATGAATCAACATACTACCATGAATAAGAAGAAAATTAACACACCTTCAAAGGATTTACATTACTTCCCTTTAAAACCTCAATTGAAAATATTATTCATGTCATCAGAAACCGTTAAACACATGAAGTGGCATTCTGTATATAATAACAATGATGGGTTAATGTGACACCAAAGAGATTCAAAATTTTGGAATAAATTTGATTTATTAAATCCATATTTTTTATCTGATCCTAGGAATGTTCGATTGGGATTGGTTGTTGATGGATTCAACCCATTTGGGAATTTCAGTACCTATTATAGCATTTGGCTGGTTGTTTTTATCCCTTATAAGTTTCCTTCATGGATGTGTATGAAACAAATGCCTTTTATCATTTCTCTGATTATTCCTGGAAAAAAATGCCTGAATATGATATTGATGTATACTTTCAGCCTTTAATTTAATAATTATAGGAGTTATGGAGAAATAGTGTTGAGAAATATGATTTATCTTCTAGAACAATGTTCAAAATGAATGATGCTCTAATTTGGACCATTAGTTACTTCCCTGGACTTGAGAATTTAGCTAGTTGGAACACATACATGAGTTTGGATTTTCCTATTTGTAACTTTGATTTTGAGCCTGAACAGTTACCTCACAGTAGAAAATGATTCTTTTTGTGTCATCGATGATTTATTGATGAATCTCATAGATTTCAGCATAGCAAGTCAAAATTCAATGTTTTCATTGATCGTAGAACACCTCCAAAGTTGTGAATAAGTTCTAAAATATTGGAACAACTTCGAAATGTTGAAATGGAATTGGGGAAAGTGCATCATTTAAATGATAGTGGGAAAGAAGTTCAAAGTGCTTCATTACGTGAAATCATAACACAACAGTGGAAGAAAAAAAATAATATTCTTCAAACATCCGTATTGGGAATTTAATTTGTTGTGGAATAATATTGATGCGATGCATATTGAGAAGAATGTTTGTGAAAATTTTATATTCACATTGCTTAATGAGCTTGGAAAGTCATAGTATCATCTCAATGATCAAAAATACTTACAAGAAATGAACATAAATCATGATCTCTGGCCAGATGAGAATGGAAAGTATGCTCCAACAGTTTTTTCAATGAAAAATAAAGATAAATATACACTCCTTAGAATTTTAAAACATGGGGAGGTCTCTAATGGGTATTCAAGTAACATCTCAAGCTGTGTTGACTTAAAGAATCATAGGTTACTAGGATTTAAAATCCATGATTCATATATTTTGTTACAGTAGTTACTCCCATTGACATTGCATACATTATTACATGAAAATGTTACTACTATTGTACTCCAATTATGCACATTTCTTAGACAACTATGTGAGAAAAATCTACATCTATTTAATCTTGATAACCATCAGGGGAGATTTGTATTAAATCATTATGCAATAGAGATGATCTTCCCTCTAACATTTTTTACTGTCATGATGCATTTAACTATTCATTTTGTTAAGGAAGCTAAATTAGGAGGCCCCGTACATTATCGATGGATGTATCCAATTGATAGGTAAATTATTTATATGTTTTTAATTTTAGTAAACAATTATTGGCACTTCATTAAATTCATAATTATGTTTTTTCATTTTATTTCACAAATATTTTGGGCATTTGAAATCATACATGAAAAATAATGCTCAACCTGAAGGGTCTATTTCTAAAGGCTATTTGGTAGAAGAGTGTCTTAACTTTTTTTCTAGATACATGGATGATATTGAGAAAATATTCAACTGAGTTGGACATGTTGATGACACATCAAATCAATCGGAAATACATTGTAAATCAAAAATACTTCCTGTTATTGGACGATTAGTTGGGAGGATCTCAAATGTTACACTAACAGATATGGAATTATTATAGGCACATAGATATGTGCTAATGAATAGTGAATTTTCAGATCCATTTATTAACGAGTTTAGGATACAAAAAAAAGAGACGAATGAGAGGATGAACACGAAATGAGAAAGATATAACAAAATCTATTAATAAAGAGCTTGCCGATTTTTTTCCATGATGTGTAAGTTCATAAATATTGACATAAATATGAATATTATGTTGATACATATATTTTTTAAATCTAATAATGTATATTAATTTTTTAAGATCATGAATACTGATTCTCAAATAGATTTGTCAAGATATTTGTTGTTTTATAGTCAAGGTCCTCTAAAACAAGCTAGAACGTTTGACACTTACAACGTGAATGACTTTAGATTCTGTACATTTGATCAAGAAGAGGGTTTGGAAACATATAATAGTGGTATATTTATATTTTCTAAAGTGTAATTCTCTGGAATTTTTACTGATATTATCAAATTAAACAACCATGGACATTTTTTAGTTGTTTTATTCAATACAATTAGGTGGATAATATCAGGGGTGTTAAAAGAGATTCCTTGCAATTTAATTTTATGAACTTCTCTCGCTTGATGGATGTTGGTGACTATGATATACATGATCTGTATATCTTGTCATCACAAGTGAAAATGGTATATTACGTGAATGTGTCATGGATGAAGGGTGGAGTGTAGTTTCTCACATAAAACCGAGAGACTTGTATGCTATTGGTGATAACGTTGAATATTTGAGCTCTGACATTGAATCCAATCAACAGTAAGAAGAAGAATTATTTTTCCATCATGATATTGAAAATATTATTCATATGAGAGTGTATTATGTAGATTATGTAATGATGGATCAAGAAACCGACATGATTGATGGAGAAAATGATTGAATGTGCAATTATACATTCATTTATCAACAACTAATGTCATTTTTAAAGTCATTAATTATCATTATTATGTATATTTTGTTTGTTAGTCCAGTGCATCTGTTATCATTTGTATTTTTTTCTTCATGATTTTTCAAAATATTTGTTTAGAACTTAATTTTATTTGATTAAATGACTGGATTGCCAAGTAAGAATCATTATACTCACACTACGGGGTCAAGGAGTTTTTCTAGAAGCCGATCGGATCTGGTAATATTTTTATTAGTTTAAATATTTATTAGAAAATTTTATTTTCTTAATATATTAAATTATTTATTTATATTTATTTAATTTATTTACAGATTTTATGCCTCCAATCATCTTGAAAATAATTGTGGTTGAACGTTCATTAAAAATATTACTAGCGTTTTGTTAATAATCCTGCCAAAGAAGTTGGGGTATGAATTCATTTTTCATTATTATAACTTATTATTATTTATCTCTATGTTAATATATATTTATTCTAATATGAATACTATTTGATTTATAGGTAAAAAATAATGAACCATGTGATGTCAATCCCACACAGTCCTACTCAGTCTCCCTAGATGACCTAGTTGGTAAAGTCCTTGGGAAGCAGTATCCTGGTCGAGTTTGCTGGATGAGTGTGAGACCATTTCCATATGAGGTATTCGGTAGAAAAATTTGGATTGTAAGTGATGACTATTGATGAGAAGGTAAATCACACAACATCCAAATCATTTATTTCACAAATTTTTATTAATTTTTTTGTTTAAATATAAATATACAACATTGTTTACTTTTCAATATAAATTTATTACTGGTGCCGGTAGTAGAAAGTATAGATAGAGATAGGGAGGGTGACGGGCTAAGTTTATCATTGGGAAATGATTACTGGAGAGGGTTTTTTCATGTATCAATATGTCCAATGTGGGTATTTTTTTAACTTTTTCTTATATTTTAGAAGGGATCTGGACAATGGGGTCCCTTTGTATGTGTTGTACAACCATGTGTCTGTATGTTGTGCTTCAACTGGCTATGGAGATTTAAATCTAATTATGATCATATATGAGGTTTTTTTTCACAATTTTATATATAGGTTGATCTGACTATTATATTCTACTATTTCCCATTTTTTTCACGGTGCCTTAATAAGTATGTTCATACTAAAACCTGCACAGGCTTTGCATGAATGATTTTTTGTCTTATTTAGTGAACTGGTAGATGGTTTCTTTACTGAACCTAGTATCTATGGAACATATAAGTAAGTTGATGCACTGGCCATATTTCGTGGGCAAACATAGGGATCTTGAGTTGGGAACTACTCTTCTTTTCTCTTTAAATTGTTTTTAGATTAGGACCTACTTTCCTTCATCTTGGTTAGTCATGTATTTCACCTTTCTATTTCGTAGATATTTATCTATCTCATTCTAATTTATTTCCAATAGGTTACCAAATGATTTTTTACATAAAGATGTCTTATTTTATTATACATGTGTAATATTTCATGGAGTTGAGTGTGTGTGGGTTCACGTGGAATAGGGTAAATCCTCCCACTTCAGTGATATTCTTACTCTATCCTTGTTTCTAGCCCTTCAACTATTGGGGGTGAATAGGTGGTGTCACTCTCATCTTACTGGTGTCCCAAGTAGGGTCCTTATAGGTCAATTCGTGAAAACCCCCATGGTTTTCTCTTAGAATGTAATCTCTATCTAAGCCCAACTATTATAGGAAAGTTTATACCCTTTTCCAAATCTCACATCACAACACGATCCTACTGACCAAGGGTCATTCAATGTTATCTCTCACTAAACTAAGGTCATATATCACCTATCCATACAATTATGTCTCAAGATTATAACATATAGGATAAAACCTATCTATCATACCCTCTATTCAATTAATATCCTCTTGTTTTCACCTTCTTGGTTAGAGCTCAATATTTATGTGTTGGGTGATCTCCCTTTTGGTATAGTTTTGTGCATTATTTGTGCATGGAACCTATTTTTTGAGCTCTATCTTGTTGGTATTAGATAGGCTATGAGGATGTAATTGGGTAACTCGTACTATGTGTATTCTTGTCAGACATGGCACATAGGGGAATCTATGTTGTTTTTCATGATCTCCTCATGGGGTGAGATCATTGTTGGAAGTCCTAGGATTTCATAAAGTATTTACCTATTGTATAAATCTAAGTCAGTTTATTGATCACTTATAGAAGTTTAGAAAATTTATGGATATTTAGGGTGATTTATCTTTTGGATAACAATTTCTTATTGGGTTTTAATCATTAATATCCCCTTTAATGAAAATGGTATTCATGATGGATGGTTTCATATTGATAATTATCTCCTTAATATTAAATTAATTTATCTTGTTTGCAATTTTGGTGGATTTAGTTTTAACATTTGAAACCTCATTTTAATGGAAGTACGTTGATTCTTTATAGCTAGTTTTATATGTATTAAAATTAATTTTTCTTTGGAAATGTGTTGTGTAATATTTTATAGAATTATTGTAATTTTAATGATAAATGTATTGAGAAATGTATTGATTCTTTCAATGTATTAAGAAATGTATTGATTCATTCAATGTATTGAGAAATGTATTATTGATTCAAGCAATGTGTTTATTCTTTTAATGTATATATGTATTATTTATTATTTTAACATGTTGGGTCTTGTTTGATTCTTTCAATGTATTGAGAAATGTATTATTTCTTTCAATGTGTTGTTTTCCCTAGTCAATGTGTTGATTATTTATATTTTGGTGAGAATCAACATACATTGATTCTTTAGTTTTAACATGTGTTTTTTACTTATACATTGATGATATATTTTAGGATCTAGTAAAATTTTAAGTGTTACTGTTTTGCTGTTATGGCTGCAGGTTTTGGGGCTGTAGAACATGCAGCTTGTTTTTTTGTAATTCATGATTTAATGGCGGTTTAAACAGCTGCTAGATATAGTTTTTTCATGGTGGATTAAATTGTATCTATATTTTGGTATTTTTTAGGATGTTGGGTAAAAACACTACTAAATATGACCCAATTTTAATTAACATCAGTTTTTATCAGATTTAGTGGATTTTTTTCCGTAAAAATTTCAGAATTCAACAGTGGTTTTTAACTGTCGCAAGATTGCAGTTATTTTTTTAAGAAACAATTGCCGCCAAAACTAAAATTATCACTACAAAATACATGTTCTATGACACTTTCCATAAAATGCCACTAAATGGATGAAAACACTGCGTGTTGAATGTCGAAATCAATTTTAGCAGCGCTTTTTTGAAACCGTTGTAGAACCATCTAGAGGCGGTTTAAAACACCCCTTGATAAAAAGATACTGCAAAATTGGAATTTTTTCATAGTGCATGCATCATTTTAGGCACCTTTTAGAGTTTACATTCCATGCATTATTCCATTCTATGTAGGATTCATTTCTTGACTACATGAGATACTTATACATGCCTTGAGTGATATGCCAATTGTTTGAGAAATGTTTTGTGAAGGTGATTTGGAATATTCTTTTTAATTATAGTTCATGCAATATCCTAAATAGTTTTTTCCTAATTAGGATATAGAAAAAACCCTAAACAGTAAAATATGAAACATTGAGTCATGGACCATCGGTCGCATGGACTGGAACATCTTATTCTATGGATTAAGTGGATGACACACATTAGTTTATTAGTTTTATGATCCCTTATAAATAAAAAGTGGTGACCCATTTAGTTAAACCATTTAAATGAGTTTGTGATATAAATATGAATTTTAATTGAAATAGAAATTATGAAATAGAGAAATTTATCCGAACCTAGATTTAGAGTGGGTAGTAGGCAGAGTCGCTGGTGCTTTTTTACATTTGTTCATATTACATAGTCCAAGATTTAGGAGTCTTAAACGGGGTGTTACTTGTTTATAGGAAGGATTTTACCTTTCTTATGCTTATATTTATGACTTTTCCACTTATTTATTCATTTTTGAGGCATGCATTTGTAATGGTAGATACATTCCACTATGAAAAACTCTTGTCGTGCACTAGGAGGGTGGTGGTGATCATGCTTTAGAGGTGGTGGCCCCTGGAAAGCCAGTAGATCCTCTAATAGTTATGGTAATAGAACCTTTGGTTGTACCAGATGTAGGTATTGATGCTCAATTCCATAAGGGTTTCTCATGCTTCATGCAAACTCTTCGGGGAGCCCCACAACCTGCCTTGTCAATGGAAGATCTAACACATGTGTTCTAATAGAATAATCCTTCAATGTTTTTGGGCGATGGTGTTCCACAAGATGATGATGTAAGGATTGATACTATCTTTTTTATTTTTTATCATCACAAGACACTTCCTGAGAGGAGAGTGAGGCTCGTGATGTATATGCATTAGGGATCAGCTAAGTGTTGGTGGGATGTTTTGAACCAAAGTGATGCACTTCAATATATGGTTTGGAGGGATTTCAAGTCCTTGTTTTATGACTAATATTTTCATGAGACCTTTACAGATGAAAGAGACAATGAGTTTATGGATCTAGAGCAGGGCATAATGACTGTTATGGTGTATTTATCTCGCTTTATAGAGCTTCAACGCTTTGTTCTGATTTAACATTCCAACGAGGAATTGAAGGAGAGAAGCTTCGAGGAATCTGTCAAGCATGTCTTTTGGTCCCAGTTCAATGTGTTTTGGATAACAACTATTACTAAGATAGTTAATCTGGTACTTACTATTAAGAAAAACCAAAGGGAATCTAGGGGTGCTGAGCATGTGAGTTTAGTCTCTAGACCTAGTGGTTCATCTCCTAGTGGATGGAATCATCGTTTTGTGGTTTCTCATGAGAGGAGTACCAACCATGCTATTAGTGATATTATTTGTTGATTCTATCATTAGTTTGATAGATGAATACATATGAGGATCTAGTGTGGTAGAGACCCAATCAATTGATGAGCTTGTGGTAGGATGGTCCATATATAAAATTTTTATAGGACCTTACCTCTAATAGTTTGTGGAAGGGGGTCAACTCTGATCCCAGGTTCTAGAGAAGGATTCATATCTACATATTAGGTTGGGAACTAGAGAAGTACCGGTCATTCAGGATGAGGTGGTGGCCATGGATGAGGCAGTTAAGCTATAGTTTAACCTAGACACTATAGTGGGGCTACTCTATGTAGTGATATTGTTTCATAGGGTCGTTGTTCACAGTAGATATATTATGTACAACCTACCCTCAAGGAGTATATCCCCAGTAAATCAATAGTGAGTGGTACGATCCTTGTAACCTATACTCTAGGATATTCTCCTTTTGAAATAGGTTCTTCTCATAGTTTCATATTTTTACCTATTGTGGAGAGCCATGGGTTTATTTTCCCATTTTATAATGGTGTTATGACCTTGGATACTATATTGGGGATCAGAACAGAGGGTGTAAGAAACTATAGGGATTTACCCTTGATATCGGTAGTTTTCAATTCACATGGGATCTTTTTTTCCTGGAGATGATAGGGTTTGACGTCATACTCAGGATGGAATGGCTAGTTTCTTATCCTGATTTTGTTGATTTTTATCACCAGAGGGTGATTTTCACATCACCATATGATGCAGTTTTTATTCATAGAGGTTAGTTGGATGTTTGGGAAGGTATAGATGGTCCTCATCATCATGGTCTAGGTGGAATGACATCCCATATTTCTAGTTTATATATTGATGATTAGGGAACACTTCATGAATACTTTCCTAAAACGGTTTTTCATTTTAGGAGCGTCCTATCTGATGAATTTAATAGTTTAACTCCTAAGAGAGAGGTATATTTTTTCATTGAGATATTTCCAAAGTTGCACTATTATCCATTCCTCCTTATAGGATAGGTACTGAAAAGTTTTAGGAGGTCAATAGGAAGCGAGATGAATCATAAGAAAAGGGATTTATATGACAAAATGCTTCTCCATGGAATTCCACGGTCCTTTTGCAAAAAAGAAAGATGGAACTCTTTGTCTATTCATTGAATATTGGAAATTTAACTAGTTGATGGTCAAGAACCAGTATCTCGTTCCATAGATAGATAATATCTTTGACCAACAATGTGGATATCTAGTGTTCTCGAAGATAGAACTGAGATCAGGATATCACTAGGTATGTTTTTGAATTGTATACATACCATGTAAATTTTATAAAAGGTATGGTCAATATGAGTATCTGGTTAGCCCATTCAGTCTCATTAACATGCTAGTGGTTTTTATAGTGCTGATGAACTGTGTTTTCCATCCTTATCTAGATTTTTTTGTGGTGGTATTCATGGAAAATATATTTGTGTATTATCATAATCACCATGACCATTCCAAACATATTTCAATCATTATAGATACATAGATATAGTATCATTTATATTATAATATAACAAAGTGACAATTTTGGATGGATTATATTAACTTCCTTAGTCATATTATCTTCGTGATAGGAGTATCAGTTGACCTAGAGAAGGTGAGAGCTATAGTTTCCTGGGATAATCCTAACAATGTGTTTGAAATATAGAGTTTCTTAGGGTTATATGGATATTACAAGCATTTAATATAGGAATTTTCCTTCTTATAATCACCTCTTATGGTATTGTATAAGAAGGGTGTAAGGTTTGTATGGAAAGATACCTGTGAGACAATATTTCAGATGCTGAAAGGGATACTACCTTCAACACCAGCCCTGATTATTCTAGAGTCGAGAAGAAGCTACACTGTGAATTGTGATGTATTAGGTTTTGGGATAGGATTAGTTATGATTTAGAAGGAGTGATTCATGGTGTATGGGTATTTTCAGTTGAGGAAACATGATAGGAACTACCCAAAACATGATCTCGAGTTATCCGATGTTGTACATCCCTTGTGATATTAGAGGGACTATTTACTGTGAGTGCATTTTGTGGTGTAAACATACCAAAAAAACCTCAAGTATATATTTAAAAAGTGTTAATCAAATCATAGGAAATGAATTTGGGTTGAGTAGGTAAAATATTTTGACTTCGATATTGTCTATATTCCTATAAAGGAAAATGCAGTCACCGATGCACAGAGTAGGAGGACTCAGATAGAGGTAGTTTAAGAGGTCAGTAGTAAGTGGCAGCTTATGGAATTATTCTATGAGATGCAATTAGAAGAGTAGGATAGTATTTACAAGACATTTATTTCTTGCATATCAGTGACTTATACTATTCTGGATAGAGTGAGTATGAGATAGGTATCTGATTATGAGGGCCCAATCCTATGGCTTTCTTCATCTTTCTCGTTTCCTCCTCCTTTCTATAGGATCTCTCTCTTATTCACTCTAGGGATAGATGCCATGGTTTTTCCTCCTCTATTATCTCTATCTTCCCATCATCGGTAATTTTTTACAGAATTCCATAGTTGGTCTCACCCTAATTTTATTTCTTTTTACCCTACACCTTTATAGGTCGGAGCTGGATCATTAGTTCAAAGAGATTTTGGGTTATGTGGTCCGGTGGTCGAAGGGCTTCTAGACACTTCTGGAATTGACTTGCTTATATCTTGTCGGGTGTGAGTTTTCTTTGAAAATGGCATCCACCAGAGACCTCTGTCACTCAACCCTTATCTGACCTCTAATTTCTCAGCACCTCTCTGAGTTGGATTGGGAGCACTAGAATCGTTGTGGTTCTGGTATGTGTGGTTCAGCAGCTAGTGGTGCACCGAACACGTCATAAGGCAATATTTCCTTGGAAGTCAGTTTTTATTTGTATTTATACCTTAATCAAATCAGTGAATAATTGATATGATTCTCTGTGTGAGAACATTCTGTTTGATGATCAATCAATGTTGATGTTAGATTGGGTTTCTGGTTTCAGTAATATTTGTTTCGGGGAGGTGCCAAACGTTTGTGTCGATGGTAACAAAGAAGATGAAGCGACAATGAGGTGGTATTTCTGTAATGGTGGTTGATTCGGTTGGTTTCTCACCAAGGATGTAATAACATCAAGGTGTGTGACTCAAGGAAGTGTTCCAACCTAGATCTAGGGTTCCAAGGTGATGGGAATGTGGTCCTTTTGTTGTTTGAATTTTAAATTTGGGATGGTGGTTTTTGTGGAATCATGTTTTTGTAATCCGTAATATGGGTGGGGGATTGGAGGTATCCTATTGAATGTGAGGTTCCCAATTAACCTTAATGTGGTTTTTTGAAAATACTAAAAAAATGGATTTGGAGTAAGGTAGATGAGGAACTGCCTCCCTGTTGTATTTTTGGTGAGGATAAAATTATACGTATTCATGGTCACATTTGGGTTCTAGAAGACATGCATGAGAAGATTATGTGGGAGTTTCATTCCTCATTTTAGGAAGTACATCCTGATGTTACCAGGATGTATCAGGACTTGCACTGTCAATATGGTGGTTGGGGATTAAATGAGAGGTAGATGGTTTTTTTCATGAGGTATTCCACCTCACAATAGGTGAAGGAAAAAAATCAGTGACCATCTGGGATTTTACATAAGTTACCTATTCTTGAGTTGAAATGACATGATATTGTGATGGATTTTGTGAGCGTCTTGATGAGGTCTCCTTGAGGTTGTGATGATTTTTGGGTTTTTGGGGAGAGGCTCATGAAGGCTACGCATTTCTTGCTAACCAGAGAGACCTTCTCAATAAATGATCTTCGGAGGCTGTATATCCATGAGATAGTGTGCCTTCATGGGGTTCCTCAGATCAATGGAATCAAATAAGGATTCCATGTTTATCATTTCTGGCTGATTTTATAGATGGATTTGGGTACAAAGGTGATCATGAGCACAACATAAACCCTCAGACTAATGGCTAGTTAATGTTTACAATTCAAGTGCTTTATAACTTTATTAGAGAATGTGTCCTTGATGTTAGGGGATCATGGGATAGGCATATACCCATAGTTGAGTTCTCCTACAATAATAGTTTTCATGAAACTATACAGATGCCACCTTATGAGGCTTTTTATGGTAGGCCAGGCTGATCAACCCTATGTGAGTTAGAGATTGGAGAGGTAGTATTTATTGGACCTTATATTGTGCATGGGACTTAAGATTATGTTCATTTGATTATAAAATAGATGGTTACTTCATAGTAATGGACGGAATCTTATAATTATCACTGTAAATGACCACTAGAGTTTGAAGTTGGGGATCTTGTCTTTTTACATATGACACTAAGGTTGGTTCAAATACTAATTAGGAGAGATGTTAAGATTTCACTACAATATGTCACCTATTCGAGATTTTAGGGAAAGTCGATCCCATAGCCTATTAGTTGATGTTACCTCAGAGGTGTCAAGCCATGCATGATTTACTATATGTATCTCAACTATGATGTTATCACTCAGAACCATCTCAAACTCTATAGTCGAATGAGGTAGAGTTACAGGTGGATGAATCCTTTGAGGATCATCTTATTCATATTATTGGTAGGAGAATAAATGTTCTTTGATCCTAGTCAGTTCATCTAGTATGGGTTATATGGTATTGAGAACATTTATATTATGAGACTTTGGAGTAGGAGGCTAACATAATTTCTCAATGGCTAGATTTATTCTCAAATGATTCTTAACCACCTTTGGAAGGTAAATTCATGGATGAATTTATTTAAGGGGGGTATATTGTAAGATCATTGGTTTTTTAGAGGTAAAAATCTTTTTGTTTTCGTTTTAGTTGTTTTTCTAGACTAGTGCGATTGCATAATGAGATCACATGAGTTTCCAGGGGGGTGTAAGGCTTGTTAAGAGCATGGGTCATAAGTTTTTGGAAAAGATAGTAGGGCCACAAAATTAGTGGAAACCATGAGACCCAGTCCACATAGTTTGAGGAAGCCATGTGGGGTTTTCTAGACGCCATATAAGGTCTTCACAGACTCATGAAACCCTAAAACCTAAACCACACACCCATGGAAGAAACTATAAACTTTTAATAGAGGCTAAACACAGAGTTTTTTAATGGTTTCTCAAATTGTGCAGATGAAATTTATGGGGTCTCTGATGAGGTAGTCAAGGGTTCACAGTTGGCGCATGGTTTTTCCAACCGTGTAGCCAAACTGTAAGACTTACTATTTTGTGATAATTTACTATTTCTTCCTTAATGAGTTCAAAACATAAAATCCATTTCTTATTTCTTGTTTACATCATGCAGAGAGCTTTCATTTCTCCTATAAGAGCTCTAAAAGATCCTAAAACTAAGCTTGTCTCCTAATTATCCATCCAAACTTGGAATTGAGTGTCGATCATCTCATTGGACCCACACTAGTAAATTATTTATTTATTTGGTTCCATTGTTCATTTTACTTCATAGAGAAGGAGTTTTTAGGTGCATGCTAATATGAACTATTTCTAAGATCTTCATCCATTCTTCATTTTTCTCTCAATCTGGACCGAATCAGAGGTCGATACTCGATGAGTGCTCTGTCACGTATATACGACAGGTGGTCTATAACTTTTCCCATATAGTTTTGGTGTTTTATATCTTGTTTAAATTTTTCTTCACACCATACCTTCCGGTATTTCCCCTTAAATTAATCAAAATCATGAATTTGATGAATTGGAATCTATTAGGTTTCCCCTTGACTACCATTTTATTGTTGGAGGACATTTATCCTCAACCTAGTCCACCCATGGGGTGTTACCTCTTATATTCCCTTTGTTATACCACCCTTTTTGGGTGTGTGTGAGATCACCAATTATAGTGAGATCCTTAATGAGTATTTAATGAATTGTTCAGGGTTTTGAGAACCTTTCATTACATTTTCATTTTTAAATGAAAGAAACAAATTTATTTTTTTGATAGGAGATGTATTTTTCTTACATTTAATGTTATTTCATATTAATAAATAGGAAAAATTATTTATATGAAAAATTTTGATTTTTTTAAGAAGTCATGGATTATGAAATGAATAAATTTATTGATGAATTAAAACGGTAGTGGATACCTTGGATGAGCTCCTAAAAATCATGATTCCATTAGCTGTCATGAAAATTTCTACTCCACAGATCATGATTATAGTAGTGGATTTCTTAGACCTTTTTACTATATGGATCTTGATTCTATAGGATGAAACATGCTTTTCTACCCCTTAGATCCAAATTTATTGGAATCACATTTTACATTCTCTGTTGACATGCTCCTTGGACTTCACCTAAGTCTTTAATGAGTTTTTATCGAGATGCTCCTGGGAATCGATGAGGATGAATTGGTATTCTATAAATTGGATCTGACCCTTCATGGTATGGCACTTGATTACATAGCATGGCCATTTTGGATTATATACTTGTGATTACATGTAATGGACTATGTTTAATTTTTTCTATGCTTACAAATATCACTGTTATGGGTATGCATTTACAATTATTAGAGTATACCATTTTACACCTATTTTTTTGATTTATAGCAGCCCTGATCATGCTGTCATGACACGTTAAATTGATTATGATTTTAAGATTGATTTATATTCTACCTAAGACCCTAGTTCTTCTCTCGAGGAGCATTGATAGGTTCTGAGTATGTAGTTTAAATAAGAATTACTAAAATAGGGGGGAGGTTTTGAAAACAGATTTAAGTAAATTACTTAATTAATGAGTAAAATAGTTGATAAATAAAGGTGTTGTATTAATAATTATGAGGGAATAAGATCATTTCGAGTTCACTACATATCTTGGATAGTTCATTGTTCTGAAAATTTAACATGGTTTTGTTTAATTAATTGGTTGAAGGTTCTCAAGATCTTGACTCCCCTCTTGCCTCTTCCAAGGATGATTAAAGAACCACCCCTTGGCACAAAAATCATGATTCCAAGATTTGGTTATCAAACATAGAATAAGAGGTCTAAAATATAATACTTAAATCTTCTGTATGTGTGAGATAAATAGGATTATTGTGTTGTCTAATCAGAACAACCCAATATTCCCACTTGAAATCTCAACCCAATCAGTGTTGAAATAAAAATAATTCCACTTAATTATATCAAATGAAATGTAATCATGGGGACGCATGTAAAGAAAAAAAATAAGGGAAATATTCAAAACACA
This sequence comes from Viscum album, assembly GCA_963277665.1. Taxonomy (NCBI): domain Eukaryota; kingdom Viridiplantae; phylum Streptophyta; class Magnoliopsida; order Santalales; family Viscaceae; genus Viscum; species Viscum album. Next base: position 74,683,232 of record OY728139.1, on the reverse strand, counting down.
AAGTATACAAAACCAGTATAATAACATGTGCTGGAACATCCTACCATGTTTTCGTAGCTCCCTCTAAATGATCGTCCGCCATTTAGCTCGTCATCGAGAGGAGGAGGAGGATCGGGTGGAACTCCCTCTTCATCCTTGATTCCACTATGAGGATAGGGGCCTCCAGAACTCCGTGGATGATGAGAGGACCTATTTTGGTCTCCAAAAAATTATAGATTTTACTCTTGGCCTAACTTTCCAATGGGGAGCCCATGGTTCCATTTTATAGGAAAATGGGAAGGTCGTTTTGAGCACATAAGATTCTTAAAACCACTTGTCACATGTGTTTAGACCTCTATACATCCTTATATAGATATGGATAAAATACCAAATTTATATCCACACATCTTGTATGTATCCACCGAAATCTTGGCATAAATTGAACAACTATAGTCCGAGATATGGACAGATCCTTACACACCACTTTTGACATCATACAGATTCAGTGTGCTGGATAGATCAGGTAGTTTCATCCACTATATTGACGAACGAGTCTTGTTTTACTTCAAAAGAAATGTATCCCAATAAAATTTGAACATTCCCACAAAATATCAGCCCAATTGGATGCACATTATAGTAGTAGTGTGTGGATTAATACCATGGTGTTCTTGGATCCTGTGCAGTTTGGCCCATTTTTCTTGGACTTCATCATGGGTTCTCCAAATCACCTTCACCTTCAATGAAATTGTCAAAACAAGTATCATTGTAATTTTTAACAGTGATAAACAAAAAATAATTGGATCAAACATGAAGTGAATTTTGTTATTATATTTGGAATTTATAATACAAATTCAGTTTAATACAATGTTGTAAGGGTGAAAATGACACAGTGAATCGTTGTACGATCACAGCCCCACACCTAAACATTTGCACTCCTGATCAAAGTAATATTTCCAAAAATTATGCATGTATATATTCCAAACATCATGAAGATTTAACATTTGAAGAAATTTTAATTCAATAAAGTAATGTGATCAATGCACAAACCACACCACCGAGTTCTTCCTAATGAAAATGGAAAAGATGTCTCATAAATCATATCACAAATGAAATTCAAAGAGATTCAAGACACCAACATGATCATGGAATTCAAAATTCAACCATTCCACTAACTCTCCATTTGAGTGAATGAAAACCATTCCATGATATTTTTTTCACTTTATATCCAATAAATATATATCGTTTTAAAATTATTCATATTTAAATGAATGTTAACCGAACATTCCCTACATCCTTTGCAATAATATTTAAAGACCCACTCACTTATAAATTCCCAGAAGTCAAACCATAAGCTCCCGACCAAAATATCCCCATATTTTTTACATATCATCACTCCCCTCATTTATTATTTTTTAGAAGTGAATTTGGAAAAAATCTCACAATCATCTCTCAACCCCTGTTTGATCTCCACACGGCACTAATTGAAATAGTTTTAACAAGATCAAAGGTTGAGGAGGAGTGGTTTTTGACCTGACCAAGAAAAAATTGTTTTTTAGGACTTACAAAAGTCAGACATTAGGTACACACACATAGGTCAATCTGGTATCGTGATGAAACAGATCAGATAAGGAAAAAACGTATGGAAATATTATTTAAAGTTGAGAAATATTAACCTAACATATATTTACCTTATATTAAGTAAAAAATATTCACACACCGTGGTTTGGTGCAAAAATGTATGGAGATATTAGTGACATAGTTTTTCCAAAAACTAATCACATAAGGGGAATCAATCATCTCAAATGTTTGACAGTGATACAACCATTTATATTGTTGACAGAAAATGAATTCACTAAAAACCACTCCCTGGTGTTGAAATCATACAAATATTCTTTTTTTTTCTATTTTTTATGGTATTTTTACTTTTCCCCCTTTGTGGTCACCGAATCATGGAAATTTGAAATTTTTGATGGGGGAAAATGAAAATACCATAAAGAAGGAGAAAAAGAGAAGAAAGAAGAAAGACAATAGAAAGCCTAATGAACTCAACAAGATGGGGAAAAGTGAAAATACTATAAAGAATGTGAAAAGGAGAAGATATAAAGAAAAAAATGATGCAAATTATTATCAAACCAAGGAATGTACTCATCCCCCACACTTAGAATGTTTAGTTTCCTCACTGTAATAATTTAGAAGCTGAGAAGGATGGATAAGACCTGGTGTGTTTCACTGGTATGATGCTTATTGAACATGGAGTTCCTCTATTGGGAACTCTAAAAGGGCTTCGTGGAAGTGCTTTAGCCGCTGCCCAATGACAGTGAAGGTTTTTTTTGGTTTCTTCATTTTGAACCTGAAAAACACAAAATGGGGATACATTAAAAAAAGTGTATGGGCCAAAATAGTGGGAAAAAAACTTACCTAGATGAAACTTCATCCTTGCATTATAAAGGAGGAACTTCTTCCCAAAATGGAACTGATAATGAAGTATAAGATGGTTATGGGAACCCTTGGTTCACTCCTTATAAATCCTAGAGTTCTCATATGCATCTCTTCTCATTTCCTCCAACTCTTGAATCTACAACTTCCTTTGAGAACCTACCCTAGAATGATTCGAATTGCATTGTTTGATGGCCTAGTAGGCCCGGTGCTCAATCTCAACAAGAAGGTGAAAACTCTTTCCAAACCCAAGATGATATGGAGACATTCCAATTGGAGTTTTGAAAGCAGTTTGGTAGGCCCATAGTGAATCCTCAAGTTGAAGACTCCAATCATTTCTATTGGGATGAACCGTTTTTCTAGAATATATTTTACCTCTCTATTTGACACCTCGGCTTGACCATTGGTCTTTGGGTGATATGTAGTAGACACTCTATGACCGAACCCATACCGACACAAAAGTGATTGCATTGTTCGGTTGCAGAAATTAGAACCCTGTTCAATAATTATGAACCTAGGTAATCCAAACCTACAAAAGATATGAGTTCTCAAAAATTCCACAACAGTTTTGGAATCATCTATCCTTATGGCTCGAGCCTCTACCCATTTTGACACATAATCAACCGCTAAGAGAATGTACAGATTTCCAAAGTAATTATAAGTGGACCCATAAATTCAATACCCCAAACATAAAAAGTGTCATGAAAGACCAATGGTTGTTGTGGAATTTCATTTCTTTTAGAGACATTCCCCTTTCTTTGACAACGAGCACAAGATTTTCAAAAATCATTGGCATCTCAAAATTGTGGTGGCCAAAAGAGGCCAGAATCTAGGACCTTACGAGCAGTCTGTTGGGGACCAAAGTGCCCCCCACAAGCAAGAGTGTGGAAGAATCTAAGGACAACCTAAAACTCGCTATCGAGAACAAAATTCATAAGGACTTGATCACTACACATGCACCAGAGGAAGGGGTCATCCCAAATGTACCAAAGAGACTCATGTTTTAGACGACATGCTTGGTTTTTATTGAAATTAATAGGAATGAAACTTGATACTAAATAATATACGATTTCTGCATACTAATGAATAACATCTTGCACTCAATACAATTTCTCATTGGGAAATATATCATTTATAGGAATACAGGGGGATAAGTCAATGTATGAGGATGGGGGAATCCTAATGATATGACCAGCCACCACATTCTCAGCTCCATTTTTATCTCTATTTTCTTGATTAAATTCATGAAGGAGGAGCATTTAGCGAATGAGACGTGGTTTTGCTTCCTGTTTTTTAAGGAGATACCAGAGGGATGCATGGTCTAAGAACACAATGACTTTATACCCTAAAACATATGGCCTGAATTTATCCAAGTCAAACACAATATAAAGAAATTCTTTTTCAGTTGTGGTGTAGTTTTCATGGATAGGGTCCAATGTACATGCGGCATAGGCTATGACATGTGGAGCTAGGTCGATCTTTTGTGATAAGACTACCCCAACATCATAGTAATAGGAATCACACATGATCTCAAATGGTAAATCCCACTAAGGTGGTTGGATTATCTGGGGGGATGTGAGACTCCATTTTAACATAATAAAATATTTCTCACATTCTTTATAAAAAATTCCTTTTCTTTTTGGAGTAATCGGGAGAGGGGGAGTGTAATTTTACTAATGTCATGAATGAAATGATGGTAAAATACCTCATGACCTAGGAAAGACTGCACATCTTGTAAATTTTTGGGGAATGGTAGGGAAGAAATGAAATCAACTTTTGATTTATCTAATTGGATACCATCCCGAAAAATGACAAGTCCCAAAACTATACCCTGTCACACCATGAAATGGCATTTCTCATAATTTAATACAAGATTCTTTTCAATACAGTGACGTAGGACTGAACCATGACTACTCAAACATTCATCAAAAGAAGAGCCATAAATAGTGAAATCATCCATGAATACTTCCATGCAATTCTCCAGCTAATCCGAAAAAATACTAATCATGCAACGTTGGAAAGTACATGGATCATTACACAGACCAAATGGAATCATTCTATAGGTAAATGTTCCAAAGGGGCAAGTGAAGGCTGTCTTTTCCTGATCCTCAGGGGAAAAATGGACTTAAAGTATCTAGAAAACCCATCAAGAAAACAGTAGTGGGACATACCCACTAGCCTCTCTAAAATTAGGTCAATACATGGAAAAGGGAAATGGTTCAACCTAGTGTTTTGGTTTAGTCAGAGATAGTCTATAGAGACACACCAACTATTCGGCCCACGAGTTGGATCCAATTCATCATTTTCATTTTTGATTACTATAAGGCCAGTACTTTGAGGAACTACTTGAAAAGGACTGTCCCATTGGCTGTAAGAGATGGGGTAAATGATTCCAGCAGCCAATAATTTTGGTACCTCATTTTTCACAACTTCTAGGAGGTTTGGGTTCAGTCGACATTGTGGCTGACTCACTGGGTTAGCATCATCTTTTAATAAAATATTATGTGTAAACATTTATGAGATAATACCAGGAATGTCAGAAAGTTTCCATCCCAAAGCTTGTTTATACTCCATAAGATGTTCACGCAGTCATAATTCATGCTCAGGATGGAGTGAACTAGAAATGATGATAGGAAACTTGTTTAAATTCTCAAGATATAAAAATTTTAAATCGTGTGGCAATTGTTTCAGTTCCAATTCAGGTGGATCTTGGATTGATGGGAGTGTGTGTGAAAGTGAGAGATCACTAATCTCATCTAACTGCTCAATAATATCATCATTGAATGGGGAATGATATTTTACAAGCTTATCAGAATCATTGATGGTCAGTGGATCCTCAATGTTCAAGAAATAATCAATCAATGATCATGCATGACACTTTTCTATACCACTACAAAAATCAATGCATGAATCATTTCATATCATTTATATCAATTAAGAAAACATAGAAAGGGGATTGGGGGAAAGAAAATTTTTTTTTAGGGGTATGGAGTACATCAATTGAATTAACAGAGAGAGTGGAATGTTCTTCTGAGGGGTGCTTCATGGCATCAAGGATGTTGAAATAGATTATGTCACTACTAAATTCCATAGATAATGTACCATTATAGACATTAAATATGTATTTGGAGGGTTTCAATAAGGGTCTTACTAATATAATTGGGGAATGTCCATTCATATTATCATCCTATATTTTAAGCACATAAAAGTCAGCAGAAAAAATTAAATTTGGAACCCTCACAAAAACATCCTCTAACACAGCAGAGGAGAGTGCGGTACTCCAGTTTTCCAGTTGAACAAAAACTCATGTGGGATACAGTTCCCCAACCTACAATGTAGAGTAAATTGAGTGTGGAATTACATTTATAGAGTAACCTTTGTAACGCCCCAACCACAATTACCCAGAGTCGGTGCATTATTACATAACATTGGCATGATCACAAAAGATGAAGTCTCAAAAGAACGATTAGTTTAGTAGCCTTGGAAACACTAGATACATTCATAAGTTTTACATTACATCATAAAATGAAAAACTACAACAACATAGTCTCCATAGTCCACACTCATTTCCCCTCATACTATCCCTGTAGGTCAGTCATAAAATACTTATTCACATCCTGGGAAAAATAAAATAGAGAAAGGGGTGAGCTCAGATGCTCAGTAAGGATAACAATATAGTGTAAAATTTCATAAATAAGCATAAACATTTATGGCAATGTATAACTAAAACAAAATCCTTTTAAACGTGAACTTCAGCATAATATGGCAAAAATAAAATGATATAAATCCATTTACGTATTCACATGGATATTATACTAGTCTAATAATCACATGAAATATCAATAACCACTTTCATAATGATGGAATTCATAATTCCAGACTATCATAACCACATAGTCAAGGCCTTGTGCTAAGACTACAAATAAGATTTTTTCAAGGCCTTGTTACAAGATACTAGTTTGTCTCATGAGACCTACCGATGCATCGAGGAGCTATAGCAGGATCCACCCGTCAGTTACGAAGTCCAATGCATTACTCATATGAAAAGGTTTAAACATAACAAAAACATTCGTATTAAAACTAGCATACAAAAAGTCAATAGAATACCCATAAACCATAAATGGTATAGAAATAACACATCCACAGTCAAACATATCCCAAAACCTTCAATACATTACGGAAGACTTGCATCAGAATAAATCAACTTCAAACAAGTTGAAAATCCATTAAAGGATTTTGACATAGATGAAAATGATATATAAAACTCTTTGAAAGAAATATCCCTTTTTCATGAATAAATTTAAAAGTCACACAATTTAGAAAGGAAGACATTTAAATACATTTTTGAATCAAAGTGTCCCATACCACTTTGAAACTTTTAAAAGTAATTAACATTTTACAACAATCATGTCCATTTAAAAAAATCCTTAAAACCATTTTGAAAACATGGACATTAATTAGAATGGTTTAGAAGAATAAATCTTAAAAACATTTATAATGATGTTGTAGTAAAAATTCCCTTAATAGAATCCATTTTAAAACTATTTTATGAAACATGGACAAGGATAATAAATATGTCCCAGTAGTTACGTACATAAAATCAACCTCGGATAATAAAGATATTGTGAAATAAACCCTTACCTTGTACTTTTCCTTGGTCGAGGGTAAGTTAACCTCCTATATAATGGTGAAATAATTATAATTAAATTATACAATAATCATTTAAATTAATATGATATCATATATGATCTTTTAAGATTGATTTGTTAATAATATCTTAGTATTATCGTTGTTTCGGGTGTTAACTTACTCGTTTTCTTTTATATGTTTTGTTACATAAGCCGCAATTTTTATGGATAGGTTGTATCTTATTCATATCCATAATGATATCAAGTCCTTAAACATTATTTTTAATCATTAAATGTGAATTATACATGAATGGATACGATGGGAAATGAATCTCATCGCGTTCGTGGAGACGGTAGTCCATACGTACACACAAGCGACAATATCATTCTTTTGATATTAAAATCATATATAATTGGATGGTATATCATATATAAAAAACCATTATAATGTTATATTTGTTATTTATGTCAATTACACATCATTATCATACCCATACATATTATAATGTTTTGAATAACAATTTCACCACGACGTGGAGACGGTAAGACGTACGTACGCACGTATGGTGACATGTCATTAAAAGGATGGATAGAATACTGAATATGGTTGTACCATATTTATAATAACATCACATTATATATATTATACTAGAGTTATTATTTTAAAATTGAAATAACAAAGAAAGAATAATTTGAAGAAAAAAGGAACTTGAAAGAGGGTGGTGAAAACATTACCTCTTCTTCGGGTTCTTCCTTTTGATTTGATAAAAAGGGATCCTTAGGTTCGATTTCTGATGAAACTAAGGCCACTAGGTTGAAGTGAGGGAAGTTGGAAGGATATTTTGGCAGGGTTTTTCTGAGCCAAATGTCTTTGAAGTTATGAATTAGATAGAAGGGGGAGTGCCCTTTTATAAGAGGGGTGAGGGGCACATTTGGAAAAGCTAGAAAAATTATTTTATAATAAATTCATATTCGGTTTCTAATGGATCCAAAATGATTTATTTAGAGGTTAAGGTGAGGATGGGTAAAAAAACTCAACCAATATGTTTTAGATAGGTTTTTTTCACTTTATTAACCTTATCTTTTATTTTTAACTCTTAGTTAATTAGTTTGACATTTACCATGTCTCTTTGTATTTTTATATTATATAGTTAATAAACTTACTATAATTTCCAAGAGACCCCCAAGTGGTAAATTAATGATACACCTATCATTATATAAGTCCTTTGGCCAAACATTATATTTTTTGGAATAGAATATAAATTAATAATACAATATGTTTTTTAAAAACTCTTTTATGTCAATTTTGACACTATTGGGTATTTTGTTTTTGAAAAATTCATAAAATCATTATTACTTCAAAAACAATTCATATAACCAGTCTGAATATGTCATATTAAACTAGAAAATTAGTGTAATTCATAAAAAGTTTCATGTTACATTTATTTGGATATTTATAATATCAATTATTTTAATATTTCATTAATTGGGTAATTACTGCATCAGCATTGTGTCATTAATAAATTAAATTATTTAATGTCTAAAAATTATAAATAAAATACAATTATGTAGGAAATATTTTTTTATTTCTAATTCATATTTATAATCGAATTTTTCTTATTTATGACCCTATATTAAAAATGTTTTAGTAATTAAACTTTGATTTTAACTCTTCTTTGAATTAAATAATAATAAATGTCCTAATCTAATCCAAGTGGATCTAAAAGATAATATTTTACTCCTAAGATTGTTTTTGGTCGAGATACACTTTTCCAATAGAATTAGGACATGTGTTAGGGTAATATTAATATCATTTTTACCCTTAATTACCATATTTACTTTTAACCGTGGTAAATAAAAGTAAAAAGTTACTATTCACCAAAAATTATTTTTATCCTATTGAACAACATTTTACTCCTTGATATTAACAGTGTCTATTGGATTTTCGAAATTCCACTGACAGAAGAGGTAAAATTAATTTTTATGCGAATTTGTAAATTCTTCTAGGAGGTGGGTAAAAGACTGTGAAAAGGTCTATAAAATTTTTATATATCTAAAATTATTTTAAATTGACTGTAATGAATTACATTGAACTTATATAGGTATTATGTGTCTAATTTGACTTTAATTAAATTTAAATAAAATAAATAATTATTTAAATAAAAATTCGGTTTTAAACTATAACTCATGGTTTTTTTCACTATTCATCCAAAATTGAATGTTTTCAGAAAAATACCAAAACTTCACCCAAAGATAATTTAGATATTCCAAATCCAAAAATTAAGTCCATTTTGAATGATAAAATTTATAAAATTTCAAAAAGTGGGTATTATTATTCATAATAGCTAGTTTGATTGGTTGTGGTGTGTGTTAGAACTTGAAGTTGCGTACAACACACGCTGCTGTATTATTCAAAGAGAATCACATAGTGGATGCTTGGGGTGTCACATTATCCCCTCCTTCAAATAATTTAATCCTTGAAATTTCAAGAATACTACTACATAAAAAGACTCGGGTGGTTCTTCATCATAAGTTCCTCAGGTTCCCACATTGCCTCTTCCGTCTTATGGTTTCTCCATAGAACTTTTTCCAAACGAGTTATCCGGTTTCTCAACACTTGTTCTGTGATATCAAGAATCATGACAATCTCTTCGCAATAAGACAAATTAGGTTCCAGTTCTAATTCCTCATAGGTGAGTATATGTGTTGGGTCAGGCATGTATTTTCTCAACAATGATATGTGGAACACATCGTGAACTTTGGAGAGACTTCGAGGCATTTCCAAATGGTATGCTACATCCCCAATTAATTCTAGAATTTTGAAAGGTTTGATATACTTGGGACTCAATTTATCCTTCTTATCGAAACGTATAACACCCTTCCATGGAGATACCTTCAAGAAAACATGATCTCCTACCTGAAATTCCAAATCCTTCCTTCGGTTGTCAGCATAGCTCTCCTGCATACTTTGAGCTGCTTTGATTTGGTTTTGGATTACCTTTACCTTTTCCATCATTTCCTCCACCAATCATGGGCCTAAAAGTTTTCTTTCGCCAACGTCATCCCAACAGGTTGGTGTGCGACATCTCTTTCGATATAACGCTTCATATGGTGCCATCTGAATAATCAAATGGAAGCTATTGTTATAGGAAAATTCTACCAGGGGTAAATATTGATCCCACATACCCTAAAAGTCAAGTGATCATGATCTAAAAATGTATTCTAATGTTTGAATAGTCCGTTCTGATTGTCCATCAGATTGGGGGTGGTAAGAAATGCTCCAACGAAGTTCAGTATCCAGGGATTTCTAAAGACTTTTCTAGAGTCTTGAAGTAAAACAAGGATCATGATCAGAATCAATCGATAGGGTTACTCCATGAAGTCTCACAAATTCTTTAATATATAGTATATCTAGACATTCGAGTGGTAAAACCTCCCATATAGAAAGAAAATGTGCCGACTTGGTAAAAAGATAAACAATGACCCATATTGCATCGTCCCTTCTAGGAGTATTTGGTAGTCCCATGACAACGTCCATTGTGATATTATCTCATTTCCACTCAGGTATGGGAAGAGGTTGCAATACTCCACCAGGCTGTTGCCTTCCATCTTTCACTTGTTGACAAACCATACATCTTGACTCAAAATTAGCAATCTCCCTCTTCATGTTGTCCCACCAAAAATGTTCCTTCAAATCTCTAGACATTTTGGTGCTGCCAGGGTGTATAGAGAAATTGGAACTGTGTGCATCGTCTAACAATTCCCTTTTTAGATCAGGTATATCGGGAAAAAATAGCCTCTTCCCAAATTTCAAATTTCCATCTTCATACACAAAGTCTTTCAATCTCTCATCATTCACAACTTTAATATTTTTTTGAAAATCTTCATCATCAGTCTAAGAACTGTTTCTCCTTTCTAGTAAAGATGCTTTTTCAACCATGTGAAAAAGTATCGATGTTTCACCTTCCATGGTTATTCCCATATCCAACTTTACTAGATCCATGAAAATAGGATCCCTCTCAACTCTCATCTTGTTCAAAACACCATGATATTTTCTTCTCAAATCATCTTACACCTTATTTTCCTTCCCTGGGTGGTAGTGTATCGTGCAATACTAATCCTTGAGTAGTTTAAGCCATCTCCTTTGCCTCATGTTGAGTTATTTCTGTGAGAAAATATACTTCAAACTCTGGTGATCAGTATAAATCTCACATTTTTCACCATAGAGATAGTGTATCCAAATCTTCAAAGCAAATATTATAGATGCTAACTCAAGATCTTGAGTAGGATAGTTTTTCTCATGAATTTTTAGCTGTCGTGATGCATAGGCAATAACCATATCATTCTGCATAAGGACACAACCAAGTCCTTTCTTCGATGCATCACTATAAATAATGAACCCATCATTCCTCGAGAGTAGAGTCAATATTGGAGCATTGAATAATGTTCCCTTCAATTCTTCAACACATTCTTCACACTCTTTTTTCCAAACAAATTTAACCCCTTTACGTGCGATCTTTGTTAATGGGTTTGCCAATCAGGTGAAATTCAGGACGAAACATCGATAATAACCTGCTAAACCAATAAAATTGCATACCTCGGTTATAATGGTTGGTGCTGGCCATTCTTGGATTGCCTTGGTCTTAGAAGGATCAACAAATATTTCATCCTTAGAGACAATATGGCCAGGAAAAGAAATCTCCTAAATCCAGAATTCACACTTGCTAAACTTCCCATATAACTCATGTCTTCTAAGAGTATTCAGGATAATGCGCAAGTGATTATCATGATCATCAAATCTTTTGGAGTATACCAAGATATCATGAATAAATACCACCCCAAAATCATCGAGATATTCCTTGAAAACTCTATTCATTAGATCCATGATTACATAGGGTCCATTAGTCAATCCAAAAGGCATTACTGTAAACTCGTAATGTCCGTACCTGGTTCGAAATGCTATCTTTGGAACGTCTTCCTTCTTCACACACAACTGATGGTATCCAGTTCGAAGGTCAATCTTTGAAATGATTTGAGCTCCATGGAGTTGGTCAAATAAATCATCATTACGAGGTAGGGGATACTTGTTATTTATTGTTATAGCATTGATTTCCCAATAGTCGATACATAACCTCATAGATCCATCTTTCTTCTTAACAAAAAGGAAAGGGGCTCCCCATAGAGAAACACTAGGGAGAATAAATACCTTATTACTCAATTCCTCTAGTTGTTTCTTTATTTAAACTAATTCAACAGTGGCCATTCTATAATGGGTCTTCGATATAGGCCTTGAACCAGGAATCAAATCAATGGAAAACTCAATTTCTCTTTCTGGAGGATGTCCAGGTAAATATTCTGGAAAAACATCTACATATTCTATCACAATAGGCACATCCTCTATTTGAACATTCCTTTCCTTACCCGTAGTTACATAATTCTCTTCCTCCCTAATAATTGAATTTAGTTGAGCTACTGGGGGTGGATCTAGGTAAGAATCAGGTGGTGACAATTCTTCTCTAAAGATAAGGTGTTCTTTATCATCATCATAAAAAATAGTAACCTCCTTCTTATTAAAATAAATTTTCATATCATGGTCCAAAAGCCAATCCATACTGAGGATTATATCAAATTCAATCATGGGTATGACGATGAGATCAGTAGATAAAGAACATTTATATGAACTAATGGGAACATATCCACAGAACTTTGTAGCAATGATACTTCCCTTAGGAGTTTTAACTGACAACTCCCTTGTCAAATCAAATTGTAAATATCTAATTTTCCTAGAAAACTAGGAAGATATGAAACAATGTGATGATCCAAAATAAAATAAAGAATTGGCTATACTTGAGGAAACCATTAAATTACATGCCACCACTTCTTTCGGAGCTTCAACCTCAGCAGTAGTGATAGCATAATCTTGGCTTTGATCCCTTGGCCTTTTCTGAGGTAAGTTCCCTTGATGCTTACGACAATCATTTTCATAATGTCCCATCTCCATGTAGTTATAGCATTGAACATCAGTAGCTTCTTTCTTCCCCTTGCAATCACGAGCTTGGTGGCCTTTTTCATCACACTTGTAACAGACTCCCATTCATTTCCAGCAAGTTCCAGGGTGTTTCTTCACACATTTACTATAGGATGGATATTCAACTTTTCCCTTCTTCCCATTATTTCCATTTCTAGAGTGATCAACAGATCTTTTCTTCTCTTGCTTTGCTTTAATGTCGTAAGACTTAGAGAATTCTTTTTCTGTCATGATAGTGCATGAGACAATATATTCGTACAACAAGAAGGTTTGTGAGACTAATGCTTGATGGAGAAATGGTTTTAACTCATCAATGAAATGATAAATCTTAATTCTTGAGTTATGTATATAATCTGTACCATACCTCGCTAACCTTGTAAAGTTAGCCTCATACTTTCTGACATTCTCATCCTCCTTTTGCCTCAGACTCAGAAATTTCCTTTCCATATCTGCTCGATGGTCATGAGGAAAGTATTTTTCTAAGAAAATCTCTTTGAACTCCCTCCATTTCATATCTGATACTTCATCATATTCCTTCATGTTTTGAATCAATGACCACCATTGATCAGCATCTCCAGTGAGGCGGTAAACTGCCATGATAACTTTTTCCCTTTCACTACTCCCCAAGGAATGAAATATTTTATCTAATGAATTTATCCATTTCTTAGCTACTAAGAGATTTTTACTCTCATTGAATGTCAGTGGTTGTTACCTTATGAAGCGATCTAACATTGATCTTCCATGCTATGGATATAGGTGCTCCATAAGAGTAAGGTTATTATTAAAAACCGGAGTGAGTTATCCCGGTATGGTGATAAGCTGAACAACACCAGTTTTATCACCAACTACACTATAATAATCTTTAGTAGGATAGAAATACCTACATGGAGTGTGTGCATTGATACAGTTTCCATTTCTTCCACTAGGTGCCATTTCTAAATAATGGCATACACTATATTAGTTTATGAATCAAAATACATAAATACAAACTTGTAAAACACTTAACCTGCATTGAACAGCTTATGGATATAATCCATAATCATAAAAATGTTTTCTTTGAGGAACTATATACTCATAAACCCTTCATATTGGTTTGTAAATAAAATGATAATTATCCTAATCATATCCCTCAGATGTGTCATAACCAAGAGTGTAACAAGGTCTATTTTCGGGCACCAGTTCCCATTCGAGTCTAGCTCAAAGCGGCGTTTTTGGGTTTTACCCCTAGGCCCATCTATTCCAGAGCCGCCTCTACTTACTCATATCCATACATGGATGTATTGTTTGGAAAACTCACAAAATCTATACAATACCAAAATTCTAAGAAGTTATTCTATACTAATCCTCAAAGTCCATCTTATGTCTATGTTCTCTAATCAGAGTTTATCTAAATCTAGCTCCAAGGTTTGTACTAAACATCCTCTAATACAAACTATAATGCCCCGACCCCAGTTACCTAGAGTCGGTTCATTACTACATAACATTGGCATGATCACAAAAGACCAAGTCTCGAAATACCGATTAGTTTAGTAGGCTTGGAAACACTAGAAACATTCATAAGTCTTACATTACATCATAAAATGAAAAACTACTACAACATAGTCTCCATAGTCCACACTCATATCCCCTCAGACTATCCCTGTAGGTCATTCATAAAATACTTCTTCACATCCTAGGAAAAATAAAACATAGAAAGGGGTGAGCTCAGATGCTCAGTAAGGATAACAATATAGCGGAAACTTTCATAAATAAGCACAAACATTTAAGGCAATGTATAACTAAAACAAAAGCCTTTTAAACTTGATATTCAACATAATATGGAAAAACTAAAATGAAATAATGTCATTTACTTATTCACATGGATATTCAACTAGTCGAATAATCACATGAAATATCAATAACAACTTTCATAATGATAGAATGAAAACTTCCAGACTATCATAACCACATAGTTAAGGCCTTGTGCCAAGACTACAAATAAGATTTTTCAAGGCCTTGTTCCAAGACACTAGTTTGTCTCATGAGACCTACCAATGCATCGAGGAGCTATAGCAGGCTCCACCGGTGACTTACTAAGTCTAATTCATTCCTCATATGAAAAGGTCTAAACATAACAGAAACATTCATATTAAAACTGGCATACGAAATGTCAATACTATACCCATAAAGTATAAATGGTATAAAAATAATACATCTATAGTCAAACATATCCCAAAACCTTCAATAAAATATGTATTACTTGTATCATAATAAATCAACTTCAAACAAGTTTAAAATCCATTAACGGATTTTGACATAGATGAAAATGTTTTGTAAAATTCTTCGAAATAAATATCTCTTTTACATGAAAACATTTAAAAGTAAAAAAAATTAGAAAGGAAGACATTTGAATACAATTTTGAATCAAAATGTCTCATACCACTTTGATACTTTTTAATGTAATTAACATTTTAAAAGAATCATGCCCATTTAAATAAATCATTAAAATCATTTTGAAAACATAGACATTAATGGGAATGGTTTAGAAGAATAAATATTAAAAACATTTTAAATGATGTTATAGTAAAAATTTCCTTAATAGAATCCCTTTGAAAACTATTTAATGAAACATGGACATGGATAATAAATATGTCCCAGTAGTTACTTACGTAAAATCAACCTCGGATAATAAAGATATTGTGAAATAAACCCTTACCTTGTTTCTTTTCCTTGGTCGAGGGTAGGTTAACCTCCTATATAATGGTGAAATAATTGTTATTAAATTATATAATAATCATTTAAATTAATATGATATCATATATGATCTTTAAACATTGCTTTGTAAATAATATATTAGTATTATCGTTGTTTTGGGTGTTAACTTACTTGTTTTGTTTTATATGTTTTGTTACATAAGCCATGTTTTTTATGGATAAGATGTATCATATTCATATCCAGAATGATATCAAGTCCTTAAAAATTATTTTTAATTATTAAATGAGAATTAGACTTTAATGGATACGATGGGGAATGAATCTCATCGCGTTCGTGGAGACGGTAGTCCGTACATTCGCACGAGCAACCATATCATTATTTTGATATTAAAATCGTATATAATTGGATGTTATATCATATATACAAAATAATTATAATGTTATATTTATTGTTTATGTCAATTACACATCATTATCATACCCATCCATATAATAATGTAATGAATAACAATGACACCACGACGTGGAGATGGTAAGCCGTACGTACGCACGTATAGTGACATGTCATTCAAAGGATGGATAGAATAATAAATATGGTTGTACCATATTTATAATAACATAAAATTATATAGAATATACTGGATTTATAACTTTAGAATGGAAATAACAAATAAATAAGATGTTGAATAATAAATGAACTTGAAAGAGGGTGGTGAAAACATTATCTCTTCATCAGGTTCTTCCTCTTGATTTGATCAAAAGGGATCATTGGGTTGGATTTATGATCAAACTAAGGAATCTAGGTTGAAGTGAGGGAAGTTGGGAGGATATTTTGGTAGGGGTTGGCCGATCCAAATGGCTTTGAAGGTATGAATTAGAGAAATGGAGGAGTGCCCTTTTATAAGAGGGGTGAGGGGCACCTTTGGAAAAGCTAAAAATATTATTTTATAATAAATTCATATTCGGTTTCTAATGGCTAAAAACTAATTACTTTCAAGTATAAGGTGGGGTATGGGTAAAAAAAACTCAACCAAAAGGGTTTAGACAGATTTGGGTCAGTTTATTAACATCACCTTTTAGTTGTAACTCTTAGTTAATTAGTTTGACATTTACCATGTCTCTTTGTAGTTTTATATTATATGGTTAATAAACTTACTATAAACTTATAAGAGACCCCCAAGTGGTCCATTATTGATACACCTATCATTATATTAGTCCTTTGGCCGAATCATATAATTTTAGGAATAGAATATCAATTACTAATATAATATTTTTTTGAAAAACACTTTTTTGACAAATTTGACACTATTGTGTATTTTATTTTTGATAAATTCATAATAGAATTATTACATCAAAATAAATTCATATAACCACTCTTAATATGTCATATTAACCTATAAAATTAGTTTAATTCATAAAAAGTTTCAAATTACATTTATTTGGATATTTACAATATCAATTATTTTAATATTTCATTAATTTGTTAATTACTGAATCACCATTGTGTCATAAAAAATTAAATTATTTAATGTATAAAAATGATAAATAAAATACAATTATGTTGGAAATATTTTTATCTTTCTAATAAACATTTATAATCGAATTTATCTTATGTATAACCCTATATTAAAAATGTTTTAGTAATTAAACATTGAATTTAAATCTTTTAACTCTTATTTTAATTAAATAATAATAAATGTCCTAATCTAATCCAAGTGGACCTAAATGATAATATTTTATTCCTAAGGATGTTTTTGGTCGAGATACACTTGTCCAATAGAATTAGGTCATGTGTTAGGGTAATATTAATAACATTTTTACCCTTAATTACCCTATTTAATTTTTACCGTGGTAAATAAAAGTAAAAAGTTATTATTCACCAAAATTATTTTTATCGTATTGAACCAAATTTTACTCATTGATATTAACTGTGTCTCTCGGATTTTCAAAATTCCACCAACAGAAGCGGTAAAATTATGTTTTTTGTGAATTTACAAATTCTCCAAGGAGGTGGGTAAAAGACGGTGAAAAGGTCGATAAAATTTTTATATATCTAAAATTACTATAAATAGAATCTAATGAATTAAGTTGAAATTATATAGGTATTATGTGTCTATTTTGACCATAATTAATTTTAATAAAATAAATAATTATTTAAATAAAAATTCGGTTTTAAAAAATAACTCAGTGTTTTTCACTATTCATCAAAAATTGAATGTTTTCAGAAAAATACCAAATATTCACCCTAAGATAATTTTGATATTCCGAATCCAAAAATGAAGTCCATTTTGAAAGATAAAATTTATAAAATTTTAAAAAGTGGTTATTACTATTCATAATGGCTAATTTGATTGGTTGTGGTGTGTGTTAAAACTCGAAGTTCCGTACAACACACACTACTGTATTATTCAAAGAGAAGAATACTGTGGACGCTTGGGGTGTTACAACCTTAATCAAGCATATCATTAGAAAAATAATACTCCCCTATGGTGCACATAATTGAGAATGTTCCAGGATCATTGAACATGGTGGGAAGTGATGGCTCTATCAATCATGAAACATTCCTCCCCAAGCTCACCTTCTCATCTCCATGAAGTTGCCTTCGGTGTGTACACAACTCCTTTAGAAACTTGGAGTACCATGGAATTTTCTTCACAACATCAATCCAAGGGATGTTAACCTGCACTTTCTTGAAAATTTCCAATATTTCCTTATAAAGTTCAGTTTCCTTTTGTTCTCTTGGCTGGCTAGCCCTTTGAGGAAATAGAAGAGGAATGGTTGGGCTAGGTGACTCATTAATGTACACATTATTTCCATTGGTATGGATTCTCTCAGGACAAGTTTCATCAACATTTGGAACATTTTTAATGGTTGGGATGGAGGTTTCTTCAGGATTGGGTTACTCTAATGGAGGATTCATTTTACTTTCTAGTTTTTTTCCACTCCTAAGGGTGATGGAACTAACATTTCCTTTATCCCTAGGGTTAACTACTGGTTGAGACAGAAGTTTACCTAAACCAAGAATTTGAATTTCACCCCCATAGTTAGGTAGTTGTCATAATTAGGTTTTGAGGTCTTGTATAGCTACCTGAGTGGTTTGTTGGAATTTAATATTGTTGGCATCCATTTGTTTCATCATATCTTCTCGGCTAGTCTCAGGATTTGGAGGGGTTTGTTGGAAAGGCCTTTGGGGTGGTTAAGGATTTCGGGGTGGTGGTGGTGGAGGACTACTCTACCCTGGTTGGTTCCATTATTGTTGAGGTTGGTTTGAATACCACCCTTACCGATAGGCTTAGTTCCCCTTCCACCCAGGGTTGGATGTATAATAAGGTTCTTGACTAAAGGGTTGGTTATAGGGGCGGCCTGAAAATATTTCCTCACAACTCTCATATATTTCCCTCAATCGAGGACATTTTTCAGAGTAGTGGGTGTTAGAAGAACATATACCACAATGGATAGAAGGAGGATATTGGGATTTCCCTTTGGAAAGAGCATGTTGTCGAAGAAGGGTACCTACCTCTTCGAACTTTTTGTCCACCTTTTTCTCGAATTCAGTACTTTGTACCTCCAGGACACCTCGAATCGATACATTTGACCTTGAACCAAATTGATGTGTGTTTTTCACCATGTTCTCAATTAGGGTTCTTGCAGCAATTGGGGTCTTATCAACTAGTGCACTACCTGTAGCATCATCGATCATATATTGATCAATAGGGATTAAACCTTCATAAAAATATTGAATTAAACGTTGATCACTTATTTGGTGGTGTGGGAAACTTGAACATAACATTTTAAAGCATTCCTAATATTCATGTAATGTTTCCCCTTTTGAATTCCTAATCCCACAAATTTTGTTCCTTATTGTTGTAGTTCGAGAGGCTGGGAAATATTTTTCAAAAAAAGGCATTTCATGTCTACCCAACTTCTTATTGGGGAATTAACATAATATAACCAATCTTTTGTTGTGTCTTTTAATAAAAAGGGAATTCCATTAAATTTACTTGTTCTTCATCCATATTTTTAGGTTTTAATGTAAAACACATAGTGTGAAATTCTTTTAAATGCTTTTGTGGATCCTCTCTAGAATGTCCATGGAATCTTGGTAATAGGTGAATTAAACTAGATTTTAGTTCAAAATTGGGTGCCTCTCCTTGTAATTGAATATAGGTGGGTTGGATAAAAACATAAAGAGAGGTTAGTTCTTTTAGTGTTCTATTGTTTTCATCCATGTTATTCACGTTAATTTCAGTTTTAATGTGGGTTACCGAAGAAGAAGAATAAGGATCAAGATGGGTGTTGATGTTTTGTGCGTCCTCCTTCAAAGGTTCCTCTTTTGTATCTTAGGGTCTCTGATGTAGGATCCTCTCTGGTTTGGATTCGAAAGGTTGTAAGTCTCCCAGAGTAGAATGTGTCATGCACCAAACCTACACAACAAATAGATCAGAATACAAAAAAGACAGATAGAGGTATAAGATAAAACAAATAAATATTCACAAAAATTACAAACAAAACTTATAAAAAACACGCACTAAAACCAAAGTGATCTCTGGAAACGGTGCCAAAATTAGACCGTGATATCATGAAAAGTCAAATTTATTATGATTTTGATATTGATTTATAGTCTAGGTAATAGCCTAGTTCATCTCTCGAGGAGCGTTGTTAGGTTTGGAGTATGTATTTTTTAATAAGAATTACTAAAAGAGGGGGGGGGAGGTTTTGAAAACAGATTTAAGTAAATTACCTAATTAAAGAGATAAATAGTTGAAAAATAAAGGTGGTGAATTAATAATTATGAGAGAATAATATCATTTCATGTTCACTACACATCTTGGATAGTTCATTGTTCTGAAAATTTAACATAGTTTTGTTTAATTCATTGGTTGAAGGTTGTCAAGATCTTGACTCCCCTCTTGACTCTTCAAACGATGCTTAAAGAACAACCCCTTGGAAAAAAATCGTGTTTCCAAGATTTGGTTGTCAAACATAGAATAAGAGGTCTACCAAATAATACTTAAATATTATGTATGTGTGAAATAAATTGGATTATTGTTTTTTCCAATCGAAACAACCCAAGATTCCCACTTGAAATCTCATCCTAATCGGTGTTGAAATAAAAAGAATTTCACTTAATTATATCAAATGAAATGTAATCAGGGGGAGAATGTCAAGAAACATAATAAGTGAAATATTTAGAACACAAATTGTACAAAACTAGTAAAAGAACATGTGCTTTAACTCCATCCCATGTTTGTGTAGATCCCTCGAAATGATTGTCCACTGTTTAGCTTGCCATTGAGAGGAGGAGGAGGCTTGGGTGGAACTCCCTCTTCATCCTTGATTACCTTATGAGGATAGGGGCCTCCAGAACTCCTTTTATGATGAGAGTACTTATTTGGGTCTCCAAAATACCGGAGATTTTCCTCCTGGCCGAACTTTTAAATGAAGAGCCCAAGGATCCATTTTATTGGAAAATGGGAAGGTTGTTTTGAGCACACATAATTCTTAAATCCAATTGTCACAAGTGTTTGAACCTCTAGAAAACCTTATCTCAATTTGGAAAAAATACCAAATTTGTATCCCCACCTCTTGGATGTCTCCACCAAAAGTTGGGCATATATTGGACACCTATATCCTGAGATATGGACCGATCACAGCACACCACTTTTGACATCGTGCAGATTCGGTGTGCTGGACAGATCAGGTTGGTTGGGACACTAGATGGCTGAATGAGTCTCAAGTTCCTTCATAATAAATGTAGCCCAATATAATTTAGACAAGATCACAAACTATCATCCCAATTGGATGCACGTTATAGTAGAAGTGTGTGGATTAATTCACTGGTGTGTTTGGATACTGCCCAGTTTGGCCCATTTCTCTTGGACCTCATCATGGGTCCTCCAAATCACCTTCACCATCAATGAAATTGTCAAAAAAAGTATCATTGGAATTTTTAACAGTGATAAATAAAAAATAATTGAATCAAAAATTTAGTTCATTTTGTTATTATATTTGTAATTTATAATAAAAAATCAGTTTAATACAATGGTGTAAGGGTGAAAATGACATAGTGAATCATAGTATGATCAAGACCTTATTTAAGGGTTCTTGGTTATTGTTCACAAGGATCCATATTTGGATAGATAGGATCAAATATTATTTGAGCCTTTAATTTTTGTAATTTTTTACCTGTGATATACTGCACAATGCTTCTATTTATATTTCACAGACTAGACGTGTTATAGACACTGTTGGTGGCGGCCTACTGAGTGTTATCTCACACCCTGTTTGAGCCACCATTGGGTACCCGAACATACTTAATGGATACAAAAAGGGACCATTGGAAGTTCCAAATTTATGATTCTTGAATGATTATGCTTAGGATTAGGAGAGAACATGACCGACAAAGGATCATGATGCTAGCTAGATATAGTTATTTTTGGTCTTTTTGTAACTTTTGATTCATGTATTGTATTGGATTCTAATATAAATTTTTTTATATATTGAAGATACATGACATGATCATCATGTTATACATGAAAGTTTTTTTTGGATATACTATTATTAGAGTATTCTAGATTTAATATTATGTTTCAATTTATATTATGCTTCCTCTACTGATATATATGTTATAATGCTGTGTTACACTCTAACATGAGGGAATTTTCTCCCCACAGACACACCCTAGGACCTCACTGCTAGTCATCAACCTTTTTCATATGGGAATGCATTGTTGAGTCCATGTCACCCACCAGATTGGGGAACCATATAGTGGAATCTAGGATGGGATGTTACATCATGACTAATATCTTGACATCAACTTGAGTATGCTGAGAGACCATAAAATATATTCTGAGCTATCTAAATATTTTTTTATGATTTCATGAAGGTACCCAAGAGTTATTGTGGGAGAGAAGTCTAAAGGTAATCCAGATAGTATGGATTGAAACATTTTACATTTTATAGTAGTGAACCTCATTGTGATTTGAAACTTAGTGTAACACCCCAAGATTTCATAGTAAGTTATTTTCTTTAAATTCAATATCTTGTGCTACACGCAACATTGAGTTCGTGTGCACCACCACTAACCAAACTAGCCGTTCAAAAGCAGTTATGAATAGTATTAACTAGATTTTGAATTTTATATACTCCATATAATTTTAACTTAAGTATTATGTGTTTATTAGACATATTATAAGAACAAATTCAATTTTTCAGATAATAAATGTATTTATCAAAAAAATCAATTTTACCACCTTCTAATGGAGAATGATTTTTAAATCCAATATTTGACCCTTTTACATATTCATTTTGACAAAATAAAATTTTTCTTTTGAATCAGGACATCAAAATTTACTTTGGGAGAAATTTTGGTATTTTTCTAATAATATTTATTTTTTTATGAATTGTGAGAAATAATGTATTTTAATTCAAAATTTCCTTTTAATCTAATTTATTTATATGGTTAGATAATATTTTAAATTGGGTTTTAAGTGTAATTAGATTATATTGTTACTCTTTAATCCAATGTTGGTCATTGAAATTAATTTTACTTTGAATTTATACATAAAAAAGTGTCAATCATTTTATAGTTATTGTTTCTTAAAAATATGATATTTATTTTGACAACAAGAATTAATTTTAAATTAACTAATCCAGATTCTATGTTTTTAATTTGGTAAAATAGATATCATTTTTTAATTTGGAATATCAAATATAACTTAGGTAGAATTTTTGGTATTTTTCTGAAAAACGTCAATTTTTGATGAAGAGTGAAACAACTAAGTAGTAGTTAAAAATCCGACATTTTCATTTAAATGAAACATTTCCACTACTGTGAATTGAATTTCAAAAATCCAAGATATATGGTAGTTATTAGTAAATATAATTTGATTCAATAAGATGAAAATAATTTTTGGTGAATAGTAACTTTGGACTTTTATTTACTGCTATTAAAGGTAAATAGGGTAATTCAAGGTAAAACAAATATTATAATAATACCAAATTACCTTAAAACCTATCCTAACCTTATTTTATGAGTCATGGCCGACCATGGAAATCCTTGGGAAGATTTGGGTACCCCATGGAGCCACTTAATAATGATAATGACACTTTATTTTAATTAACTTAAAGTGAAGACAAAAATGACATTAACAAATATCTGTTTAGTATATCAATTTTTACAAGGGGTTATATAAGTCATATTTTAAACTATAAATAATAATTGTAAATATAAAAATATTTCCTCCATTATGGTATTTTTTATATAATTTTAGGACATCAAATAAATTAAATTAGTTATGACACAATAATGATGTAGTATTTACCTCATAAATAAATGATTTAAAAAAACATGATTATTAATATTAAGATAATAACCAAAACCTGTAAAAATTTTATTAGATGATTTTATTTAGACCATGAGTCATCTTATCTTTGACTTTAATTAGTTTTGGACCTTTATAAACAGAATATAACTATATAATAAAATAATATTTTTACACTTTCCTAAAGAGCCTCTCATCCCCCTTATAAAAGGACACCACTTATAACCCATTCCACACACCTCTCAAGCCCCTTGGCTCGTCCAAACCCTAAACATATAATCTCTCAATATCCCCCTCTTACTCCTATAAGCCTTACCTTAGGCTTAAGGCACTTCAAGAAGTCCTTTTGGTTCAATCCAAAGGAAGTTACCCAAATTAAAGGTAACACTTTCTCTTAAGATATTTTGTTTTATTTTGTTTTATTTTACTTCTCCAACCCCCTAAAAAAATTTTAACAACACTATTGTCCTCAATATACTAGTATGTTGTCATGAGAAGGATTCTAACTACACTTACACACACCTCCGTCTAATTGGAGAAGAACATATTATTTCTGTGTATGACAATCTAACGCCTCACGAGACAATGATTTTTTAACTATCTCTTAACGACTCACATGGTGGCCACTAAGATGTAACTTTATTTATATATGATATATATATTATGTTTATGTTTTCTTTATGCTTCTTTATCTTCCATTTATATCATTATTTTATGGTTTCCATTATGGGTAAAACACGATAATTTCATTTGAGGAAGTGCGGACTACCGCCCCCTCAAAATGATATGACTCATTAATGCCATATGTGGGAAATATAAAGGATATAATTAATGATATTATAAATTATATTATACTGGAATTATAATATACCTACATATCATTATGTTTTAATTCAATTAAAATACAAAATAGAAATGAAAGTAGCGTTCATGCGTATGTACGATTTACCGTCTCCATGAACGGTACATTTCATTTCTTTTCTCCAAATGTTATGTACTCTTATAAATATATATATATATACTGTATATATAATATTTATATGATATATAAATCATTTATATCATTTTGGAGATAATAGACTTTTGACCACATGGAAAAATTGTAATTATAACAAGTTCATTTTTGACCCAAGTTCCCAACATCGATAACATATCCAATACGAACTCAAATAATTAACTAATTGTTATAGAAAGGAAATAAGTGATATAAAAGGAATAATAAACTTGAAAATTTTCTTAATCAATTAGAAATTAGCTTACGTTTATTATTCAGGAAGAACAATGAACATACAAGATAAGACGGACTTTAGGTAATAGGTTTCTAATGTCACTTTTAATTCTGTGAGATTTCCATTGTTCACCACTTATTTATTGGATGTGGTGTACTGTATACTTACATTTGATATATATTATCATGATTATTTTTATATTCATGGTATTCTGTGATTCATTTGGTGGTTATAAAATTTTGGTCATACGACTCGATTGATTACAACGAATTTAGAGTTTTTCATCTCACTTTTTATTCCCATGAGATTAATGCTATATTGGACACTATTTCCTTTTGTGTAGAATATGTACTGTTCAAGATTTTATTATTGGTGTAATATAATTTAATTTATGGGTATTTACATCTTCATTGTATGATCCTTTTTTCATGGGTTATATGTTTCATAAGTTACCCAATCGGTAAGGGAATTTCAAATTTCAATTTTCACTCAGTGGGATTTACACATACTTCATTGATTATTTTACTCAAATAGTATGTGTGGAATCACTATTTATTATTTATGTAGTAATTTATACCCCACCTTTTGTGGATATACTTTTGATACACATAATCAGTCCATTGATAATTTCTCAAGTCATTGATATAAACATGATGGTAACTCAATTTCCATTCTGTAAGTTAAACATCCAAGTCATTGGTGTTGTTTGTACAAGAATATGTGTGAATGTCCTATGATTGATTTACACTGAATATACAATAATATTGAGTGTATTTATATTATTCACACATAATTATGTCATTGATTTATCCTTTACCTAAGGATACTGTCTTTATAAGGGATTTCATCTCAATTTACATTCATTTGAGACTTCTTTGTTGTTATGCACCAATTACCTTTTATATGGTGTATATACTATCCTTTGACATAGTATATAACGAAATACATTATTCTAAATATATTATAAGGTTTTTATTACCTCAATTATTTGTATTTAAGCATCTCTCATTTGGTTAGGAACTCAAACTAAAATATCATTTTAAATGTTTTAAAAATTTACTCTTCTAAATCATTCTCATTAATGTCAATGTTTTGAAAATGGTTTTAAGGATTTATTTATATTGACATTAATTTTTTAAAATTAAAATACCTTTTAAATGTTTAAAAGTGGTATGGGACACTTTGATTCAAAAATATATTTTTAAATGGCTTCTTGACAAATAGTGTGACTTTTAAATGTATTCAAGAAAAAGGGGTATTTTTCTATCAAATAGTTTTGATGATTATTTTCATCTATGTCAATATCCTTCATTATTCTTGATTGAGGTTAATCTGTTACAATAAAATCTTCAATATTGTATAGATTTAGTTCTGTTTGACTGTGGATTTTCTATTTTTATACAATTCATGGTTTGTGGATAAAGTATTGAAATTTCTTATGCTAGTTTTAATATGAATGTTTATGTGATGTTTCAAAATTTCCATATGAGGAATGCATTGGACTTAGTATGTGACGGGTGGAGCCCGCTATAGCTCCTCGATGCATCAGTAGGTCTCATGAGACAAACCAGTGGCTTGGAACAAGGCCTTGTCATAATCTTATTTGTAGTCTTGGCATAAGGCCTTGACTATGTGGTTATAATGTCCAGAATTATGAATTCTATCATTATGAGATTAGATATTAATATTTCATGTGGTTATTTGACTATTAGAATACCCATGAATATGTTTTATTATTTCATTATTTACTCAGCTCATATTCCTGCCATAAAGAGTTCATGTTTATTATTTGTAAAGTCATGTGTTTTGAATTATTCACCATGCCTAATGTTTAAGTAATCTTCCACTATATTGCTTACTCTTATTGAGCGTTTGATCTCACCACTTTATCATGATTCATTTTCCCAGGATATGAAGCAGTTAGTTATGAGTGACTTGTTGGAATTATCTTGGAAGCTTGGATGTTTCTAATGGAATAAATTAGTGTTGTTTTTCTTTTCAAGTTATAGTGTCTAACTTATGTATGTATATTGTTTCCAAGACTACTAAACCGATCAATCCTTTAGGACTTGATTCCTTGTAATCATGCCAATGTATTAAAATAATGCACCGACTCCTGGATTCTGGGGTCGGGGCGTTACACTCAGTGATCACCATGTGATACATTATCGGGAAGTGGGCATGAGTGATGTGTGGTTTCTGTGTTAGAGATCCAATATCATCAGGTTATTATCTATGAAATATTTTATGTTTAGTGATGGATGTAGAAAGGGCTATGGTGACCAGGAACTAATTTTCCTGGTGTGATAATGAGGAACCCCCCAAGGTACAGAGTGGGACATAGCTCGCTGGTGGATAACCCTCATGCAATAAGTTTCATGGTATCTTGATACCAATCATTGGATGGTTATTTTGGTTTTCATATGCTATTAAATCAATGGAACAATATATGAATGATTTTATTGGTAAATGACATCAATTGATTCTAAAATGGACTTGGTAGAGTTTATGTGAGGGCATCAAACCCAGGAGGGATTGTGATGATCCAAGGGCAGTGGATCAGGAATGTACTGATGTTTGTGTTGTGGCATGATGAAATAAATGGTTTAATACAGAGACTTCATCGGAAGCCAGTTACAGACTTTGATGTATGCTCTTGAGACAATATCTATATTCCTTGGATGAAGGCATTGAGATTTGGTTTTGGTAACACATCAGTTGTTGAAGCCAAGAATCTTAAAAAGTAGTTGGATGTAGGTCCTTGAAACGAATTTTTCAAATAGTTTGATTCAGTTGGTGATGATCCTCATAGGTCACGACATTTGGTTGAGGTGAGTATAATGTAAAGTTTAGTCGGGGAATTTCATGGAAAATCTGACGTGACCAAATTAAGTGTGGTCAGTTGGAAATCATCCATTTTGTTGAAATTGAGTACTAAATTCAGAGTCAAAATGTCTGATCAGATGTGATGAGATGATCATCAAGTTAGGATCATCGTTGGGATTATAAGGACATGATTTAATAGGCATTTTTTAGGGCGGAAGTACAATGGTTCAGAAATTAGCTAACAGAATATGGAATCTATGGTGTGAAATTCCATCGGCTGATTAATGAAAGTGAAAATAACATGATTATTTATCATTTTATACGAGCTCAATTATGCTTCATCTTAGTGTTTCATTGGTGGTTATGAGCATTGTCTTGGGTTTTCTGGTTATGTAATGTAATATTAAAGTGACATTTGGAGGTGAGTTGGGAACTGGATATGAAATGTGGTCATTTTTGTGGGAAATTGATGATCCAAGTAGGTTTGGTATTGTTTTCATTATCCATCAAGGACTCTATAGGGGTGAGAAGGTTGTAAGATCCCGTGTTTTGGATGGGTTGAAACTTTTTAAGGTTTTTTAGTTTTTCCTTTGGTGGAGGGGGGAAATATTAAACTGATATTTATAATGGATTTAAAATAGTTTAAAATCTTGAAAGTATTGTTTTTAGACAAGGTTTAAGACTCAAGAGGTGTCTCAAAAATACAAATGGGTTTCAAGAGAACAATGCTTGAAAAAACTAGTTTATGGAAAGATAAGGTTTGCATAAGTTTAGTGCACGATTAGTGATAACCAAGTCCCTAAACCATGAAACCATGGAAGGATGTTACATTATTTATCAAAACATGAACCCAATGAGGAATAACCATGGAAAAAGATGACAAAAATTTAGAGTTTAAACTCGTGTCTTGCGCATGGTTAGTATAACCATCTCCCTTGCCCATGTGTGGTGTTGATACTAGGCAATGGCAAGGGAACAATTTGTGCATGGTTTTTTTAACCATACAATTGAACTATGTGGGGTGTGGTTCTTAGGAAGTGTGATCTACATGGTCGGTGGAATATTATTCAAACCATGAGGCCTATTATTGATTCTTTTAAAAAGGGTGAAAATTACTATTTCTATATCCAAACATTAAATGTTTTTACCCATTTCCACCCTCATTCAATCAGGAGGTCCCCTGTATGTTCCCTCATCGTTCACCTCTTCCATGGAGTGTATATACTTCATTCATGGTCAAAATCAAACACTGTCATATGTGTTTCATGCATAATAGTGATTCTATAACTCCCCTTTCTATATTTCATTGTATTCTTCATCCTTCTTTTTATTATAGTTATGTTAGATAATATACCCTATTATAGGGTGTTTTCTTGGTTCTTATTTTTATATCATTTTATCTGTAGTCAAAGGATAGCATTGGATGATTGTATAATCTTAAGAATGAAGTAGGCGGTCTATAATTTTTTTTGAAAATGTCCCATCATTTAGAAAATAGTTATCACTGTGTCCCACACAAGAAATTCCTTATATTGCTCCTAAAATATAAAATGAGTTAAATTAAATTTTTAGTCAAAGAATATGATGTTCTTAACCCCATTAACATGGTTATTAGTTGGTTATCACAACATGGGACACCCATTGGGGTGTCTCTTATCTTTTTCCCTTGATTAATAATGCTTATAATTAACCAAAACACTACTCAGTGAATTAGTCTCGACTCATAAAAGGTGAAGTGATTAGTTCAGAAAAAATTAATTGTTGGATAAAAAGATAATAAACTTGGTCATTTCAAAATTATTGAATGTAATAGTTGAAAATTTTTCACTCATAAGTGAAATGAGAAATAAAATCAAATTAAATGTTTGGTCAGTTAGATAAACCCCTCTGTTTATTAATATTTTACTTCATGTTTGACTATTATGATAGTCAAACTTAAGTTGATAAATTGAATGGTAATGTGGCATGTATTATCAAAATGGAAATTTTTTTATCTGTAAGTGAATTGAAAAATATAATTATCATGATTAATCATATTATGACATGGATGTTTCCTATAACCAATGTTTAATTATTAAATGTAAAATTCCTACTTACTAGGTTATTCCTTGGGATATACTTATATTTCATTGAAAAATGTCTAATATGGGATAGTAAGTCACATTAAATTGAATGGAATTATGATATGAATTTTTTTATCAAAATAGTCGGACGCAAAATTATTTATTAATGGATATGACGTTCTGTATTTTTTATTTATAATTAATGGACATGACACTACATATTATATATCATAATTGTTGGACATGGAATTCCTTATTCTTGGACATGGAACTTCTTATTATCATATTTTATGGCATTATTAGACATGAAATTCCTTATCATTATTTATTCAATTTCTGTAAATGTCATTACTTTACATTTATCTAAAAAGGATAGAAATTAATCTTCAAGGCCCTTGATTTATATGCATAGAATGTTTTCGGTTATTTAAATGTAGATCCATATGGTCATCATTGTGTTTGGAAGCCTTGGTTTCTCCTTAGATCGCACAAAACTACTGTTATGATGGATGCCTAAGATTATATCTATACTCCCTATTTATATATTTATATATTCTTGTTTAGAAACAATCTGGGTTAAACTGATGTAGGTATAAAAAGCTAGCTGTCCTCTTAGGAACCTGATCTCAATATGGGTAATATTTACATCATTTTTTACTATCCTTATTTTTTATACTGGAAAACTTATTCATTTTATATTACTATACTATTAATTCATTAGACACCATTGTTTTTGGCCTATTTTGTTTTACTCACACCATATTTGGGTAGTTGTTAGCTACACAGGTTGATATTTTGGTTGTAGGTTAAGACCGTGGATTACTCCTCTTTCTTGTTACTCTTTAAAAAATGGGTTTAGACGTGCAGTTGGGGGTGATCATATACCTAGGATGCCTATTAGAGTTCGATACTTCATTTATTTATTTATTTTTAGTTTTATTCTATTGTATTTTACAAAATTTAGGTTGACTATTTGAATTATAACTCACATGTTCATGCATTGTTGGTTTTATTGGTACTTATTGTTTCAATTTTCTATTTTCAAGGAATTATTATTATCTTACATTTAATTTCATTTCTTAAGATTTTGTTGTATTAAGTACTGATCCCAATGGTATATTCTACCCATTGTATCTATGTTAGACCATCACTTCTAATCAGTAGCCTTGGGTGTACGCGGAGGTATGCTAGAGGCCTTGTCACCTACTGGTCCGATTACTATTTATAGAGAAAACTAGGCTGAGATTTGATATATAATGATAAAGTTAATGAACACATACCATAAACTATTGAGGTGTGAAAAATACCATCAATTCATCAGAAAATAATGTAATATGATAACATTATTATTTTAATATTTTCTTAGAGTTAAGGAATGCCTTTACCATATCGACTAAGAACATAAGAAAATATAGTTACTTGATTTTTTTTCTATTTAATAAGGAGAATTTCATCCCTTGGTTTTTCTTCAATAAATTTTCACTAATATCCTAAATCTTACTCTTGTAAATGAATATTCAGGTGAATTTTTCATTCATGGAGCATTTAAATAAACTTATAACTGATCACCTGATCAACAAAAATGATAGAAAGTTATTCCTCTTGTTTGTAGACATTAAGGGATGGACGGTAAACCTAGAGTCGAGGAGTCGAGGCTTCCTCCTTCATTGTGAGGACGGAGGCCTTCGAGCTGATCCACCCCCCCCAATGTTGGGGAGAAATCTCTAATGAATCATAAGGGTTCGGTCCATTTTCTACCTTTCTCAGACCCTGACCTACTTCCTCCATTCCCAGAATCATCCGTATGTCCTAAAGTGCCGGATCTCATCGATGGTCTCCCCAATATACATTTGTCATCTTCATAGACCACAACAACCACAATGCTCATAAACCTCACTTTTATTGCTTGGTTTATTCATAGGCATCCATTGGTGGACTCATTCAATAGGTTTGTCTTCAATTCCTAGAATTCATAGGAAATGGTGATGGTTGGTTTGGTTGATAGGCTATATATTGTGATTCGGTTTGGTTTGAAGGAATATCTCATTCGTGCCTTGTCGAGTACTCCCCACAACTTTTATGTCTACCGGTTCTTCATGTTTAGGTGGTCCTTGATTTTAATACGGATCACGGTGTTTTTACTCATGCGGTCTGGGAACGTTTCCCTCATTTATCCCTTCTATTTCATAATCTCCCTATCATTAGGATGCTGGGTAACCTCGTTGGTAGATAACTTTTTTCGGACAGTCGTACTAACTCCGCTTTCCATCCTATGAACTCGTGGGTCTGCATTGAATTATATGTATTTATGTTACCTTATGTGTATATTTGGGTCACAATTGGAGAGTTATACCTATGCAAGTAAGATGTGGTGTAGGAAAACTAGTTGTATTTTTCTCGATCTGCAATAGGCTGGGTCACGCTTTGGATTTCTATCATCGAGATGTTCAACATGCTGATTGGAAGGTGGGTAAAGTCATTTGAATAGATTACAAGGCTCATGTTGAAGATGGAATGGTGAATCAGTAGGCTTTGGGGATGGAATGAAGTAACTGAGGTGCCAATGACTGCAGTGGCCGGTCTGGGTTGGATGTGATTCAGATGTCTAGGGATGGGGAGGGGAACCAGCAGGACAGAAACATGTGGGTGGCCAATGTGCCTTTGGAAGATGGCTTGGGGGCTCCATTAGTATATATGGTAGTAGGGCCTATGATTAATCCTAAGGTCTCATAGGTTTTAAATAGGTTAAGGCAAGACATTGCAGGCCCTTCCAGGTCAAGGAAAGAGTTGGAAGGCCCCTCTAATGAAAATGGAATGGTTTCATTGAAATGTATGGGGGTGAATGATGGCTCGACACATATGCGAGCTGAAAAATAGATGGAGGGGGTATCAATGGTCTTTTAATAAAGGGGGTAAATGAGGTGAATGTGTTTGTTCCTCCTTCTGATGAGGTGATGTACTCAGGTGGCCTAGAGAAGGGAATGCAGAGGCCCGATAAGGGTGTGCTACTTTCAGATAAATAGGTGGGGCAGGGAGGATCTGGTTTGATTGTCTGGAAATCTATCTGGTTGAGTATTATATTTTAGGGCCTAGTAGATGATGCTGAGAACCTTGATCTAAATAAATAATTGAATGATAATGATGGTCATATGAATAATATTATTGGGGATGCTACCAGCCATTCGACAGGTGAGGATGGAAGCCTGAGGAGACCTAAAAGTAATAGGTGGAGTAGAAGTAGGGATGATTCATCCTCTCTACTGCCTCCATTGGAGACTTGATCTTCTAAAAATATGAATTTCAGGAAGGTATAATTAGAGGGAATGGGTGTCTAGACCCTGGAAATTGTGTTAATATCTTAAGAAAAGGTGGGGGACTTTGTCTTGATTCTTAATGCGAATTAAGAGGAGGCATAAAAAATGATGGGTAGGTTTATAAAGGTAACTCTAAACGAGGAACAATACTCCTAGATCGACAAGCAGGATCTCATACTATTAGGGGGATTCAATAATGGGAGGATCAGCCTTGAGGAGTGCTTCCAGTCCTAAGATCACATGGCTTTTGAATTTAAAAATCTGCTGGTGAGTGAGCTTGGCCTTCATGTTAATTCTATCTCATGGAAACTATGTAGGGAATTGAACTCTGGTGATCTCAAACTAATTTTCAATAATAATTTTTTAATGTGGTGGAATTTTTGATTAGATTGGGAGGTACACTGGATCGGGTGGGTTTCTCTTGGTGGAATTTTCCTCTTTTGATGTGACTCCTTGGTGGATTCCACTGGCACTCTACATGGGTCTACATCAGATGGGGTTCATATCATTTTTTCTACACCGGTGCATTCCATCTAGACTTGGTCATATGAGAGGGTATAGGTTTTCCATTAGTTCTGTGCCCGTTTATTTTTTTCATGATACTGTCTACTGGGTGGTCATGCATGGATATAGGTTGGTCATTATGATATTGTTTCTAGGGAGAAGCAGACCATATATTTTTTTCTTGGGTTTTGTTTT
Source organism: Viscum album (assembly GCA_963277665.1). NCBI lineage: Eukaryota > Viridiplantae > Streptophyta > Magnoliopsida > Santalales > Viscaceae > Viscum > Viscum album. The sequence goes on along the minus strand of OY728139.1, from coordinate 74,649,013 downwards.
GGTTTTATCTGTTGTAATTCTGCTCTATTTGGTTTCTCAATTTTTCTAAAAAAGTATTTTGATAATAAAAATATTAATTTTCAGTCAGTTCAACATATATTATTCCATAAATAAATAAACATACTTCCCAAATAACCTTAATAACATCAACATTGAATAATTTTTTAAACTAAAAGGTTATCTCATACCATTTATCTTACATACCCAAAAATATTATATAATTATTTCCAAATAATTCTTTACATTAAGCTTAAGGATTACATATACATCAACCCTATAAAATGTCTCCCAAAATATCATTAATCAACTAAAAATCCCATCACTTAAACCTTAAAAATTATATATATGAAATTGAACTTATGATTTACCTTAACTCTTAAGTTACCCCTCATGAAAACATCATAATCTCCCAATTTATCTAAATCCTACTACAATACGAACTATAATAGCCACAAACCCACACACTTGGATCCAGTGCTAAAAAAATAATCATTACATTTCTCAATTTTACACCGATAAAAATGTCTCAGTTTCAACCATTCAAAACCTAGAACATAATTGTGAAATATTAGATCACTAACATACCAAAGTAAATTTTAGGTTTAGGGATTTATAGAATTTGGAAAAACTATTACATAATGATAATCATGTATTTAAATAAACATTTCTTCCACTAAATATTACTTATCTTATTCCACATTAAGTCTTCAACATATCCCATAAAAGACTTCACAAATGAATCCATTTTTGATAAAATTCATTTAACATCAATATTTATAACATTAGGAAGTATAAAATAGAAGAAGGGTGATATCATACACTCAGTAAGTGTAAATATAAGAATTAACAATTTAATGTCACTAGTGAGAATAAAATGAGAATAAGAGTATTATGAAATAATAAAAGTTCATGAGTATAAAATAAGATAATTAATACCCATAAAAACATAGATCAAAATTCTTGAGACATGGAATGAATATTTAACATAAGATAAGAGTCATATAAGTCAACAATAATGAGGCATGTGAAAAAATTCCTTAGAAAAGGATAAAATAGAATATGATATAGGAATAAAGAAAACGTATTGGAAACTAGGAACGTCATCATTATATCACTCTTATAATAAATATTATAAATTTAATAACCAATGTGGTCAATTCTAATAATCTCTTAGGAGAAGCTGGTAATCAGTTAATTCTACATCTTCACTCAATGCATTAGAGGGCTGTAACAAACCACCTAGTAACATATAAGACAAGTTCCATTAAGAATTTAGGTTCAATCCCCAATACCAATTTCATAAATAATTTCTAAATACCGTATCATGAGAAAAAATTATAATCTTTCAATTTTAAACATAAAAATAACCATTGTTCTTTCATAGCTTGATTTACCCTTGGAAAATAAATGGGTTCAATGAAAATATCTTCGAAACAATCATAATCTATCCAAAGAAAAAATAAGGATGGTATCATTATTTCATATACATAGTGGAGAATAAGTAACAAGAAATTTTATTATTACTAATGAAGGGAAATACCATTAAAAGATCATTAATTTTTTTCTAGGAAGATTCCCTTTCCACATTGAAAATCGCTTTCAATAACTAAAAATTTCTAGAATATCAGGGGAAAAAGTTTCTTTTAAAATAATATTTAAAACTTATAATGGAATATTCAAAGAGAAAATATTCCTAAAGGCACAAAAAGGCAGTGAATGCATATTTTTTAAAGTAAACAATTCCTTCACATTTTGGTAAAGAAATAAAAAATGTGTCGTACAAACAATGTTAAAAAGTTTACTTTTTTAAGACATTTTAAATAATGTAAAAGATACATGAAAAAGGAAATTATTAAATAATTCCAGGGTAAATAAAAAAAATTTTGAAATCATTTTAGAAGACATGTATATGGAAGAGAAGTATTCCTAGTATAAAATAAGGTAAAAGATGAAAATCACTTATAAACAAGTTTCTTTATGTTTCTTCAATAAATAAGGGAGAAATAAATATTAAACATGTAAACAAAATTAATAACCAGATGGAAATAAAAATATATGTTTCAATAAAATGAGACCAGATGATCCCTCCTAAATTAACATTGAACAAAGACAATACTGAAAAAACATGAGACTGTATTATAAAAATCCTTCATTTTTTTCTAACTTTTGAATCTGAATCCCATGAAAGAAATGAATTAAAATAAAATATTAATTAACATGAATATAATTATATCCATTATATAAAATTACAAGGGGAATTATATACACAACATAAAATAATATAGGTTCATAATATAAATATATGTCCTAATAAACGAAAATTTGAGATTAATAACCCTTACAATGATCATATCATTGAATTTAGAATTAATCAATTGAGAAATTATGTGTAAAAAGTTAAATCCACAAAAAATTTAGATACAAAAAAATCAAACAAATTTCATTTCACAGACAATATAATAAATAAAGAATTGATATAACCCAATGAAAGGAAATTTAGTTAATAAATCCCTTACTGCTATGGTAAATTCCAAATCAAAAACCTTGGTTGAAATAACCTAAAATAAACATAAAATATCATGAAGTTGAAGTATTAATTATATAAAATTTAAAATCTTAGAATATACAACATATAAAATAAGGTAGGTGTATAACATAAAAACAAGCCTCAATAAAGGGGAGGTGTACTCTTGTAATATTTCAAAACATTAAAATATTTTAATGTCGCATTCAGGGAAAAGTGATTCAAAATTAGATTAATTTTTCATTAAATATGATTCATGATTTAAATAAAATCATCCAATAAAATTTATACAAGTGTTCAGTTCATTTTAACCCTTTATCTATTTATTTTAACCCCCATTAACCATTTCTATACTTAACTGTGGTAATACAATTTTCAATCCTCAAGGCTTAAAAATTTAATTCTAATAAAATAATTGGTTCAAAAATGGTGCATGGATAGAATTTTAGACCATTTAACATTAAAATTTTCCTCTTTCAATATTTTTGTGATTTTTAAATCATTTAATAAAATGTTATAGAACATAAAATATCATTAAAGTCATTTTGAGACTATTCATATATTTTGACTTAAAAAATTAAAAATATGTGATTATAATATCATCTAATTAACTATAATTTAAAATTATTATTAAACATAAATTTCAAGTGGCACCATAATTATCCAATTTTTTTAAAATCATCTACTTTGAATTTTCTACTGTTTTCACAAGAAACATGTCAATACTGTGTATGTATTTAACGTAATTATTCCATTATAGAAATTTATAATAAATAATTTCATTTAAAATATTCTATTAATATTAAAAATAACCATTTATATATAACCAATATATATTTTTTATCTACATTGAAAAAATATATTAATAATTTTCAAAGAAAAGAGAGTGACATTCTGTATTTTTATTTAATTAAAATAATATATGTCCTTTTCGAAGAAAAATAGAAACAATTTCCATAGAAAATAATATTTAATGATTATGGACTACACACTCATCCAATAGATTAATTTCAATTTTAGTGTTGTTTTTAGGTCATATCACATTATTTTTAACCTTAATTACTTAATTTACCTTTATCGAGTTGACAAATATTTAGTATGATTACTATTCATAATGAACAAAAATAAAGAGGTCCTAATTACCAAATTTGAATATAATTATTAAAAATATGGAATCAATTTTTGAAGATTTAATATCTATAAGTGACAAAATTTAATTTAAGATATGAAAGAAAAATGAAATGAAAAACAATTTTTAGAAAAATACATTTTAATCCCTAAAATGAACCAATACCAAAATCATTTATAATGATGATTAAAATGTAATTAATTATATTATATGTAATTAAAGAATAATTATTATAATTTAAAATAAAATTCAAAGAATAATGGAACTTTTTAATGAAAATAAATGATGGTTTTACAAAAAACAACAATTTTCACCATTCACTGAAAAATAAATATTATCAATAAAATCCAGAAATTTCACAGTAAGATAATTTTGATATGATAATTTAAAAATTATTATTTTGAGAAAATAAAATATATAAATGTGCTATAAATTATTTAAAATTTTTTCTAAAAAAAGCAATGAAACCCATTTTCAAATAAAATGTATTTTTGAAATATAAAACGACTTTACAGAAAATTAAGTACTTATTTTTTTGATTATAAGATATACCAAATTTATAATTATATTTCATAATATGGTTACTAATATTCATAACTTACAATTTAATGGAAATGTTATAACAGTCACATTTAAATAATAATATTTTTATAGTATATCACAATTCATATAAAAGCTCATTATTGCAAGTTAAGAAAGCTATCGAGCATAGTGTTATTTTAAAATCATAGCTAATTAAATTAGGGGAAAAGGAAGAAGATAAAAAGAGATATAGTTTAGGAGAGGTTCATCCAACCATCAACAAGCATATATGTACCCTTTCCATTGTATGAAAGTAGTCTTTATAAAGCCCTTAAGGAAGATCCTTAAAAGTTCATGCATTAACTCATGAATTTCAATGCACGAGTTAATGATTTGAGCAGTATAAAAATTCAGCATATGAATTAACTCCTCCCAAACATTTCATCTTATTAAACAACCCACTAAATGATAGACAATGTGTAAAAATGGATCGGGTATCCAACACCCATGATAATAAAATGTTTCTGTTTATATATCATCTTATATATATATAAATCTTTGGGGAATATTACCATGAATACCCCACTTGAAATAATATATAAAAGATTTGGTTCCATTTCACAATATATTGTATCGTATAAAATAACATATGAATTCATATCAAAAATTTATTTTAGTATATTTTACAAAACACTTTTGGATAGCTATCATTAACATCATCGTGTATCATATTATATGAAATACCTTATGAATACCCATCTAAAAGTTTTTTTGATTAAATATAAAACACTTTTAGAGTAGCTCTCTAAGTCAAAATCAATATCCATTTAGTCAAACATAAAGTGTTTCCCCAGGTTCTTTTATGGTATTGACAATAAATATGAGTCTACAGATTCATATATATAAGCAAAGAGAAGCCTCTAGCAAAGCATCAATGATAATCAATATATAAAGGGGTCTTGCATGGTCTATATCAAACACATGTATCTGTATACCTATGTCTACTAGTCTACATCATATACAAATGTTCTGTCTCATATTTTATCATTTTCCAAGACATCGAGTGACCATGGGAGATAGAGTCTGTCAATCCCATATAGACAACTCATCTATTCTAGATTCTCAAAGTGTAGATTGATTTGATTGATGAATACATCAAATTTAATTCTACCTTAGGTATGACAAGATAAAATTTAACTTATCTAAATAAATATAAAATAACTAGGTGTATTCACACACCCCCAAAATATAAATCAAGTAAGGGCACATATGTCACACTCATCATACTAGAGGAGAAATCCCATATTGGTTAGCACCAACTGATGGCATGATCAGAAACATACCCAACCACCCCCATATAGATAAGTCAAAATATAAAATTTCTTAAGTTGGTTATCAAACTACAAAGGATCTCATTCTAGGTATCTTTCCAATCTCTGGTATTGGGGACTTAAATATTATCCATGTACACCTTGTATACCAAAGACATCTGTATGATACTCCATATGGTATACATAGTAGGTCATCTATCACACATGAAGAATCTTATTATTTGTTTTGTGCCTCATGAGCATATTTTATATCTCTATATGATAATATTACACATGATAACTATAAAATCATATCATAACCTATAATAATCCATGATGAGCATTAGTTAGGGATAAACTCAAAGTCATTGTTTGATAGGTTAATTATCATTACGCTTAATAGAAAATATATATATTTATAGATTTATGAAAATAACATGAAATAATGATAAAGTAGATATTTCCTTCTAATATGATACATTTCATACTCTTAAATTATTTAAATAATATTTAACAACCCAACATAAGAACTGTTTTATCATATCATATATGAAAAACTATGAGACCAACCTTTTATTTGATATTAAAAATTGGTTTTTTAAATCATTACATCATATATAATCTCTATAAAACAAACAACCAAAAACACACACACACACACACATATATATATATAACAAATTAAAAAAACCCTCCAAATAAACTCTTTAGTAGTAAAAATCTATGAAGTAAACTAGTTTGAATAATGACGAGACTTTGGAATCATATTCTCAATTGTTCAACTACTTGAAAAAATTTAATCCTCTTAACTTCACAACATCAAATGTTATAATGGAAATGTTTTTTTCTATTTAGAAAATTTTATGTTCATCATCATAATACTTGGAACAGTGTTACATCAAAATTTTCCTTGAAATAATATTACTACTTACATTATTTTTAACTAATACATTCCAAACACTTTTGGGATATTATGTAAAATTCACATTAAATTTACACTGGTATAAAATTTTATTTGTTAACTTTGAACATATCTAAGTCCAAATATACTCCCTATATCCTCTTAAAATGTATATCATTTTCAAAATATTTTGATAAGATTCAACACAAACTGCTTAGTGTTTAAAAAATAACAATTATTTCCTTTTATTAGGAACATTTAATAAATATTTTTTTTCCATTTCATATATGGTATTTTATGTGTTTAGAATAGTTTATTTTGTAAAGATGACATTGTTAAAATATACCATTGAATGGTGGAAAAATCACATTCCCTCAAATTTTAAATAAATGTATAGAAAAAACTTATATCATGGATAAAACATTTTTATCCATATATTATTTTCAAAGAACATTATACTAATTTGTGAATCATAAACCATGTGTATAAAAATAATAATCTCATACTTTTTCACAAAAACTCTTTGTTATCAAACAACACCTTCCATACTACAAGATAACTGAGACGAAGATACACATATTTTACTTAGATTCAACTGCTTTTGCTGAAATCCTCAATGTAGTAACCATTTACTACATCTCATGAATATAAAATACATGAAAAATCAATTATTCCTTTGATTTTAAACATTTATATATTTAAAATAATTCTTAAAAAATAATTTTGGTATCACATAACCTTAAAAATTGAATAATTTATTTCTATACTATCCATATCTGACATGGAAATTCCATGAAGTTCCACAAACTTCTTTAGGAAAATCTTGTTTTATCCAATAATATTGAATTATTAATATTCCTTCTTGACTACCCTAGATTTTAATGGAATTAATTGGCATATTAAACGAAAATTGTTGAACTTTTTAACAAACTTTTCTTCTTATGGTTTTAAATTTTGCATACTTGTACTGCCTATACAGTACATTAGAGTCCAGACCTCTTATAGAAAGTTCATATATATTCCCAAAAAATTTATAATATTAGGTAAATTTTATTGGATTTATTCATTGTTATATAACATATCCATAAATGAAAAAATTATCGAATTCTATAACTAGAAAAAGAAATTATAAGTCTCTTTAATTCACCTTATACAAAAATCATAACTATGTGCATCAAAATATATCTCATGCAATTCAAACAACCATTTATTACAAGATATTCTTTAGAAAAAAAAGGGAAAATACACATGTTATGAAATATTTATCTAAGACTAAAGTATATAAATCTCTGATACAACAAAATCTTTGATATATATCTTGGATATCAAATCAATGTCTTATTATTATTTTATTTATTTTTATTTTGCTTCAATCATCCTGTATATTTACAATACTTGTAAAATATAAAATTACAATCACATGATATTCAGATAAAAGAAAAGATTTATGTATAATTAATAATCGAATTGGATGAACTATGTGGTTTCTTGTGTCCTTTTAGGTAATCCTAAAGATTTATTATCTAATAGATAACTTTTCAATAATGAAAACATTGTACTTTCTTTCTCTTTCTTAGTTTGACAGGCGGTGCGGACATTCCATGACCTATTTTCTTCCCCATTTTTCCAGAACCTTTTCCCATCTCATTATGTACCATTAGTATAGTACTTAATCCTACAACACCCATTTCTTATTTATAAATCCCCAACATATTTAGTATATCAAGGAAAGGTTTGTAGAGTTTATTCATATTTTAATTCAGAAAAAACTATCGAAACATTTTCATAAGTGACTATAGAATGAAATTAACTTCCAAATCAAGTTTTAGAGGTTTACCTAGACTCTCCAATTAATTAACGTATCAAACCATATTGAGTACATAAGTTTACACCATGGTAACTTATATAATATTATAATGAATATATATTTCAACACTTCATAGCATTCATGAATTTATTGATCTTGATAGAGCCTTTCTAGGTTATCTATCATTTGAAATGTATTAAGGGTCTCATGTTTCCTTTGAAATTTTGAATCTATATAATCTAGAGCGAGTGTAGAGACTAATTATGCACTCTTTTTGATGTTTATCATAGTTATCCAAATTATTTTTTTGAAATGCTTCACTAGAGGGTTTATTAGGAAGTGGTTATTCCAATAAAGAAATTTTCATTCTTATTTGAGAATTATTTTCAAATTATTATACCAATAAAGTAAGTTTATACCATTATGTTTTTCATTATCAAGGACTAATATTAAATTCATGGTTGATAATGATCCCATTGATCTACAAAAAAATATTTTATCCAATGGGTATCAGTATTTATAACCATTCAACAGTAATGTTTATTAAATGAGCTCTCAATAGAAAATGACCCCTTTTTTGCATCATATCTATTAGTAGGGAAAGATACACATTTCACAAATAAATGTGTCCATTATGAAATTTCTACCACCACTTAGTTATTTAGGTAGGGAATTATCCCAATCATAACTTATGTGACTCCTAGATAACTGATAATAAAACTCTTTGTCTAATCTATCATATGGATAAACCCAACTCTATTCCTCGATAACCTAAAAATATTATGGTTTCTCAACTAGAATAAACAAAAAAATTACTAAAAACATGACAAAATGGATAATATAGGGGAACCCAGCTATGGCATGGCCTACCAAAGAATGATCCAATTTCACCCATCCTTGCTTTCCTTATGCAAGATAATCTAAGGGAACTGAACTATGGTATAACCTACCTAGTTGGATAACTGAGGTTTTTAGAAGTTTCATTTTGTAATGAATCTATCACTTACAATTTTAATGGGATTCAATCACATCATCTTATATGATGTTATTGTTGTTATGTATAGACACTTATAGTTATTATAGTTTGGAATTGTATTCCCACCACCAAATCAAAATGTTCAAACTATTTTGATCTGTAACTCTTTATAAAACCCATAAGTTTGTGTTACTCTCCAAAAATTATAAGACAATTATTTTTGTAGATATTAAAATGAATAATACAAAAAAGGTTCATGAACAGCTCAGGTAAATTCATAGATTTATATGAGATTGAAAATCTTCACATGCGTAAGCCTGAATCGATAGATAACCAACCCCATTCACCAGCCAAGACAAGGAATAATCTTCCATGTAGGTAGGTAGTCTAACCCCAAGTCCCACTACACGAGGATACTTTAGTCAATAGAGAATTCAATACATGATAACTACCAAACCAAATATCCATAAACTATACTCAACAACTAAATTCATGTTCATAACATCCATTACAAACTGAGTTCATGGTAGATGATAAAATAAAATCATTATCATACCTATCATGTAATTCAAGGATCTATTTAGAAGTAGTATAATGCTTTAAAATAAATCAAGAAAAATATAAAAATTTCATAATTTTTTTTACTAAACATAAATTTAGTGAGTAATAATCATAAATTAAATGAACAATTAATATATTTGTACACGATATTATAATTCAAGAACAATTTATAAATAAATTATAATTATAAAAATTTTATAATTTTAAATTATGGATATTCCATAAATATGAATAAATAAATTTTATATTCATTCCATAATTTTGAATAAAAAAAATATATTCAGGACAATATAAACTCTTTCAGATTTATTATTATATAGAATTTCTATTTTAAATATATGAAATTTTACAAATTAAAAACTCTATCCAATTTAGATTCTATTTTGTAAACATAATCTAATATCACATTATTAAATTATTTTAACCCTAATCTTATCATTCATCAAAAAAAATTTATGTGGCTTAAATAATATCCAAGTAAATCCCCATTAATTTAAATAATTTAAATTAATTAATTAGGATCAATTCAAAATTTTAATGTAATCATTTTTTATTTTGTCCATATTTAATAATTTATAACTTTTTAAATATTATTTCTTATGCTATATAAATAATTTTTTTTATATCATAATTTTTTTCATATAATTTGTTAAAAAATATTTTAAATATGACCATTTAATATTTAATGAATACATAATATTAATTTTTCCACAAAAAATTAATAATTAATTTCAAACCCTTTATAATTAATTCATTAATTAATTAATGATTTATTAAATTATAAAAAACACTAAAATATATTTTACAATGATTTATAAACATTTAAAAAAATATTTAAATCATTTTATATCTTACAAATATATTTTGACAAATTTTAAAACAATTCTATTTACCCTTACACATTCTTACATAAGGGAAAAGTCATATACACATATGCAGGCCATCCATAATTTCTCACGTGATGGTAAGTCAGTACTAACCTTTACACATCTTAAATATAAAATGATGTAAAAGGACAATAGGGTTGTTACCTTTATACAAGTCATCTGTGTAAAGGTATACCAATTATTATAAAGCCTACAAAAAGGGAACGCAGCCACTAACATTATATCTCATCAACATAATGGGGAAACTAAGTTTACCTTTACACAAATCCTCACATAAAGGTAATAACTTTACACAGACCTTTTAAAAAATTCATATCATTTATACATGTTTTAAAATACTCCATAACCTTTACGAATTAACCTTATCCTAACTTACCTTCATGCGCTCCTTTAAAACCTAATATTACCTTTTTGCATCAGGGTAAGAAATATCATAACCTTACTTAATAGCATTACATAAACCATTTATATAAGGGTTACAATCAAAACAACCCTTACATGAACCCTTTATGTAAAGGTAATCCTTGGGTTCACATTCTTCTGTAAGGGTAATCAATGATGATATTTACACAAATAGTATACTATGTAAAGGTATACTATTTTTAAGAAACAAATTGACAAAATCACAAATTGATGACATGTTTTTTGTTTCCACTTAATTTCAATGAAATATTTTACAAATTTAAAGCATGGGTTCCTTTGATACCACTAGAGGGATTCAAAAAAATCTAATAATGATTATTAGAAGCTATAGAAGAAATTTAAAACAGTATTTATAGGTTCTCCCATACACAATATATGAAACCTACATCAAAAGTAATTACATAAATACTATAAAAACATACCATATTCTAAATATAATCTACAACCTTCAAACTTCGTCTAATATACTTGATAAATACCACTAAGGATAGCAAAAAGATATCCCATCTATGATGTGTATCCATAAGATGATCTGAATCACTCAAAATTAGCGCAGGATCCTATCTTACTCTATGGTATGATAGAGCCTTGGGTGAAAAGGAAGAATATGAAAATATATTTATGTTCAAGAGAGGTTTAACAAGCATCGACATGTATATATAGCCTTGACATCATATGGTAGTAGGATTTATCAATGCCATGAGGTATCTCCTTGATAGTGTATGCATTATATTATGTGTTTTAATGCATGAGTTAACTCTTCATCCATTATAAACACTCATAATATGTATTTAACTCTTCTCACACATTTTATCTTCTTAAATATACCACTAAATGATTGGAAAGGTGTAAAAATATCTCATGTGTCTAGTGAACGTGATAATATAGTGTGTATTAGATTATATATATATTAATCTTTAGGGAATATTACCATCAGATACTACCCATATGTGATCTATCTACCTTTACACAAGACCAATACACAAGAATAGAATCAAACCGTCAACAACACTTACCCTGAAGTAACTCCTAGAATACCTTCATGTTGACGAAACCACCCGTACATGAGAACTATAATTTAATCTTTACATAAACTCAAGATCCACCTATATATAGATGAACAAATCTTAGATTTACCCCTGTTTGAATAAAAAAATACAGTTGACTCACACCACAACCTCCACTGCGATATAGTTCAGGGACCCTTTCCATTTCAAACTTCCACCCCAAAGACCACAAAATTGAGACACCCTACTCACCATTTATTCCCTTTATTGTGATATCATTCTCAATGTACCCTCATGAAACAACATTCCCAACACCATGGTATTTTTCCTACACATTTCACATTGGTGGAATTCCATTGCAAATCACCAACCACCATGAGTGTTTCATAGTCTATGTAGAACATGAAACCAAAATGACTTTACCCACACCCATGACTTCAAATAAGTCTCAAAACAACCATCACCACACACTATACTATAATGTGGCATACCATGAAAAAAATACAAGGGATAGATCTATACATTATATCCCTCACATCAGATACCTCTCAATCTATCATCATCCCTAGGAATTAAAACCATATCCATAAAGGAAGAGTAATGGGTTATTAACAACTACCCCATGAGATACCTCTCATAACCCACATTACAACCAAAACATGACCACCACCTATGATGTATGAGGAGTTTAATACGTGTGATTACAACCCCCATGATCAACCATTCGATGAAGATACTTCTTAAATAAGAACACTGCTACCAATAATACATAAGGGATAATAAAGGATCAACAGTTTAGAGATTTCCCAAAACCACAATAATTTCCATTATATCTACACAAATTACTACAAGGGTTACATGGGTAGTCATAACAACCAAACTAACAATTCATATCATCCACCATTTTATCTTTTTTTCAACCTGAATTAAGTGTGGATAACAAGAATATTATCACCTAATTTTAGATTTACAAAAAAAATTCATTATCAATATTAATTGATTATCCTTTTATGTAAGGTGATTTAATTAAACCAAACCCTAATTACAATATAAATATAAAAATAGAACATCCCTGAAAAATAATCACTCTACACTGATTTTAAAAAAAGGCACAAAACATTAGGAAAATGATTTTATTTAAGAATCCAACATTTATCATGGGAATTTTTTGTCAAGAAAATATATTTTTAATATATATATATATATATAAATCAAGGAGAAAATTAACAAAACAACACATCATGTACCATTATTAATTTTATTAAATTAATTTAGAATAATTATTATGTTTCAAAATTCAACAAATTTAATTAGACATGCTCTCAATGAAAATATTCACATGATTTATACTCATGTGTTAAGATTTCCAGGAATTCAATAAACACCATACTATCAATTAAACATACTTCCCCTTCCATGCTATATAATTAATAAAAAAATATCAAAATATTTCATGTTAAACAATTTAATCCATAACATTCAAAACATATCACGATTAATATAAAATGAAAAAATGTCTACTAAGTTATCATTCTTGTATAATTTTTTATAACATACATCAATTATAGTCCATACAACATACAAAATGCACATGAATGCTACACCGGAATAAAAACCACGCACTTTGTGCATTTTCACAAAACAAACACAAAATTTATAAAACACTATCAGATATTTCAATGTGGGTTTTCATTGAAACTTCCCATTCCAACCACACAACACCTTCCCTTATGACTAAAAACATGCAACAACGTGTCAAAAACACACTTAACACCACTTTCATAACTCAAAAACTAACTTCACATATTATTAAACACTAACAATATACTAAAAACAAGTTTCTAAACAAAGAACGCAACCAAACCACATAAATATACTACCAATCAAATATAAAGAATAGAAGAAAACAACATGATAACCAAATTCACACCCAAAATAATTAATCAAAGAATATTATAATTTTAATATTCTTGAAAATTAACTTATCAAATAATTTTTAAACGCAGAACCACCTACCTCGGTGTTGATTTTTCCCAAATCTTGTGAGGATCTTCATTCGCACCTAATATGAACCAAAAAAAATTCAATGGAACCATAAAAAAATAATCGGACCAAAGATAAAAACAACACTAGACAAAAAAAAACAAAAACATTAACATGGTAGTATCCAAAAGAAATAACCAAGAAACCTAAATAAAATGCACCTACAACAGGGATATTGAGGGGATGTACGATCACGTTGGAGAGGTGTGGAGGTACTTCACATTTTTAAAATACATCCGATAAGGGTTTCACCCACAAGGAGGAGGAGCACTGGGCTTGGTCATGACCAATAAGAGAGGCAGGGGCGGTGCATCCGCTGTCCGAGGGAGGAAAGCTGGATGGGAGCGGTAAGGCCGCCGTGATGGCGCCAGCTGGGAAAGGGATACATGTCGAAGTGGTTCGTTCCAACCAAAGAGGGGAGGTCACGCCGGGCCTATTGCACATAAGGGGGATGAAGGGGGCAATGACGGAATAGAGGGAACGATGAGCTAGTGGTTGGATGGGAGGGCAGGGGTGCGACGTGCTGGGTGGAGATGGCACGGATCAGACGGGGTTGGCCGAGAGGAGTCTTTCAAGGGAGGCCGCGATGCGAGGTGGTGTGTGGCGTGATGGGTTAAGGGAAATGGCGCGAGGTGGTTTGCGGTGCGACAGGTTAAGGGCGACGGTGCGAGTCTGAGGAAGAGATAGGGGAGGCCGGTGGACTCGCGAGGCGGCTGGGAGAGGGGAAAGCACGGGAGGAGGCGCAACCCTAAGGAGGGGAAGAAAACAAAAAAACAAAATAAAGAGAAAAAGGAAAAAAGATAATAATACTAATAATAATAATAATAATAATAATAATAATAACAATAATCTAAAGCAAGAATGATAAAAATAAAAAAAGTAACATACTTATCATCAATAATATTAATAAAATTAATCATACTAATAACATTAATAAGAATTTCAAATAATAATAACATTATTATCATTATTAAGACAATTATATTATATTATATTTTTTATTTTGTCTCGTTACTTAATTAATTAATTATAATTTATTGTAATAACAATAACAATCATAATTATATTAATAATTTTATAATAATAAAAATCATCATAACATAACATAATACTAACAAAAATAATTATTATCACAATATTAATAACTTAATAAGTTCTATATTCATAACATTAATAATAATATTATTATTATTATCATACAATATTACTATTATTGTCATTAAAATAATTTTCTTTAATTCTCTTAAACTTATTACTTTTATTTTATTTTTATTTTACCACTCATTTGGTTTTATTTCGTCATCATTAATTCATTTCATCTAATTAGTTGAACATCACGCAGGCGTACGGGGAACCGGGCGAGGCTGCACGGTGACCTAGGTGAGGTCGTGCGGCTTTGCCAGCGGCGCACTGAAAGCTGTCAAGGCTGAAATGCTCATTTATCAATGCAAAACTACAAAACCCTTGTCAGGCTTGGCCCACATTTCATATAAAATGAATAATAATAATTAGATGAAAATAAAATTATAAGATAAAAAAATACAAATTAGAAACAAGACATAGCGCAAAGTCTGGGTGTGACAATTCTCCCCACCATAATGTGTTTTGTCCCTGGAAATCCACAACTAAGGCTGAGACTCAATAAAAAAACAGATTCCCCAATAATATTCAAAGAGGATCCCCACAATCAACAAGTGAAAAGAGGTAAAAACATCGTGCTGAGAGAAACTGACTCAAAGAAAACTTCAAGAAACTCGTTAAAAGACTTTATAATATGTGTCACCTCCCCAAAGAGCTAGAACGCCTCCAGTTGACTGATCAAGGAAAGGAACTCTTGCACCCACAGAAACCAACTTCACAAGTCGAAACATATCAAGCACTATTAAATGAAAACCACACCATTTGGCTAGAATGAACAAACAAGGCCAATCCACGTCCAAGGAACACTCTAATCACTTATCACCAATCCATATTTAGAAACAGATCTAAAAGGTCAACATGGGGAAGCTTGAGGGGCTCCCCACTGTTAAGAACCAACCAACGTCCTAGACGAGACTAGGAATCCAACATGAGGAGGTCCAAGCGAGCTCCCCACCATTAAAGAAATTTCCAATATCGATTAATTCCAGAGACATTTGAGCGATACCTATCACATGTCTCCCCACAATTAGAGCTGACAATAGATACAAAACATTGAAAATTTCCCGATGGTGACCAAGAACCCCACTATAAGGGGTGGGGAGGGCTGAACCCAACAAGCGAGCGTCAAAACCATGACCGGAGACAGACCAATATCTCCAAATCCCTAGATGAGAATTATTCAAATTTGAGGCAGATTTACCCAACAGACTCTCATACGGACCACTAAAATCAATTACATTCTATGGGATGCAACCACCGGGACTTGATGGTAAGAAGACGACCATGACTCCGCTTATTCAGAGAATCCTTACAAACCCAAAAAGTTCATTTGGAATGGAACCACAAGAAACAATTTAAACCTCCTTCACCTTCAATAACGATGATAGAAATAAGGTTGGGGTCCCATGTACTCCTGGGGTTCCTGACCACATGCCAGCTTCACTCCAAGGCCTATGGCTAGAGCCCTGACATTTGAAGCATCTCATGCCTCGTAGTCAGGCACTGAAAACTCCTGAGTGAAGCCTCTCCTTTTGTTGTTACACACACCCATACCGTAACCGATACAACACCAACAAACACAACACACCACAACATCCAACTACTCGCTCACGGAACATCCACCAAAATAGGGGTTTAGAAGATGCACATGCATCACCTTTCACCTTAACCAAGAAACATAAGAAGGAAATATTCACAACAAACATTCCCCTTTGAATCATGAAAAGGGAAGAACTCCCCAAGAGGACTCACTCCTATGAAAATAGGGATTCCCAAAGGATCCTATGAAATCCACCCTTTCTCTTTAAAAGCGAACTCACACTACAAGATGTCACCAAACATAACCCTTGCAACCAACGAATGCACTACATGCCTTTCAAGAAATCGCTCAGCACCAATAACTTCGAACCGCCTTCAACCTTCCCCACCAGAATTCCTTTCACTGTTTCAAGGGGGACCATTAGACACAATGGTTTCAAACTTCATACCTAACGATTCAGACAACTCAAGGAGACCAATTCTCCCTTCAAATCCTCTTATGCCTACCATCCCACTGCAAGAGGATCTTATTAACCAAAAAGGATAACAGAAAAACTTATCACTATCTCTCAAAAGGTAGATTCCTTGCTTTAATCAACTAGAGGGTCGGCCAGCGGCGAGTTACCGGTGTCCGCACTTCAATCGTATGTCATTGCTTTATGGGGGCGTACACTAGTCTAGAGAGAGAACTACACACCCAATTAAAATGGTCCAATGGACAATACATATCATTAGCGAACACTAAGCGTGCAGGTGGAACCACTACAAGGGCTTCTCAAAGCACTTTTTAGAAGAAAACATTAACCACACGATTATACACCAACTTAGAAATAATAATTAAAAATTAAGACACAAATCAGTTATAACGGATTCTCGATTCGAAATGCCTCAAACATAACATTTACAAAGCACAAGGACACACCACACAATCCCAGTTATTTAAAACCCCAAATAATCATTTAACAAAACATTTTGAAAATAAACGAAGATGGTGGGTTGCACAAACACCAATGGTGTCCCATGGGCCTCACACATGCATGTTCCAGTGCCACACCAGCACCCAACTCATGTCATTCTATGTACTCATCCGCTTGTACCATTAACTATTCCTCTTTCCATATACACTCATGCATGTGGTTTCCCACAAGACCACCTAGGATCAAAACCAAACCTTTCCATTTTTCAAGACCAAAACAATCGACCCATGCTTTTAAAACCTTACTCATTGTTTTATTTTTATGATCTTGATTTCAAAACATCTTCCAAGACCAAATCATTTTTCCAAAAAAACAATATTTCCATGAGTCCAAAACAAATAGACGAGGGACGATGCAAGAGAAAACTAGTGTCAGTGGGTGACTGGAACATATGGTTGGTGGCCATACACCAATCACGCCACCACCATAGATGGTATTCTAGGACAGCATCCCCGGCTCCACATGGCTTTCCAGACCCTACGAGCTCACTAGGACCACTGACCTACTCCTTTTTTATTTCCCCTAAACAAGATTAATCACGAGGACCAATGACTCGGTCAAAACACAACTTACTTTGGTAACTCGAGTCCTAACACGAGGTGTGCTGGCTAGACACCTTGCTCGTAGCTAGAAGGTCAAGTTCTAACGCCCTTAACTTTAGTCTACACTAACCCTATCCCAAAAGAACATGAACCAAGTGAGAAAACCTGCTCTGATACCATTTTATCACGAACCAGGCTGGGTCGTTATCCGACCCGGTGCCCGACCCGATCTGCAACATGGCCCGAATAGCGTTCCCAATCCCCCCGGGCTGGCACAAGTGCCCAGGTATCAAGAGTAACAGGTGAGAACTGTTTACCCGAAATAGGAGATAGAAAAACAACTAACCAGATAAATAAACAAATGCTGGAAAACAAAACCAAACAAACCCTTAACATTAGACCAAACATAAAGTTTAAAAATAAACCTAAGACTCTAAGACGACTTCAAAGAAAATAAAACTACCACAACTATTCTAACCTACATGCAACATGAGGATCCACCTCCTCAAACAACCATTGTTAGATCGGCATGGGAAGACCATAGATAAGTCGAACCACCGTTACTAAGCATGATGACTCTACTTGAAATACACAAAGAATAAGGTCTACATACACCCAATGGTGTATATGGGTGTGATCCAAGAGCCCAGTAGGATGTCACCCAACAATAAGGTTCCATGAATAAACATTAAATGAAAAATAAATTTGCAGGCTAAATAAATGAAAGGACACCAAATCATGAACAATTTTAAAGATATCGTTTCTATAAATAAAACACTTTCAAAGGAAACACCATAATTAAAAGAAAGCACCCTTGAATTTAAGAAAAACCCAAACCTTCACAAAAACCCAAAATCTACACTCTATGCTGACAGTGAGTGTATAGTTTTCCAGGAGCACCAAAAGTGGGAGTGGCGCTATAGGTACTAGAAAATAGAAAAAATGGGACCCTAGAACATCATGTCTTGGTGAACAGTAGTATAAGAATCACAATAAAATAATGTTCTCATGCACGAGCCACAAGTAGGGAAACACATCCATAACCTAGTGGTCTCCAATCATCACCCAATGTTTAGTTAGTATTGTAATAGTCTAACCAGCTATGTGAAACCGGGCCAGAGCCGCTTCCGTATCCCTAGCACGCTAGATCTAGTCCACCCTCCTAGTACCCAGGCTTCTTCTTTTGTGCTTAAGATGTTCCAATTTCACATTTCATGTCAAACTCAAATGAACAAAACAAACATGATTTTAACTAAACCCAACACCAAACTTGCACACACACAAAAACCATTTGAAATAGTCTGCACGCAAAAGACTTAACATAACTCAATTAAACCATTTTTTCACCATTATTAATTATTTACTAAAACAAAATAAATTTTGTAAACAAGTTCTTTAAAAAGAGACCTGGGATGATTTAACACACAAAACCAA
The DNA here is from genome assembly GCA_963277665.1 of Viscum album. Taxonomy (NCBI): domain Eukaryota; kingdom Viridiplantae; phylum Streptophyta; class Magnoliopsida; order Santalales; family Viscaceae; genus Viscum; species Viscum album. The sequence goes on along the minus strand of OY728139.1, from coordinate 74,629,291 downwards.
CCCAGCCCTCCGTCATGACCAAACACACCCAACACCATATCGATAACACAACCTACCCCACTTACATCGATTAATAACCCAACCACACAGTTAAAAGACATTTTCCCGATAAAACAGAACACCAAAAATTTTATTAAGAAATTCCAGAAGATAAAACATGGCTTTAAACACTAAAGACGCACTCCAACCCTCTTTTTTAACAAAACGCACAAGTACGCAACACCAGAACAAAAACTGCGCACTTTGCGCATTTTCACAAAACAATCACAACATTTATAAAACACTAGAAGATAATTCAATGAGTGTTTTCACAGCAAAAAACTCATTGAAACCACACAACACCTTCCCTTATAACAAAAAACATGCAACAACATGTCAAAAACACACTTAACACCACTTTCACAACTGAAAAACTAACTTCACCTATTATTAAACACTAATGATAGACTAAAAAAAAGTTTCCAAACAAAGAACGAACCAAAACCACATAAACATACTTCCAAACAAATATAATGCATAGAAAAAAACTTCAAGATAAGAAAATCCGCACCCAAAAGAACTAATAAAAGTATATTATATGTTCACTAAGGAAGAAAATTAACATATCAAATAATGTTTAAACACTGAACCATCTACCTCGATGTTGATTTTTCCCAAATCTTATGCGGACCTTCATGCGCACCTAATATGAACAAAAAAGCCAATGGAACCCTAAAAAAATAATCAAACCAAATATAACAACCAAACTAGACAAAAACAACATAAACATTAACCTGGTAATATCCAAAAGAAATAACCAAGAAAACTAAATAAAAAGAACCTGCAATAGGGATATTGAGGGGATGTACGAGCACGTTGGAGAGGTGCGGAGTTACACCACATTTGGAAAATCCATCCAAGAAGGGTTGTACCCATAAGGAGGAGGAGCACCGGGCTTGTTCACGAAAAAAAGGGAGGCAGGGGAAGCACATTAGCTGTACGAGGGAGGAATGACGGACAGGAGCGGGAAGGCAGCTACGATGGGGCTGGCTAGGAAAGGGATACATGCCGGAGTGGTTCGTGCTGACCAAAGAGGTGAGGTCACACTGGGCTTGTTGCGCACAAGGGGGATGAAGGGGGAGACGATGGATCGTAGGGCGTAAAGGGCTAGTGTCCAGATGGGGGCACAGGGGCGCGACGTGCAGGGAGGCGATTGCGTGAATTAGATGTGGTTAGCCAGGAGGAGTCTGGAAAGGGAGGGCACGACACGAGGTGGTGTGCAGTGCGACGAGTTAAGGGCGATGTTGTGAGGTGGTGTGCAGTGCAATGGGTTAAGGGTGAAGGCGTGAGTCCGAGGAATAGGCAGGGGGGCCGGCAGACCCACGACGCGATTGGGAGAGGAGAAAGCATAGGAGGAGGCGCAAACCTAAGGAGGGGAATAAAAAAACAAAAATAATAAAGAGAAAATGAAAAAAAGATAATAACAGTAATAATAATAATAAGAATAAGAATAATAATAAACTAAATCAAGAATGGTAATAATAAAAAAAGTAACATAATTATCATCAATAATATTAATAAAATTAATCATACTAATGACAAGAATAAGAGTTTAAAATAATAATAACATTATTATCATTATTAAGGCAATTATATTTTATTTTATTTTTCAAATTTTGTCTCATTACTTAATTAATTAATTATAATTTACGGTAATAACAATAAAAAACTTGATGATATTAATAATTTTATAATAATAAAAATGGTCATAACATAACATAATATTAACAAAAATAATTACTATCACAATATTAATAACTTAATAAAGTCTATATTCTTAACATTAATAATAATAATAATATTATTATTATTATCTAACATTATTATTATTATTATCGTCATTAAAATATTTTTATTAAATTTTGTTAAACTTCTTACTTTTATTTTTATTTTACCACTCATTTAATTTTATTTCTTCATCATTAATTCATTTCATTTAATTAGTTGAACATCACGTAGGCATGCGGGGAACCGGGTGAGGCCACGCAGTGACCTAGGTGAGGTCATACTACTTCGACAACGGTGCACAAAACGATTTCAATGACAAAATGATCATTTATCGGTGCAAAAGTGGAAAACCCTATCTAGGATCATCCTGAATTTCATATAAAAAGAATAATAATAATTAGAATCAAATAAAATTATAAGATAAAAAAATAGAAATGTGACGCAACGCAAAGTCCTGGTGTGACACACAAAACCACACAATAAGAAGTAAGTTACTAATATTAGCATGCTCAAATTCAAAATAGGTTTCCAATAATATCATATTACCAATATAAAAAACATAACCACTCGATATAGCTTCTAATTTAACCTATCATGTAATGCAGGGTACTAACAGTACAACCATCACTATATCAAAATTTCAAATCTTTTTTTTCATCAATCTAGTATAAATGTATATTAATTCAGAAATAGATAATCCAAATCAAAGCATATCAAGATTCATAAATTATGAGGTTTATAAAATTTAATTTATTATGTTTTATAACACTCTATGGTTGTTCAAAAATTATCAATTACTAAAAAAATACTCACTAGAAGGCATTATAGGAATCTTATTATTTCCATTCATCATTCACCACATGTGAATGTCATTACTACCCATATTTTTTTTCAAAAAAATATTATACTTCTAAAATAATAGAAGAACATATATGATTATAAAAAGGGTTTCCACAAGTATACAAGTTTAGGGATGCCATCCATGACACCATGATATTATCCACTTTGGGTGCCCTTGACTCACCCGTGTGGATTTAAAACACATCATGAAAATAGTGTTCCATGATGAGAGAAGTTACTCTATTAATAATCTTGAACCTCAAACATGATTTACTAGCCGCATAAAAATTCCCAAGACCAATAGTATAGAATTTATTTAATGAAATTTATTTTCTTAGGTTCATTCATTTACTTCAAAACCAACCCATTAAAATTAAATCACAAAAATTCACGATTCATGTACAATTATTATGAATCTACCCAGCAAAAAGTACCCAATCACTTTGTCATTCAATAGACTTAGAGTCTATCTGTCAGATCTTACGGGCTATGAAAATCCCATGTGCAAATTAGTTCCCCTAGAATATATCATGTAGCAATCTCAACTAAAAAAATTTCAGTACCAAACCATGAAATCCACATAGTGCGTAACTCCAATATGCATCTTATTTATCAATTATCATCTCTGATAAAAATCTTTCATGATCCACCACCACTAGTACCTCTCTTGGGCTAGTAATGAAGATAAGGGATGACCCTTGAATCCTACCTCTAGTAGGCCCTGGGTTAGAGACCAACACTGAGGGTATGAAACATATAATGGAATGAATTACCCTCACAACACAAGTTAAAGTTAATAGACAATATGAGAAACACAGATCAACACCACATCATATAAATAAATTAATATCCCATAAAAAGAAATAGAATAATGCATGTCATGTCATGCTAAATGAATCTACAAAATAGAATTCCAAATCATCCAATAAGTAGAAAATCCAAACAGAAAGTCTATCTCTACGATATCTTAGTCTAGCTCAGTCACCATAACCCATCCTTAACACTTTGAAAAGATTATATATATATAGGGTGACCAAAAAATGTATACTCAATAGGATCCCCCCTAGGACCTCTAATGAAAATGTAAGAAAAACATACTAATTCTCAAATTAGTAATGAGTAAAACCAGTATGCATCTATTAGGAAAACTACACATTCTTAGTTTCACTAAGCCTCAATTACTAAGAATCAAATCTATGGTATACTAAAATAATACCAAAATAAATAATCATATGCTCTTCACAACCACTTTCCCACAGGTTTTCCACTCTCACCCGCAACATCAAAAGTATTTTTTCCCTTCCTTCTAACTAATGTGGGCTGGGTTTCAAACCTATGTACCCCAATTATTGCTAGGCCCGACATCTAGTGTTGTAATTAGGGAAAATTCACATATCATATCATCACATCATATAAAAATCACATCTACACCCATCACCTCATAACCAGAGTAATCGTGTATCGTAAATATGAAGGACATAAACCACATTCCCTCCTCCTACCACACATGACACCCCCCATATAACCATAACACCATAATCACCACTTCATCGGGTACAACATATTCCACTCCCACACCTTTCATGATCATATTAACCTATGACCACTACAACAAGTCTACTACTAAAGGAGGATCTAGGAAGAGGGGGTAGTCAGGTATTTTCCCTCACTAACATGGATGTTTAAGAAAACACATGGAACCAATAAATTTGGTGTCGGTATAAAATACTTTACATAGGTGGGGTGTGTTTAGAAATCATAAGAAAATACATGAATAGATAGTCTCACACAGATCACATCCTAGGGATAATAAAACCATTATTAAAAAACTCATTTATTCCAATAATCCATCACAATTACACATCATCAACTATTTCTATAAAGACTCTGACCCTAGTTTCCAAATGTCAGTGGTTAATTTATTACATTGTCATAATATATAAGTAAATTAATACCAAATGATGGAATAGTTTAGTAGTCTTGGAGAACTATATACCTAATGAAATATAAATATTATTTCAAAAATAAAACCAGACAAAGTATTTTCTTTGAGAACACCATTATCCCGTTAGTACAACCCTAAAACACAATATTAAAACACTTACTGGTATTTGGGGGAAAATAAAACATAAGAAATGGGTGAGATTAGATACTAATTAAGGGTTTGAATACAAAAGAAGATAATATAAATAATCATAAAAATTATGGAAAGGAAAATAACTAAAACACACAACATTAAACAAATTACTTGAGCACAATATGGTATGAAGAAATGTAAACAAAATAACATCATTATAACATAAGCTAAACATTATCCATGGATATCAAAACTAAATAGATAATAACAAGGGGAATAATATTTAATCTAATAATATGGGAAGGCATAATGTCATACATCATAAACATACTAGCAAGGTTTCATCCAAGACATCATACATAAACAGGTAAGGCCTCAGACCATACCCAAACTAATTTGTCACATGAGACATACCAATGAATCGAGGTGATGTAGCGGGCCTCATCCACCTCTTACTACGTAAAATTCAATCCTCATATCAAAGTGTTGAATCATAATCAACATAAACATTCATATTGAAACTAGAATATTAAATTTTAATAATTTCCCTAAAACATAATCATAAACCATCTAGAGTATAATGGTTAATTGTATCAAAATAGTACATCACTGGTCAACTGGACTATAAACCAATCCATAAAATCTGGTAGATGGTATCATAAGAGAAAACATTTAATGAGTAATAAGATACAATGAATTATGTTAACATATATGTAAATATTTTAATAAAATCATTTAAAATTTATTGAGAGAAATACCATTTTTTTTCTTTGAAATCATTTATTTTGAAATCTATAAAATTATAAAAGAAATGATTTTCTCGGAAAAGAAACGTGAAAACATGTAAAAGATTCATCAAGACCCTAAGGAATCAGGAAATTGGAAAAATATGTACATTTTTATAAGTTAAAAACATTCCTTCAGTATATTTTTGTCAGAAAAGTCAAAAAGAGACTTGTTTAGATAATAGAAAATAATATTATGTTCAAAACATTTTTAAAGGAAAATAGTAAAAACCTTTTTAATTATTTTTATAAAACATTCTCACGGAATAAAAATATTCCCCATTGGATACTTAAGTACAAAAAATCCCGAATAATGATGAGATTGTGAAATAAACCCTTTTCTTAGGTGCAATTTCCTTCATAAATTTTTGAACCTCATATGTAGTGGTTTTAAATATAGAAATATATTGTAATAGAATCATATTAATATTGATGATAAAATTTATAATCTACTTATAACATTTACCGCTCATTTATTAATAATATTTTATTCATTTCATTGTCTCGGGTGTTAATTATGTTGATTTCTAATGGTTGTTTTGTCTTGAAAGTCCTAGATATGTTCATTATAATATAAATAAAAAATATAAATAATAATATAAATGTAATAAATGTCATATTTAATCATTAAAATGATTTTTAAAACCTTTTTTTAATTTTTATCATGTATAATGAATCACATCACTTTGTGGAGACGGTAAGCCGTACTTACAGACAAGAGATGATATAATTTATGAATGGTTAAAAGAGTAAAGAAGTGGATGGTATAATAATATTAATGTATAAATATAATGTAATAATTTTAATATATATATATATATATATATATTATTTCTAATACTATATCCATACAAGAAATGTGGTGATGAAAAACAAATTACACCACTATGTGGAGACAGTAAGCCATACGTACACATGTGCGGTACATTCGTTTTTCATAGGATGGATACAAGATATAATATGGTTAGTTCATAATTATAATAACATCTATATATATATAATAATATATTTATTATTCTATGATGGAAAAAACACATGAATACGGAGTTGAATAAGAAATTAACTCGAATGAGTCGGTAAAAATGATTACCTCTTCTTGAAAGGATTTCCTTTGGATCTCTTCTAAATGGATATAGGGTTTGTATTTTTAGAAGATCAAGACCTTTAAAACATGTATAAGGATTTTGGGAAGATAAATTGGTAGGTTTTGGTCAAGATAAAAGGCTAAATGTTGTGTGAATAAGTGAGGTATTATGTGCCCTTTTATAATTGAGGCGAGGGACACTATTAGAAAATCTATAAATATTAAATTAATATCATTTATTTTAAACTAAAAATTGATAAAATGTGAGTTATTTATAATATAAGATTATTATAGATCTAAATCCACTAATAAAATAAATTTTTATAGGTTTATGTCACATTATTACCCTTGCCATTTAGTTTTAACCATTATTTAATCTCTTTAAATCTTACCGTGACAACATGAATTTTACTCTTTAAGGGAAACATCGCCGTTCGGGAACCCTAAATGAGGAGAGGGAGCTCTGAGGAGTAGGCGGCTCACCCGTTCCGGCGGCGGCGATGGCCGCCATGCCCGCCCTTCTCTGGCAACACCAGGTAGCCCCGACGTCCTGCTCACCGTTATCTGATCCATCCATCCTACCCGACTTCCCCCGGATTACTCTTTGCCCTAAAGTCTCATCCCTTCACCGAGGGTCTCCATCGCTTCCACTCTCCCTACAAGAGTTTTCCGAGGCTTATACTCTCCATGGGTTATCTCTAATAGCCCGATTTGGCCGGCAGCACCCTTCCCTGGATAGTTTCGCTCGCTTTGCCAATGAATCTCTAACCCTTCAAGATCGCGTCGTCGTTGGGCTCCTGTACTCTCGTCACTTCTCTCTGTGGTTTTCCAATGATAACGATCTTGTTGTGTTTTGGTCCAATGGCCTTCATTCCTGCATGGGTCTATATTTCTTTCTCCTTCGTTGGAGCTACGACTTTCATTGGAAGAAGGATTCACCATCTGCGGCTATCTGGGTGAGCTTTCCGGGTCTACCCCTTCCCTTCCAGAACCCCGCTATTCTGAAATTTTAGGTAATTTGGTTGGACGGTTTTTGGCTTTTGATGAGCGATCGAGGACTCTGTGCCATCTGATAACACCCTGAATCTGTGTGGAAGTCGACGTAGCCAAACCTCATGTTGAAGAAGTATGGATTGAGGTGGAAAACAAGCTTCGGTGCCACCAACCAGTGACTTTTGAGAACTGGTATGACTAATGCACTTCCTGTTGTCGACTGGGTCATCTTCAACAGGGCTGTCGTAAACTGTTTCAAAATTCATCAATCTTGGTTGACAGCAGAATTTCCCCACCAGAGTCGCAAAAAGAGGGCACCGCGGAACCCATTGGCCCTAGTATTTCATTACAGAAGGAGGATGGGGCTGCATCCCCTCTTGACAATGGTATGAGTATGCTTGATGGAAATTTGGCTTCACCTGCGAAACAGGATGTATCAATGCCTAATCGCAGAACCCAAATTGAAGAGTCTTCAAATCCAGCTCCTACCTCACCTAAAGCTAGGGTCAAGGATGTATTTAATAGGTTGATCAGAGATCTTAATGGTATGAAACAACCATTGGCACTGTATTCTCAGTGCAATGCTGTGGGTATTGAAACTGAGTCTGGTTTAAATGGTACCCATTCTGAGATGGAAAGGGTTAATATGGAAACTCAGGAGGGAATTCTCATGGCTCCTGGTTCTGGTCCTTATGAGGAGGAAGCTCGGTCAACTAGAAATGAGAAAGGTGCTGCTTCTTCGGGAGGCACCAAGACAACAACAGGATAATGCTGTACCCAGGATGGTGTTGAGACATTCCACTCCTTTGACTGTTTGGACACCATTAAGTCTGCCCTGGTTGAAGGGGATGGGCAGACTGAGGGGGGTTCGGGAGTTGACAAGGTCCAGGAGGAGGGGAAGTAACCTATGAAGAATAAAGGGAGAGAACGCAAGGACTAATAATTTTTACCAAAGCTTATGGAAACACAGTCAGGTAAAAAATCTAAGCTAGGTGAGAAGGAAACATCATCTGCTAGGGTTGTCATGCAGGAGGACCCCCAGGTTCTGGCCAAGGTGAACAATAATGGAATGGGCAGCGGTTCTAAAATGGGAAAGAGCATAAAAGAACATATCATCTGCTCTGAAGAGGACATGGTATAGTAATTTATCTATGTCAACATCCCTCAGGAAGAGGCCGATATGATGGGATGACCCATCAAAGTGGAGGTCAACAGCGAGCAGGCTAGTTGGATTGACAAACAGGATTTGATCCTAATGAGAGGCTTCAACAATCGAAAAATCAGCAAAGTAGAATATATCTGAACATGGGACAAAATGGCGGATCGATTTTAAGACATCATTGGGGAAGACCCTGATTCTAAGGTATGGTTAATGAATTGGAATCCGTATAGAGAGGAAAGCACTAACTGGCTCGGATTATGTTTTGGTAATTTTTCATTTTCCTATGAGGCTTCACCACCGGACTAATTGGGTTTGTTTCTCCTGTTGCTGTCAAGTGTTTGGTGGTTTTCCCTCTTTCTGTGGTTTGTGTGTTTTTGTTGGTTTGTCACAAGATTTCTTCATTGGGATAAGTTTCTCTGTCATCATCTTTGTAGGCCATTTGGGACATGGCTGTTTTGGGGTGATGGAAACATCGGGAGGGACCATGCTTGCATAGGATCACCGAGTGTCCTGCATAGGGATGGTGGTTGATGTTGTTGCTTGAATGAGGTATCCTGTTTTTTTATGTTTTTATTTGGGGATGTTTGGATGTATTGTCAGACACTTTGGTTTCTCACTTTTCCCGTAAAAGTGTTGTTCTTAATAAAAAAAAATAATTTTCAGTCAGTCAGGGTCAATATTGTTACTATAAATTGAAAAAAGACCCATTACATAAACATGGATGATATTTTATACCATATAATAATAAATTTTTAAAATTTAAGTTTTTTTTTGTAATTTTAAATTATTTGATAAAATATTATTTATTTTTAAATAACATTATTGTCAATTCTGGCACTATTTATTAGTTTAAATTTTAAAAAATATAAATACAAAATATAACTTAAAAAAAAATGTTTTAATACATCCTTAATATGTTAATGTAATATATAAAATTTAATTATTAAATTAATTATTAAATATTATATTTATTTTAATTCTTTTAATATCATTTATTTGATTTTCCATTAATTACATAATTACAACATCAGAGTTATGAAAGCATTAAAGGTGATTATTTATTCATTAAAAATTAAATAAATTACCATGATTAATATTATTACTTCATATTTCAAAATAATAATTATAGTTGAAGATATAGTCTGGATAACACTAAATTAAAAATGTTATAGATATTAAAATTACGAATGTGAAATCTTTGACTTTTCTTAAAATAAAATGTTATAATTGTAATAATCACTTCCTAAAATCATCAAACGGTCATATATCCTATAATTACATTTTTATGGAAAAATATTAATCATAAAATATAACTTTATCAACATTTAGGGTCATTTTATAGTCCATATCATTTTATTTTTAACTTATATCACCCAATTTACCCTTTACTATGGTAACAAAAATTACCAAGGTTACTATTCATATTTTCTAAAAATAAAAGGTAAATATTTAATAAATTTAAAAAAAATGAATCCAAAAAAATGAATCCATAATTAAAAATTTAAAATAATGAAATTTCATATTTTAATTTAAAATTAATCCTACAAAACACTATGAGAAATTTTTTTGTTGAAAAATGCATTTTAAGCCCAAAAATGTACTTATACCAAAATAAGGTACAATGATGATTAAAATGAAATAAATTAGATTATTTAAAACTAACTTTTAGTTATGTTACATTGATATAAAATTAAAATCATACGGGTACTTTTAATATAATGAAATTGGTAGTTTAATAAAATGAGTACTTTTAACCATTCACTGGAAAATCAATATTCTCAGAAAAGTCCCAAAAATTCACCAAAAGCTAATTTAAATATGAAAATTTCAAAAATGATATTAGCTTTATAAAATAATATTTATATAAGTTCCAAAATTTTACTATAATATTTAATCTTAAAAAGTAAGAGAACCATTTTTGAAGAAAACATGATTTTATAAAGAATAAAATGATTCTACTAAATATTATGTGCTTATTCAAAAATAATTAATTAATAAATTAAAAATGAGTAGGAAAATTATATATATCATAATATAGTAAATCATATTCACTCCCTCTAATTTAGTGACTATTTTATAATTATAGTGTTAAAATAATAATATTTTGGAGTTTGTTTAAGCCCAACATTCCATGAAACGTAAGCTATGAATGAGGTTACATGTAAAGATACATACCAAAAAATCTCAGGGGGTTACATTTTACAATTATTCAATAACTTTTTCCCTTATCATTCCAAATTTAACTTCAAAAATAAATGGTTGATACTTGAAAATTCCTTTATGGGAAACCCACATCGTAAAAAGAGTTAATAAAAAATCCTCTTAATGAGAGGGAAAGGGAAATGTGAAAGTCCCCAAAAAAATTTCTTTCAAAAAAGATAACATTATTAGGAAGTGAAAATATGAAAATGGAAGAGAAATCTAACTATCAATTTCTGATGAAGAGTGATATAAAACATGGTCATTAGAAATTTAACAATCACACAACGATAAGTCTGTGATTGATTAAAAGACCATTGATTTCTCATAAATAAAAGTAATCAAGTAGTGTTTTTATTTCAAGTTACTTTTCCTAATGTCAAGGAATTCTTTTACTACCTAGATAAAGTACTTGATAAAATAAACTGACTTTATTTCTTTATATTTCACAATTATAGTCACATCCTTTTGTTAAGCTTCAATCTATTTCCACTTCATCTCTTACTCTAGGAAATATATATTCATGAAGAATTTTTCATGCCCGAAGTACTTTGATCAAAATATCCATAATTCATTCCTTCTTCCTCAATATATTTACTAAAACCAAAATGGTTATCACATGGTATCAACAAACAATAATATCCAAAGTTTAACTCAATCCATTCCATAAGTAGTTAATATTAAGTCTCATCCAAAATATGTCTTTCCAAATTCAAAGACAAAAAATTTATAAGGAAGGTCACTAAATTTACAAAATAAAATTATAATTAGATTCCCAAAACAACATAACATAACTCTTAATATCACATACCAAATATATTAATAACTTGATCACCTTAAAACGTTAATGAAAACGTGCATGATTTTAATAAAAATCTTAGGCTGTTCAATATATTTATTAAATCCAAACATGTCATAAACCCTAAAATATATCATAACCCATCAAATCACTAAATTATTTCGTAGTTGCCAATAAATTCCCACAAATATACCTTTATAATTATTATCTCAACATCAGGCACATATTTAGGGTTATCTCCCCCAAATCATGTGTTTTCCAAATGATCAACCAATAATAGAATCACTTCCCTTGGTTACTGGTACTATTAATCACATGATTCCAAATCTTTAAAGAAGAATCACTATAGTAAAATACCTATGTATCTCATTATTATTATAACAATAAAAAACTAATTTTGAAATAGAATTATTGAATCAAAAAACAATCACTTTACCCATTCCACTTCATTATTAAACTACCAACTTTTCTTAAAATATCATTCCTTTCAAATGTCATTTTTTTCACTTAATAAATAGTAGTATTACCATTAATCATACAACTTTGTTGGATAACAACATTATATTTCCCAATAAGACAATGATTTGTATAATTCACATACTTTCCACATTAAAAACATTCAACCATTGATAATACCTTAAAGATACCATTATTCTTATCCATTTTATTAACCAACTTCCACATTCAATTAATTATTTTGTGTCGTTATTATTCACACCCAAAACATATTATTATTCATATATAACTTTCACTTGGGTGTTTATTCTCAAATTATTAACATATAAGACAAAACATTTATGTCACTCAATAGTCTACTCCGCCTGAGTTCTCAGTGAACTCTATGCTTCTCTTCTTTGGTGAGTCTGAGAGTTGGTTAAGGTGCAAGTTGTTAATCATATATATCATGATAACTAATTAGTAATAATAAAAACATCATTTACTCTATTCATCATCCCATTTATCGGTTCATAAAAAAATTATCTATCACATTCAATGTTAACCAATTTCATTATGGTTTCTGCCATTGACTAAAAAGAAAAATAAACATGTAAGCCAAAACGATAACAATCACAGTGAGCTACTATGTATCCGTGAAATAGTACTCAAATAATGTTTAAATCAGGTCACATTATTCTGAACCTATGTGTCCTTAGGTTTAACCTACATAATCAATGTCTATTTACAAATCTATAGGATGTTCTCCCATACTTAGACTTATCCTAAAAGTCAGACATAGTGTTATAACCCCTAATCAATTTTTCCTTAATCTTGTTCCCAAGGTTTCTATTAAACTTTCTCTAATACCAACTGTAAAGGACCTACCCCCAGTAGCCTAATGTTGGTGGTTACATTATTACACTGTAATAAGATACAAGAAATCTCATCCCAAAGGACCGAATAGTTTAGTAGTCTTGGATAACTTGATACATAATGAAACTAAAATTACATTTCAAAAATAGAAATGCACAATATATTTTATTTGAGAAAACCATTATCCTCATAGCACAAACTTGTAACAAAATCCTAAAACACTTCATTGTATCCTTGGGAAAATGAAAACATAAGAAAAAGGTGAGATTATATTTAAGTGAGGATATGAATACAATGAAAGATATCTTAAATAATCACAAACAATTATGGAAAGTTAAACGATGAAAGAACATTCCATTAAACCCATGAAATTTTCATAATATGAAAGGAATAAATGAAAATATAATAATTATATAATAACATTATCCAAAAGTTATCCATGGATACAAAACATTAACAAATAATCTCCTAATAGGGGAATGTATAATGATGGAGATCATAAACATACTATCAAGGCATCGTCCAAGACATTATACATAAACGGGTAAGGCCACAACCCATACCCAAACTTGTTTTTCTCAAGAGATCTAATAATGCATAGAGGGGATAAAACTATCCATTCCAATTAGTTATTAAGTCTAATAAATTCTTTATATAAAATGCATGAAACATAATCAACATAAAAATTCATATTGAAACTATAATACAAAATGTTAATAATTTTCCCAAAACCTAATCATAAACTATATAGAGTTATGTGGAGAATGGTATCAAAATAGTACATCTATATTCAAAATGATCATGAACCATTCAATAAAATCCATCATATGGTATCATACGAGTTCAAACATAATGAGGCATAAGACACAACAAAGTGTGCTAACATGGATGAAAATACTATAATGAAATCACTGAAAATTTATTGATAGAAATAAAAATTTTTTACATTGAAAACATTTATTTAAAAATACAAATAATTATAAAATAAAAAATATTCATTTAAAAGAAACATGAAAACTTTTAATGGATTCCTCAATACATTAAGGAATCATGAAATAGGGAAAATCCTCTCATGAAATATAAGTAAAAAAACTTTCCTTCAGCATATTTTTGTTGAAAAAGTCACGGAGCCTTCTTTAGAAAATGAACAAAAATGTTATTTTATAACCATTTTAAAATGAGAATTGTAAAAATATTTTTGTGTTTTTTTGAGAAAATATATATTTTATTGAAAAACGTTTCCTAGTGGATACTTTAATAATAAAAACCATGATTAATAATGAGATTGTGAACAAAACCCTTACCTTAGGTACGATTTCCTCCATAAGTGTATGAACCTCCTTTTTAGGGGATTTAAACATTTTATTAATTTATAATATAATCATACAAATATTTATGGTATCTTATATGATCCCATTATAACATTTCACCAATCATTTATTAATATTATTTTATTCATTCCATTGTTTCTGGTGTTAATTTCCTTGTTTTATAAATCTTGTTTTGTATTAAAAGTATCCATTATTTTGAATAGTATATATATCCTACGTATCAAAAATAATATTACTGTCATGAATATCTTAATTAATGATAAAATTTATTTTTTAACTATTCTTTAATTCTAATCATAGAAAGTGAATCACATTGCTATGTGGAGATGGTAAACTGTACATACACACAAATGATGATATCAATTCTAAATCTTTAAAAGGGAAAGGGATTGGATGATATATTAATTTTAAATAATAAATATCATGTAATAATTATCATATATATCCATTATTTCCATTATTATGACTATCCAAGTAAATTGGTGATGAAAAACGAATTACACCGCTACATGAAGACGATATGTCGTACGTTCGCCCATGGGGTGTTTTCATTTTTCATAAGATGAACAAAATATAGAATATTGTTGATTAAAAATCCTAATAATATATCAGTATATAGATGATACTGGAGTTATTTTTTTTGGAAACAAAACATTAATAGGATGTAGAAGTGGAAATGAACTTGAATGAGTTGGTAAAAATGATTACCACTTCTTCAGAGGACTTTATTTAGATATATTTTAAAGGGATCTAGGGTTGGTATTTTTGGAAGATATATACCTCCAAAACTTGGACAAGGATTTTTGGAAGATAAATTTTCATGTTTTAATCGAGGTATATGGCTCAAAGTTGTGTGAAGAAGCGAGGGAGGATTTTCCCTTTTATAATTGAGGTGATTGTCACTTTTTTAAACTCTCAAAATATTAAATTAATATAAATTAATTTTCAATTAAAAATGGATCCAAAGTGAGTTATTTAAAATTTAATATGAGTATGGGTATCAATACCACCATGAAATAATTTTTATACACATTTAGTTCATATTCTTACCCTTATCATTTTGTTTTAAACTTTATTTAACTCCTTTATCTCTTACCTTAACAACACTGATTTTACTCTATTGGGGTAAATATTTTTACAATAAAATGATTAAATACCCATAAATGGATCTTGGATGATATATTAAAAAAATATAATAATAAATTGGATAAATTTAATATGTTTATAAATTTTATATCACTTTATGAAATATTAATTATTTTAAAATATAATTAATGTCAATTTTTACACTATTCATTACTTTGACATTAAACAATGTATCAATACACAAGATAACTTGAAAAAAAATATTTTAGTACAACCCTGATATTTCAAGGAAATATATAAAATTCTTGGATGAGATTATTGTATTAAATTATACTCTTTTTAATATTTTTAATATCATTTATTTGATTTTTTCTTTAATAAAATAATTACTCACATTAGTGTTGTAAAAGCATTTAACGTAATTATTTATTCATTAAAAATTAAAAATAAATTTCCATGTTGTATATAATTTATTTATATTTAAAATCATATTTATAGTATAAGATATCTTCTTGATAACACTACATTGAAAATGTTATTGATATTAAAATTATGAACATGACATCTTTGACTTTTCTTTAAATAAAATATTATAAGTGTCATAATCACTTCCAAATAGAATAAAATGGTCATATATGAAAGTTTGGAATTATTATTAGTGAATATTTCTCATAAAATAAAATGATGGAAATTTTTATGGTAATTTTTGAGTCCTTATAATTTTAATTGTAACCTGTATTATCCAATTTACCATTTACCATGGTAACATAAATTAGCAATGTTACTATTCATATTGGACAAAAATAAATTGAACCTATTTTGGTCCTCCTAAATATAAATTTGTAATAAATTATTAAAAATTAAAAACATTTAAATTTAATAATATAATTTAAAAATAACCATGCAAAATGTAGTGAAAAACTGTTTTCTTAAAAAATGTATTTTTAAGCCCAAAAATGTACTTATTCAGACATAATGTATAAGGATGAATAAAATGGATTAAATTATATTACTTTTAACACCCCAAGCTTCCACAATATTCTTCTTTTTGAATAATGCAGTAGTGTGTGTTGTATGCAACTTCGAGTTCTAACACACATCACAACCAATCAAACTAGCCGTTATGAATAGTAATACCCACTTTTTGAAATTTTATAAATTTTATCTTTCTAAATGGACTTCATTTTTGGATTCATAATATCTGAATTATCTTAGGGTGATTTTTTTGTATTTTTCTGAAAACATTCAATTTTTGACGAATAGTGAAAAAACACTAAGTTATAGTTTAAAACCAAATTTTTATTTAAATAATTATTTATTTTATTTAAATTTAATTAAGGTCAAAATGGATACATAATATCTATATAATTTCAATGTAATTTATTGAAGTTAGTTTAGAATAATTTTAGATATATAAAAATTTTATCGAACTTTTCACCGTCTTTTACCCACCTCCTAGGTGAATTTGGAAATTCACATAAAACATAATTTTACCACTTTTGTGAGTGGAATTTTAAAAATCTGAGAGGCACGATTAATATCAAGGAGTAATATATGGTCTAATAAGATGAAAATAATTTTTGGTGAATAGTATCTTTAAACTTTTATTTACCACGGTTAAAAGCAAATAGGGTAATTAA
Organism: Viscum album; assembly: GCA_963277665.1. Classification (NCBI taxonomy): domain Eukaryota; kingdom Viridiplantae; phylum Streptophyta; class Magnoliopsida; order Santalales; family Viscaceae; genus Viscum; species Viscum album. The sequence goes on along the minus strand of OY728139.1, from coordinate 74,612,217 downwards.
GGGTAAACATGATATTAATATTACCCTAACACATGACCTAATTCTATTGGAAAAGTGTATCTCGAACAAAAAAACCTCAGTAATAAAATATTATCATTTAGGTCCACTGGGATTGGATTAGGACATTTATTATTATCTAATTCAAAGAAGAGTTAAAAGAGTTAAAATCAATGTTTAATTACAAAAACATTTTTAATATTGTATTACACATAAGATAAATTTGATTATAAATATTAATTAGAAATATAAAAATATTTACTACATAATTGTATTTTATTTATAATTTTTAGACATTAAATAATTTAATTTATTTATGACACAATGGTGATGTAGTGATTACCTAATTAATGAAATATTAAAATAATTGATATTATAAATATCAAAATTAATGTAATTTGATGCTTTCTATGAATTCCACTAATTGTATAGGTTAATATGACATATTAATATTGTTTATATAAATTGTTTTCGAAGTAATAATGCTGTTATGAAATTATCAAAAACAAAATACCCAATAGTGCCAAAATTGACATAAAAGAGTTTTTTAAAAAATATTATATTAATAATTGATATTCTATTCCTAAAAATCTAAGGTTCGGCCAAAGGACTTATATAATGATATATGTATCATTAATGGACCACATGGGTGTCTCTTAGAAGTTTATAGTATGTTTATTAACTATATAATATAAAAATACAAAGAGACATGGTAAATGTAAAACAATTTATCTAAGAGTTAAATATAAATGATAAGGTTAATATTGTGACCCAAAACTGTCTAAAATCTATTGGTTGAAAGGATTATGAATGATACACACCTTAAACTTTAAATAATCCACTTTGGATCCATTAGAAACCGAATATGAATTTATTATAAAATAATATTTCTATCTTTTCCAAAGGTGCCCATCACCCCTCTTATAAAAGGGCACTCCCTCTTCTCTCTAATTCACACCATCAAATCCTTTTGGCTCGGCCAACCCCTGCCCAAATATTCTCTCAAATTCCCTCACTTAAACCTAGAGGCCATAGTTTGATCAAAAGTCCATCCTAAAGAGTCCTTTTGATCAAATCAAAAGAAAGAACCCGAAGAAGAGGTAATGTTTTCACACCCTCCTTCAAGATCCTTTCTTCTTCAACTTCTTCTTTCTTTGTTATTTAAATTCTAAAATAACAACTCCAGTATATTCTATATACTGTGATGTTATTATAAATATGGTACAACCATATTCATTATTCTATCCATCCTTTGAATGACATGTCACCATACGTGCATACGTACGGCTTGCCGTCTCCACGTCGTGGAATAATTGTTATTCAAAACATTATTATTTGGATGGGTATGATAATGATGTGTAATTTATGTAAATAATAAATAAAAAATGATAACTATACTGTATATATGATATAACCTCAAATTATATATTATTTTGATATCAAAATAATGATATTGTCGCTCGTGCGTACGTACGGACTACCGTCTCCATGAACGCGATGAGATTCATTCCCCATCGTATCCATTCAAATCTAATTATCATTTGATGATTAAAAATAATGTTTATGGACTTGATATCATTCTGTATATTAATAATATACAACCTATCCATAACAAACATGGATTATGTAACAAAATATATAAAAGAAAATGAGTAAGTTAACACCTGAAACGACGATAATACTAAGATATTATTAACAAAGCAATGTAAAAATATCATATATGATATCATATTAATGTATATGATTCCTGTATAATTTAATAACAATTATTTTACCATTATAAAGGAGGTTAATCTACCCTCAACCATGGAAAAGTACAAGGTAAGAGTTTATTTCACAATCTCTTCATTATCCGAGCTTGTTTATATGTAATTATCTACTGGGACCTTTTTATCATCCGTATCCATGTTTCTTAAAAATGTATTTCAAATCATTCTTACTATTTCACAAACTATGTGTTAAAGTCATTTATACCCTTTTTGACATTTTATAAGAAGTTTATAAAGGAATCTTTCTGTCATTTTCCAAACAAGGTCCTTTTAAACCTTTTCGACAGAATCAAGGTAAGAATGTCTTTTTTAACTTATACGGTGGGTGCGGCTATTTTCTGCCATTATAAAATAGTCGAAGCATCCCTTAAAAGCTTATAAGTATATTTTCAAATTAAATGTTCTCTTTTATAATTATGTGACTTTAAAATGATTTCAAAAAAAATATATTTCTCTCAAATAGTTTTGATTTCATCTATGTCAACATCCTTTGATGGATTTTAAGATTATTTGAAGTTTATTTATCATGATACAAAACTTCCATATTGTATTAAAGGTTTTGTGATATGTTTGACTGTGATGTGTTATTTTTATACCATTCATGGTTTATGGAGAAAGTATTGATATTTTGTATGTTAGTTTCAATATGAATGTTTATGTTATGTTTAAACCTGTTCAAATGAGGAATGTATTTGACTTAATTAGTGACGGGTGGAGCCCGCTATAGATCCTAGATGCATTAGTAGATCTCATGAGACAATCTAGTGTCTTGGAACAAGGCCTTGACAGAATATTATTTGTAGTCTTAGCACAAGGCCTTGACTATGTGGTTATGATAGTCTGACATTCTGCATTCCATCATTATGATAGTGGTTATTGATATTGCATGTGATTATTCGACTAGTAGAATATCCATGTAAATAAGTAAATGGAATTATTTAATTTTATCTTTTTCATATTATGCTTAAGATCATGTTTAAAAGGCTTTTTCTCAAGATATACATTTCCTTAAATTTTTATGCTTATTTATGAAAGTTTTAGCTATATTGTTATCCTTACTGGGCATTTGAGCTCACCCCTTTCTATTTTTTATTTTTCCTTTGATGTGAAGAAGTATTTTATGAATGAATAGTAGGGATATTATAAGGGGATATGTGTGTGGAGACAAGATTTTGTTGTAGTTTTTACTTTATGATGTAATGTAAACCTTATGAATGTATCTGGTGTTTCCAAGGAAACTAAACTAATCAGTCTTTCAATATTTAATCTTTTGTGATCATGCATATGTTTCATAATAATGCACCGACTTTGAGTTACTAGGTTCGGGGCATTATAGTTGGTATCAAAGGAAGTTTAGTACAAACCTTGGAAGCTAGATTTAGATAAACTCTGATTATAGCACATAGACATAAAATGAACTTTGAGTATTCGCATAGAAGAACATCCTAGAATATTTGTACTGTAGAGATTTTTTGAGTTTTCTGAGCAATACATCCCTGTCTGGATACGATCAGGTAGAGAAAACTCTGGCACAGATGTACCTAGGGGTAAAACCCGAAAACACAACTTTAAGCTAGACTCGAACGGGAAATGGTGCATAACAATGGGCCTTACTGCACTCTTGGTTAGGACACTCCCATGGGATATGCATAGGATAATTCTCATTTTCTTTACAAACCATTATTAAGGGTTTATGAGTATATACTTACTCAAATAATTTTTTTTATGATTATGGATTATATCCATAAACTATTCAATTCATGTTAAGTGTTTTACAAGTATGGAATTATGCATTTTGATTCATAAACCGATCTAGTTTATGCCATTGTTCAGAAATGGAACCTAGTGGAAGAAATGGAGACAGTATCTATGCACGCACTCTAGTTAGGGATTTCCCTCCTGCTTAAGATAATTATAGTGGAGCTGGTGATACAACTGGTGTTGATCAGCTAATCACCATACCGGGACAACTCACTCAGTTTATGAATAATAACCTTACCCGTATGGAGAAAACTGATCCACAACATGGAGGATCAATGTTAGATCGCTTCATGAGGCAATAACCACAAAAATTCAATGGGAGTACAAATCCATCGGTAGCTGAGCAATGGATAAGTTCCCTAGAGAAAATATTTTAGGCTTTGGGGAGTAGTGAAAGGGAAAAAGTTATCATGGAAGATTACCGCCTCGCTGGAGATGCTGATCAATGGTGGTCATTGATTTAAAACAAAAAGGAAGATGGTGAAGTATCAAATATAGAATGGAGGGAGTTCAAAGATCTATTTTTAGAAAAATACTTTCCTTGTGACCATCGAGCAGATATGGAAAGGCAATTTCTAAGTCTGAGACAAAAGGAGGATGATAATGTCGGAAAGTATGAGGCTAACATTACAAGGTTAGAAAGGTATGCTGCAGATTATATACGTAACCCAAGAAGTAATATTGATCATTTATTTTATGGGTTAAAACCGTTTCTCCGTCAAGAGTTGGTCTCACAATCCTTCTCGTCATACGAAGATATTGTCTCGTGTGCTATCAAGACAAAAAAATAATTCTATAAGTCCTATGAATTTAAGGAAAATCAAGAGAAGAAGAGATATGATGATCAATATAGTAATGGAAATTAGGGGAAGAAGGGAAAAGTTGAATATCCATCCTGTAGTAAATGTGGGAAGAAACACCCTGGTACATGCTTGAAGGGAATGGGAGTCTATTACAAGTGTGGTGAAAATCCCACCAAGCTTGTGATTGCAAGGGGAATAAAGAAGCTACTGATGTTCAATGCTACAACTATATGGAGATGGGAAATTATGCAAATGAATGTCCTATGCGTGAGGGGAACTTACCTTATAAAAGGCCAAGGGATCAAGGCCAAGCTTATACTATCACTACTCTTGTGGTAGATTCTCTGAAAGGCATTGTGGCAGGTAATTTAATGGTTTCCTCATGTTTAGAAAATGCATTATTTGATTCTAGATCATCACATTGTTTCATATCATCCAAGTTTTCTAAGAAAATTAGATATTTCCAATTTGATTTAACAAGGGAGTTGTCAGTCAAAACTCCTAAGGGAAGTATCATTGCAACAATGTTTTGTGAATCCATCCCCATTAGAGCACATAAATGATCTTTATCTGCGGATCTCATCGTCAAACCTATGATTTAATTTGATATAATCCTAGGTATGGATTGGATTTCAAACCATGATGCAAAAATTTATTGTAAGAAAAAGGAGGTTACTATTTTTGATGATGATGATAAGAAACACCTTATCTTTAGAGCGGAATCATCACCACCTAATTCTTACCTAGATCCACCCCCAGTAGCTCAACTAAATTCAATTATTGGTGAGGAAGAGAATGAAATTACTGTGGGTGAGGAAAGGAATGTTTAAATAGAGGATTTACCAATTGTGAGAGAATATGTTGATGTGTTTCCAGAAGATTTACCTGGACATCCTCCAGAATGAGAAATTGAGTTTTCCGTTGATTTAATTCTTGGTTCAAGGCCTATATCGAAGACCCCTTATAGAATGGCCACTATAGAATTAGTTGAACCTAAGAAACAACTAGAGGAATTGAGTAGTAAGGGATTTATTTTCCCTAGTGTTTCTCCATGGGGAGCCCCTGTACTTTTTGTTAAGAAGAAAGATGGATCTATGAGGTTATGTATCGACTACAGGGAAATCAATGCTATAACAATAAAGAACAATAATCCCCTACCTCCCATTGATGATTTATTTGACCAACTTCATAATGCTCAATACATTTCAAATATTGAACTTTGATCAGGATACCATCATTTGTGTGTGAAGAAGGAAGAAATTCTGAAGACAACATTTTGAACTAGGTACGAGCATTATGAGTTTACACTAATTCCTTTCGGGATAACTAATGGACCCTCTATATTCATGGATCTAATGAATAGAGTTTTCAAGTAATATCTCGATGAATTTTTGGTGGTATTTATTGATGATATCTTGGTATACTAAAAAAGCTATGAAGATCATGAAAATCACTTGCGCATTATCATGAAGACTCTGAGAAGACATGAGTTATATGGGAAGTTTAGCAAGTGTGAATTCTGGCTTCATGAGATTTTTTTTCTTGGCCATATTGTCTATAAAGATAAAATCTCTGTTGATCCTTCTAAGCCCACGGAAATCGAAGAATGTCCTGCACCGACGAGTATAACTAAGGTAAGCAGTTTTATTGGCTTAGCAGGTTATTATCAACGTTTCGTCCAGAACTTTGCCCGATTGGCTAACCCATTAACAAAGCTTACATGTAAAGGGGATTAATTTGTTTGGAAAATGGAGTGTGAAGAATGAAGAGAATATAGTCAATGCTCTTATATTGACTCTACCATCGGGGAATGATGTGTTTGTTATTTATAGTGATGCTTCAAAGAAAGGACCTGGTTGTGTTCTTATGAAGAATGATAGGGTTATTGCCTATACATCATGAGAACTAAAAATTCATGAGAAAAACTATCGTACACATGATCTTGAGATAGCTACTGTAATTTTTTCTTTGATGATATGGAGGTATTATCTCTATGGTGAAAAATGTGATATTTATACTGATCACAAGAGTTCGAAGTATAATTTCTCCCAGAAATAACTCAACATGCGGCAAAGAAGATGGCTTGAACTACTCAAGGATTATGATTTAACGATACACTACCACCCGGGGAAGAGAAATAAGGTGGAAGATTCTTTGAGCAGAAAGGATCATGGAGTTTTGAATAAGATGAGAGTTGAGAGGGATACTATTTTCATGGATCTAGTGAAGATGGATATGGGAACTACCATGGAAGGTGAAACATCTATACTTTTTCAAATGGTTTCCAATACTTCTTTACTAGAAAGGATAAAGAGTTCTCAGACCGATGATGAAGAGTTTCAAAAGAATATTAAAGCTGTGAATGATGGGATATTTAGTGACTTTGTGTATGAAGATAGAATTTTGATATTTGGGAAGAGACTTTGTGTTCCCTATATACCTGATCTAAAAAGGGAATTGTTGGATGATGCTCATAGTTCAAATTTCTCTATACACCCTGGGAGCACCAAAATGTATAGGAATTTGAAGGAACATTTTTGGTGGGACAACATGAAGAGGGAGATTGATGATTTTGTGTCAAGATGTATGGTTTTTCAACAAGTGAAAGCTGGAAGGAAACTGCCTGGAGGAGTCATGCAACCTCTTCCCATACCTGAGTGGAAATGGGATAATATCACGATGGACTTTGTCATGGGACTACCAAAGACTCTTAGAAGGAATGATGTAATATGGGTCATTGTTGATCGTCTTACCAAATCAGAAAAGTTTCTTACTATAAGAGAAGATCTACCACTTGAACTTCTAGCAAGACTATATATTAATGATGTTGTGAGACTTCATGGAGTACCCCTATCGATTGTTTCTGATCATGATCCCCATTTTACATCAAGATTCTGGAAGAGTCTTCAGAAGGCCTTGGACACTGAACTTCGTTTGAGCACTTCCTACCACCTTCAAACATATGGACAATCAGAATAAACTATTGAAACTTTAGAAGACATGTTGAGATCATGCTCACTTGACTTTCAGTGTATGTGGGATCAATACTTATATCTGGTGGAATTTTCCTATAACAATAGCTTTCATTCAAGTATTCAGATGGAAAAATATGAAGCGTTGTATGGAAATAGATGTCTCACACCAACCAGTTGGGATGAGGTTGGTGAAAGAAAGCTCGTAGGCCCAGAACTGGTGGAGAAAATGATGGAAAAGGTGAAGGTAATCCAAAACCACATTGAAGCAGCTCAAAGTAGGCAGAAGAGCTATGCCGATAATCGAAGGAAGCATTTGGAATTTCAGGTAGGAGATCATGTTTTTTTGAAGGTATCTCCATGGAAGGGAGTTATACATTTTGGTATGAAAGGTAAATTGAGTCCCAGGTACATCGGACCATTTGAAATTTTAGAATGAATTGGTTCTGTAGCTTTCTATTTAGAAATGCCGCCAAATATATCCAAAGTTCACGATGGGTTCCATGTATCACTGTTGAGAAAATACATGTCTGACCCAACACATGTACTCACCTATGAGGAATTAGAAGTGGAACCTGATATATCTTATTGCGAAGAGCCCATCAAGATTCTTGATACCAGATAACAAGTACTGAGAAACCGGATGACTCGTCTGGTAAAATTTCTGTGGAGAAACCACAAGATGGAAGAGGCAACGTGGGAACCCGAGGAACTTATGATGAAGAATCACCCGAGTCTTTTCATGCGGTAGTATTCTAGTAATTTTTAGGACAAAATTATTTTAAGGAGGGGAGAATGTAACACCCCAAGCTTCCACGGTACGCTTCTCTTTGAATAATACTATAGCGTGTGTTGTACGCAACTTCGAGTTCTAACACACACCACAACCAATCAAACTAGCCGTTATGGATAGTAATACCCATTTTTTGAAATTTTATAAATTTTATATTTCAAAATGGACTTTATTTTTTGATTTGTAATATCAAAATTATCTTAGGGTGAATTTTTGGTATTTTTCTGAAAACATTCAATTTTTGATGAATAGTGAAAAAACAATAGGTTATAGTTTAAAACCGAATTTGTATTTAAATAATGATTTATTTTATTTAAATTTAATTAAGGTAAAAATAGATACATAATATCTATATAAGTTCAATGTAATTCATTGGAGTCAGTTTAGAATAATTTTTGATATTTAAAAATTTTATGGAAATTTTCACCGTCTTTTACCCTCCTCCTAGGAGAATTTGGAAATTCACATAAAACTTAATTTTACCGCTTCTTTGAGTGGAATTTTGAAAATATGGGAGACACGATTAATATCAAGGAGTAAAATGTGGTTCAATAAGATAAAAAATTGTTTTTGGTGAATAGTAACTTTTTTACTTTTATTAACCACGACTAAAAGTAAATAGGGTAATTAAGTGTAATAATGATATTAATTTTATCATAACACATGCCCTAATTCGATCCTACAAGTGTATCTTGACCAAAAAAAACATTAAGAATAAAATATTATCATTTACCTCCACTTGGATTAGATTAGTACATTTATTATTATTTAATTCAAAGAAGAGTTAAAAGAGTTAAAATCAAAGTTTAATTACTAAAACATTTTTAATACAGGGTTATGAATAAGATAAATTGAATTATAAATACTCATTATAAATCTAAAAATATTTCCTACATAATGGTATTTTATTTATAATTTTTAGACATTAAATAATTTAATATATTTATGACACAATGGTGATGCAGTAATTACCTTATTAATGTAATATTATAATAATTGATATTATAAATATCAAAATAAAAGTAATTTGAGACTTTTTATGAATTACACTAATTTTATAGGTCAATATGACCTATTAGGATTGGTTATATAAATTTATTTTGAAGTAATAATTCTCTTATGAAATTAACAAAAACAAAATACCAAATAGTGTTAAAATTGACATAAAAGAGTTTTTAAAACAAATATTATATTATTAATTGATATTCTATTCCATAAACTCTATGGTTCGGGAAAATAACTTATATAATTATAGGTGTATCATTAATGGACCACTTGGGGGTCTCTTTAAGTTATATAGTAAGTATATTAACTATATAATATAAAAATACAAAGAGACATGGTAAATGTCAAACTAGTTAACTACGAGTTAAATATAAATTATAAGGTTAATATACTGATCAAAACCTGTCTAAAATCTATTGGTTGAAAGTATTTAGACCCCTCACCACCTTAACCTTTAAATAATCCACTTTAAATCCAGTATAAACCAAATATGAATTTATTATAAAATAATATTTCTATCTTTTCCAAAGGTGCCCCTCACACCTCTTATAAAAAGGCACTCCACCTTCTCTCTAATTCACACAATCACATCCTTTTGGATCGGCCAAACCCGGCCCAAATATTCTCTCAACTTCCTTCACTTCAACCTAGAGGCCTTATTTTGATCAAAAATCCATCCTATGGAACCCTTTTGATCAAATCAAAAGAAAGAACCCAAAGAAGAGGTAATGTTTTCACCCCCCCTCTTTCAAGTTCCTTTCTTCTTCAGCTTCTTCTTTCATTGTTATTTCCATTATAAAATAATAACTCCAGTATCTTCTATATACTGTGATGTTATTATAAATATCATACAACCATATTCATTATTCTATCCATCATTTGAATGACATGTCACCATACATGCATACGTACAGCTTACTGTCTCCACGTCGTGGTGTAATTGTTATTCAAAACATTTTTATTTGGATGGGTATGATAATGATGTGTAATTTATGTAAATAATAAATAAAACATGATAATGAATTTGTATATATTATAATATAAAAATAATGATATTGTTTCTTGTGCGTACGTACGGACTACCGTCTCCACGAATGCGATGAGATTCATTCCCCATCGTATCCATTCAAGTATAATTATAATTTCATGATTAAAAATAACATTTAAGGACTTGATATCATTATAGATATGAATAATATACAATCTATCCATAAAAAACACGGATTACGTAACAAAACATATTAAATAAATCGAGTAAGTTAACACCTAAAATGACGATAATACTAAGATATTAATAACAAAGAAATGTTAAAATATCATATTAATGTATATGATTCTTGTACAATTTAATAAGAATTATTTCACCATAATAAAGGATTTTAAAATACCCTAAACCAAGGAAAAGTACAAGGTAAGGGTTTATTTCACAATCTCTTCATTATCCGAGGTTGTTTATACGTAATTATCTACTAGGACTTTTTTATCATCCACATCCATGTTTCTTAAAAATGTATTTCAAATCATTCTTAATTTTTCACAGACTATGGTTTAAATTAATTTATACCCTTGTTGATTTTTTATAAGAAGTTTATAAAGGAATCATTCTGTCGTTTTCCAAACAAGGTCTTTTTTATCCTTTTTGACAGAATCAAGGTAAGATTGTCTTTTTTAACTTATACGGTGGGTGCGGCTATTTTCCGCCATTATAAAATCATCGAAGCATCCCTTACAAGCATATAAGAATATTTTCAAATTAAATGTTTTTTTATAATTATGTGACTTTTAAATGATTTAAAATATATGATATTTCTCTCAAATAGTTTTGATTTCATCTATGTCAACATCCTTTGATGAATTTTAAGCTTATTTGAAGATTATTTATTATGATAAAAAACTTCCATATTGTATTGAAGGTTTTTTGATATGTTTGACTGTGGATGTGTTATTTTTATACCATTCATGGTTTATGGAGAAAGTATTGACATTTTGTATGTTATTCTTAATATGAATGTTTATGTTATGTTTAAACCTGTTCATATAAGGAATGCATTGGACTTAATAAGTGACAGGTGGAGCTCGCTATAGCTCCTCGATGCATCGGTAGGTCTCATTAGACAAACTAGTGTCTTGGCACAAGGCCTTGAAAAAATATAATTTGTAGTCTTGGCACAAGACCTTGACTATGTGGTTATGATAGTTTTCCATTATTCATTCCATCATTATGAAAGTGGTTATTGATATTTCATGTGATTATTCGACTATTAGAATATCCATGTGAATAAGTAAATGACATTATTTCATTTTATCTTTACCATATTATGTTGAAGTTCATGTTTAAAAGTATTTTACTTTAGTTATACATTGCCTTAAATGTTTATGCTTATTTATGAAAGTTTCTGCTATATTGTTATCCTTACTGGGCGTTTGAGCTCACCCCTTTCTTTGTTTTATTTTTCCTAGGATGTGAAGAAGTATTTTATGAACGACCTGAAGTGATAGTATAAGGGTATATGAGTGTGGAGACAAGATGTTGTTGTAGTTTACACTTTATGATGTAATGTAAACTTTTTGAATGTATCTAGTGTTTCTAAGGCTACTAAACTAATCAGTCTTTTGAGATTCGATCTTTTGTGATCATGCCAACGTTTTGTAATAAATCACCGACTCTGTGTAACTTGGATCGGGGCGTTAAATTACTTATAATTAAATAATAGTTAATTTACAATGAGATAAAATTAAAACCATAAATTTAATATTAATATAAAAAATTTATAGTTATAAAAAATTTATAGTTATATAAAATCTGTATTTTTTTACTATTTAATAGAATACAAATCTTCTAAGAAAATTAAAAAAAATTCATCATAATTTAATTTTTATATGTTGGATTAAAAAATTATATTATATTTATAAAATTAATTTTATATAAGTTTAAAAAATTTATTATAATATTTAATCCTAAAAGAAATAGAACCGTTTTTAAAGAACACATATCTTTTTGAAGAATGAAATGATTTTTCTAAAAATTAAGTGCATATTCACAAAGAATTAAATAATAAATTAAAAAGAATATGAAAATTATGTATATCATAATATATTTTTTCTTATTCACTCACTTCCAGTTTAACTACTAATTTATAATGGTCATGTTAAATTAATAGTCTTTTGGATTTCATTTAAGCTCGGTGTTAAATGAAATGTAAGCTATCAGAGAGGTAAAATTTAAATAGAGACATTGAAAAAAATATTTGGGTATTATAGTCTCTGACTATCTAACCCAAACCAATACTCAATCATACAAAAATATCCTTAAAAAGACCATAAATTCTCATTTAATAACTCAATTTGAAAATTATAGATTTACCATTGCCAAGTTGTATTCAGTTTATTATACCCTTTGTTTCCCATATTTAATGAAAATCCACTCTTAAACATCGCTTGCATTAATTCCTTCCACTATTAATTCATTTAAATTATTTATATTGCAATTATACATTGTATCTATTTATTTCGGCCTTTCCACTTTCCAAATTAAATTAACATATCACTATTCCCTTTATTCATACCACACCCCAGTGATCATATTTATTAATTATCCCATACCATAACACAAGTAATCACTAAAAAAACACAAATTTTATAACAACCTCCTTTAATTTCACACCCATTATAGAAAAAGTAAATGTTCATACTTACATGCATGCATGATACATGATCCAACATCAACATCATTCATGTTTTGATTATTCAAACAAACTATTTAATTACCAACATTAATTATTATTCATTTATGTGAGGTGTTTATAGAAAAAACAAAATAAAAATTCAAGATATAGAAACCAATTAATACACACCATTCAAGGGGATCGTACCAACAAGTGAAACATAACATAAAATTTCGTCAAACCACAGTGATAAAAAATATCACATAATTACTAAAATGATAAAACAATACATTATTTCCATTACTTTTACATCTATTTGAATATAATTTTTATCTTTTTTCATTTATTCTATTTTAGTAATAATTGAGAAAAAAATAATAACACATGAAATAACAATGAAATATGAATAAAATAGATGAAAAATACTTTTCTTCTTTAATTCCCATCATTACAGTTCTTATATTTCATTTGTTAATTCATAATGATTACAAATGTATGAATAATCATGTTAGTCTCAAAATTTTCACAAATTAAATAGGATAAAGACTTGAATCCACCAACTCAAGAATATTTACATGATATAGGACTAAAATAGAGGAGAGAGAAAAATATATGTAGGTTTGGAAATATGTAGGAAGGGATTAGGATGATCATTGAAGGCCCAAAATACATAAACGGAAAAGTATAAATTTCCTAAACTCAATGAAAATATCAATAAGACTCAAAAAAGGGGAAAAATCTAGTTCCTAGAGAAATAGTGGACTATAATACCTCTCAGAAATATTTCATAATTCTTTTCCATGTTTATTCTATATAAAATTACTTTCCATTTATTTCCTTCACATGATTATTTTAATATCCAAAATTTTAGGCTGGAATTAATGATCAAATTCATCTTTATCATGAACTATTTTAAAATCTATGTTTTTCAATTATTATTTACCCTTATTTTCATTAAAATAATTATAGATCCATACATAGGGAAAGTCAAAAATTTCTCTACTTAAAAGAACTACTTAAATGATAAAAATAGTATTATGTAAGGGTAAGTGTAAACTAACATTCTATAGTTTTAAACAATTAATCACACATGAGAAATATAATTTCCAATGTACCCATACATGAGCCTGATAGTACCCATAGGTGAGCTTTCTTCCTTCACACAACAATTAATCATAGCATTAGAATCAAACCCTCATGCAGATCTTACCCTAAAGTAACTCCTGGAATACCATTAAGTAGATAAAACCAACATCACACAATCATAAAACACATCCCCTACAAATAAATTGACCCCCATGTGAGCACTAAAATGTACCATTTACGAAAACTTTAGATCTACCTATATGCAACAAAAAAAATATTGGAATTCTGCTTATACGAATCAAAAACCACACGCAACTGTTTCCACAACCTCTCATATAGCATAATAAAAGTACCCTAGACATTTCATCCTACCACACTAAAGACCATGGTTTAGATACCCCATGATTCTTGTTTCTCTCACATTCTCATTCTCAACACACCTTTGGCACTGACCCACCTAATGACTTGGGATTTTTTCCTTTCTTGCTCACATAGGTAGACTCCCATTGAACAATTTAATGCACCATAAGTGTTTCAATACTCATGGTGAACCTGACACCAAAACATCTTACCCACACACAGTACTTCAAATGAACATCAAAACTACCAGAACCATGCCTTGTACTATGACTTGGTGTACCATAAAAAAATAGAGGGATCCCTAAATCTATTCCCTTATATCAAATACCTCTAAAACTATTTTCATCATCAATAATTAAAACCAAGCCCAAAAATTAAATTTAATGGGGATTATAATAACCAACCTATGAGATACCTCTCAGAAACCTTTATATAAAAGAAATACACCAACATATAAAAGGGACGGGGTGCCTAAAATATGAAATAAAAACCACCAAGATCACACTCTTGAGGAAGATAATACAAAAATAAGAATTAAAATACCAACATTACACAAGGGATGATATAGGATCAACGGTTCATTGATCTCACATAACCAAAATAATTTCCATTTTAGTTACACAATTACAATAATGGCCACTATTCCAGTCATAGAAACCCAACCAAAAATTCATATCAACCACACTTTTTTTAATTTTTTAAACATGAGTGATGTTTGCATAATAATAATATTATCACCCAATTTTAGATTTACATAAAACTTCTTTTATTCCTATATTTGAGTGGTTGACCTTTTTTATAAAGTTATTTCATTAACCCAAATCATAAAAAATAAGTACAATAGTATGGAACAATTTTTAGAAACCACCACTCCCCATTGATACTAAAAAAGACAAAAAACATTACAACAATTATTTTATTTAATAATTTTTATTTTATCATGACTATTTGTACTCTAGAAAACATAACTAAAAAATATTAACACTTCAAGGAAAACAGTATCCAAATAACACATCATGGCCCATTTTTAATGTTATTAAATTAAATTATAAGAATTATCATGCCCAACACTTCAATAATTTTACTTATAAAATCTCTCAATGAAAATATGAAAATTATTTATCCTTATGTATTATGATTAATATGAATTATTTGAAAATATTACTATCAATGAAAAATAATTCCCCTAAAATTCATTATACTTAATCAAAACATAGAGAAAAAAAATTATGAATCAAATTTAATTGACAATAATTGAAAATTATTATTCTTAACATGGAATGAACAATATGTCTCCTAAGTTAGAATTATTACATAATTTTATTTATAGAATCCATCAATAATAGTGTTTACATTAATTCTCAATTTATATATTGCATAATTAATTCATTACTGTAACATAATAATCATTATACAAGAATTATAATTTTCCCTTAAAATATATAAGCTAAATAATAATAATTTTCACCTCTAAATACACTCTTTAATTATA
Organism: Viscum album; assembly: GCA_963277665.1. NCBI lineage: Eukaryota > Viridiplantae > Streptophyta > Magnoliopsida > Santalales > Viscaceae > Viscum > Viscum album. Next base: position 74,596,514 of record OY728139.1, on the reverse strand, counting down.
TAAATGATAAATAAATATTGCAGTTAATTCATATCAATTTAGATTAGTACATAAAATAACATTGAAATTATGGATTCCCCAAATCTAAAACTTGACATGTGAAAATTTATTTTAAAATAATAATTTACCAACAATGGAATATTTAATTAAGAAGAGAGTTTAGAGAAGTTTTCTTTTTCAATAATTAAATACATCTTTATCAATGAAAAACACATAAATTGATTACCTCTATAAGTTTTTTAAACAATATTTCCAATTTTATAACATGATCATACATATTATTCAATTAAAAAGCTTCATTATTTCAAATATTCAATCTATAATGGTATATTAGTTGAGAAATCTAAGAAGCTCATTATTAAAATACTTCAAACAAAGAATGTTCTTAAAAAATGTGAATCTATTTGAATTGAACCCACTTATAGAATTTTGATCACATAAATAATTCTTGGAGTGGAATTAATAGAAACATAAGTAATTAAAACATGAAATTTATTCTATTAAACCTATAAATTTTAAACATTATAAGAAACAATTTTTTTTTACATGTAACATTTAAATCATACTTTCAAAACAATTTTAACTGAAACTCTTAATTTTTTTTAAATCACAAGTCTAACAAATATTTTTATAAAATGTTATCAAATAGTTACAAGATAATTATGAAATCATTATAATAATATTTAAAAGAAAATTTGTCACCTATTATGAAATAAGGCACATCATGATCTAAATAAAGTCAAAAAAACTATAATACCATCATTGTATATACTAAAAAAATGAAATAAGTTTTCAAAATCATCATTCTCAATCTCAAAATAAGTTTATAGAAATATCTAATTACTAATATAGTAAACATAACTTCTAAATATAGCTTCTAGTTTAACCTATCTTTCAATTCATGGTACTAGTAGTTCAACCATTTCTCGATAAAAATTTAAAACCATTCTTTTCTTCTATTCAGTATCAATGTGAATAAGTTAAGAACTATAGAATCTAAATCATCCAAAAATTGTATTTATAAATAATTAGGTTGAAATAATTTAATTTATTTTGTTTAAGGATCCTCCAGGTTTGTTAATGAATTAAAAACTACAAAGAACAAACCCAAATAGGTAGTACAAAACTCATACCATTTCCATCCATCATTTAACACCAGTGAATGTCATTAATTCTATGAATTTTTTTCAACACTATATTATTTAACTAAAACAACACAATCACAAATATCAACATAAACAAGGATTCTCTAAGTATACAAGTCAAGGTAACCCAACCACTTCACTTTCATATTACCCACTTTAAGCACCCCTAAATCACTCCTGTGACTTTAAAACACATCATGAAAAAATTGCATCATAATGGGAGAAGTAAAACACTCTTTATATTCTTGAATGCATAACATCCAACATAATATTTTTTATTTCAAGGATAAAAGAGGGAGGAATCCTAAAACAAGTCAAAGAGGTATAAAATAATAAAAACTAAAAGCATCATCCTACATCAAGGAAACACACTTAGAGGGAAGTGATATTGTGCTACTAAAAGCAGTACAAGAGATGCTGGGTGAGGAAAAGGATTCCATAAAGTCCAAAACCTTGTTACATTATCTCTAGAAGTGTGTAAAACTAATGTGATTCATGATAATTTTCTTACAGTTGCAAACAAAATAAGTGATAGCCTAGGTAGTAGATCATGTGCCTTGAACTGAGCTATAAAGAATCACAGAATCTGGTTCCACCTAATAGACTATGATTCCATGGTGGAGACACAATTCCAAACCCTTGAACATGGTGGTTACCTCCACCATGAGAGCGTCCTCATTGTCCATACCCAAACTAAAAGTAAAGATAATAGAACCATTCTCTTCATGTAGAACTCTCCTTCCCCTCATGAAACCATTAATACATGATCCATCAGTGTTTAATTTGAGGCCATACACCAGGGGATCTAGTGAACCCATTTTCCAGGAGGTTCCACGATATGAGATAGAATGGAAATACCCTTATCTTCTAAGAACCACTGCAGGAAGGGAGACCACTCTCGTTTCCTGAGAATCACAGAAAAATCTATCTCCCGGGACCTCTAACTTGATTTAATCACCATTTAGTAGCTAGGAGAACCATCATTCCAAGCCTAATTACATGTGGACCAACATTTATAACTCCCAAACGAAAACATGAAGGACCTTGCCTTCAAATATTATACATTTCTCCCCAATACGTGGGACAAAGAATGAAAGAATTCTCCCCAGGTAAACCCTAAAACTCTCACCCCATAAAAACATGGATGTTTGTACAAAAATGGGAATACCACTCACTTTATCAGAATAGGATCGGTGCTAGCTCTTCTCATGGAGAGATGTAACATGAACATCTGGAGGCCAGTTGAAATCCGTTGAATCACACCACATCATCCGTGGGAAGAGAAGAATAGTGCATATTCCACATAAGAAAATTAAACTTGGCTGGGATATCACTTCTCCAAAGATCGCATCCCTATGTATCATGGTTGTTATTATCCTAAAAAACACCACAATAAGCCTTTGAAGAAAAGGAACCAAACCGATATCCTATGAACACTGGTCTATCTGGTTAATTAGAAATAATAATATTCTTGAGAAATTACTTCTACACATGGTTCAGAACAACATGGGTGAAGGTTGGAAATGAGGTATCCTTCCAGAAATATAAGTCAATAATTGAGATGCTCGAATAATGGGGGGGTGACTGAAATCCTATGTCATAGCTAGTTTCATTTGCCTATGTCATGCACCATGATAAATTAATATCATTTCTTTACCAACTCATGAAATACTCACAAATACTAACTTCAATATCCATGCCATCTCTCAACCATCAGCTCTGATACCAATATTACAAAACCACCCTTCCAATGTTACCCATTTATGGGTTATAAGTGAAGATATAGGATGACCAAAGAAGCATGAATCCAATTGGTTGTAGGTTAGTGAAGTGCACCAAGGGTATAAAACATACGATTGGAGGTATTGCCATAATAATTCATTTTATGGAAAATATATAAAAGGGAAACCCCTGATCAAAACCACATTATATAAATAAAAAAAGATCCTATAAAATTAATACAATAATATATGTCATGTCATACATAATGAATCTCTAAAATATAACTCCAAAACAACTCCAAAGAAAAAACTCAAAATAGAAATTCTAGTTTCATGCTAGCTTGGTCCAACATGGTCACCAAAACCCCTACTGAACACTTGAATATATATATATATATATATATATATTTAGGGTGATCATAACATGTATACTCAATTGGATCCTCCTAAAGTTATATCATTAAAAAATGAGAAAATAATACTAATTATCTAATGAGTAAAGAGTAGAACTAACAAGCACCTGTTAAGTCAAATACCCATTCCTAACCTCACCAAGGATCACTCTCAAAGTATTTCATCAAGGTTATACTAAAATAATATCAAAATAATATAATTATAGGCACCACACAACCACTTCCATACTAGTTCTCTACTCTCACACCCTAGTATAAAACATATTTTACTCCAATCCCTTCCCTCCTGATGTGGTGAAAGACACAACATTACATACCCTAACTCCCTCATGGTTCTGTATCTCATGTTGATATTAGAAAAAATCCATATATTACATCATCACATAATAACAACATCACACACACCTCCACCATCCCAAAAATAGAGTAGTAGGGTATAAGGAACCTGAAGGGAATAAACCTCATTCATTTCTCCTAATGTTCATGATCTCCAACACATAACCCTCATCCCATCATCATAACTTCATTGTGAACACCATACTCCACTCCCACACCTTTCATGAGAATCCTAACCATAGGCCATCACATCTAGGATAATTCTAATGGATGATCAGGAAAGTGGGGGTAGTCATCCATCCACTGTCACCAACTTGGATGTTAATAAAAACACCTGGAACCAAAACATTTTGAATCGATATAAAATAATTGACTCAAGTGTGGTGAGTTTATAAATCATATGAAAATACATGAATATATATTATCACACAAAATTCCAATCTAGGGGTTCACACAACTAGTCTTAAAACCACTGATCTATTCTAAAAATTCATTAATATTGTGTATCGAGCACTGTTTTTTAGATCTATAACCCAAAAAATCTAATGAAAATACAAAATAAACCTTAAAAATAACCACAACTTCTTATTTAATCATTCATTTAGAAAATTATAGATTTAACATTCCCATAATGTATGTAGTTCATTATAACCTTTGTTTCCCATATTTAATAAAAACCCACTCTCAACCATCACCCAAATTTATCCATTCCATTATCCATTCATTTAATGCATTAATATTCAAATTACAGCCTACATACATTCATTCAATCCATTACACTTAACTAATTAATTTATAATCCCACCATTACCTTTATTTTAACCACATACCAGAGTTCAAGTTTATTAATTCATACGATACCATACTACTAAAAATCACTAACAAACCTGACATCATATACCAACCACCTCTCATTTCACATCGTAAACAAAAACAAGAAATAATCATACATCTTTGAATGCACAATAAATGGGATAACATAAAAATCATTCAATTTTTGATTATTAAAAAGACATATTTAATTACCAGCTTTAATTATTATTCATTTATGTGAGGGGTTTTTTATAAAAAAAATAAAACAACATTTTAGGATCTCAACAATAAGAAATATGCAAAATTCAAGGGGATCAAAACAATAAGTGAAACATACCCCATAATTTATACAAAATAATTTAAGACTAAATATAAAATAAATAGTAACAAAAATAATAAAATAATTTATTTCCATTGATTTACTACTTCTTTCATGTAGCATACCACACTGAATTCGATGTAGTGGTGCCCTGAGATGGTGGTCCATAATATCTCAAGGGTTCCTCCTCGAACACTAGAGGATGCCGACTAGTAGAGAGTTCCTAGGGTGTATCTATGGAATGAATATGACCTCTAGGATAGAGTGTATAATTACAAGATATAAATAATAAGAAACAATAACAACATTCACAAAAAGACTAGACCAATAACCCTCCATAGAATTGGTAATATTATACAGATAGAAGATGTGTAGTAATAATAAATCGATAAAATCATTAAATAATTAGTGAAAGAAAAACTAAAATAGATACAATTATAATGGTGATCAAGTAGCTATAAAAAATGTGTGTTTAGGGGAATGGGGATACAAGCATTTACCACATGATATACAAAAATACAAAAATACCAAAAACTGCTACAACTAGCATCTCGGTATAGGCTTGGTCCTCTTCTCCCATACTCTATCCTAGAACTATAAATCAAGCAGAAAAATATGGATATTTTCCTTTATTAATATATAAAATCACAAATCCATATTCAGTACCATAGGTGTCTCAATGAGAGTGTGGGATATAATCCAAGTAGTCCTCCATCTGCTGTGTCTAGATCAATCCATTTCACACAATATATAAATGATTATTGCGCTAGATGATAAATATAAGTCTATAAATAAATCAATAAATACATTGGTCTAGGTACTTAAATGGACACTCGAGCGATACAACCTTCTTCAGCCTAAGTTGGATTTCTGAACCAAGGGATTCTGTATATTTTTAATAATGTGTGTACATGGGTCATCATAAATAAGGCATCAGGTGTGGAATAAACCCAATCCTGTTCTTAGACTTGTTGATTTCATACCTAGAATAATGATTTGGACTTCTCATCATTTAAATATAATACATAACATAGAATCCAAACAACCAAACTATACACTCTAGCATGGAATTCTGAGCTAATCTAAGGCAATCAATAAAAGAATTCTAAGGGTCACTGTAGGAGCCTCCGATATAATAAATATCATTGAGTTTATCCAAGGTGACCCATAACAACATACTTCATATCACTCTTATCATGGTAACCTTTTATCCCATACCATGTTTCTCACACAGGGGAATGAGTATCACCCAAGGCATGGCATAAAAATCCATAAAATAATCTCATCCCCGATTTCTCCCCTATGGAATCTATGTCACTCAAGAGTAAAAGTAATCATCCTAGAGAGACCGTACAAGGAAATAAAAGAGTTTATCTTGGTGCATAAAGTATATCCATCATAAATCATGACAATTCCATCCATGAATAATTTGATTAGGTACCATGTTCGTTTCTGGCCTATAAGAAACCAAGGTATACCATTTAAAATCACACATCATCATCAGGGAAATTCAACATCAAACACCAAACAAGATAGATAAACATTTTTTTCAAGACCAACAATCAAGGAAAAATTTAATAATAATAAGACATTAAGAAGTATGTATGCAATAAAGAACATGGAACATGGTATAAGTCATAATCATAAAGCATAAGGAATTACATTTGTGTCATTCAACCAATTCAACTTAGTTCATTTCATTCAAAGAATTTAACCATGTCATGATGCATAAGGTGCATGGAATAAATCATATTAGATGAATAATACAAAGCATGGGGAATCAATAATAAGATCCCTACTCATGTATTGCAATTTATATCAATTAATTTTATAAATTTAAGGAATTTATCATCGGTGTAACACACACACATAGTGGTTAACAACTCAAGGAAAGGGAAACATGGTCGTTTAAGGTGGGTGCACACAAGGGGTGGATTCTGATAAGGAGAACACCATGAAGTTGAGTTTCTCCAAAATCTATGGTCATAGTGGACATAAGAAACCAATTAGATCAATTTATTAAACAAGTTTGAGGCATATTCAGAATGGTTTGGTGGGTGGAACAATAACACACTGATTAAAAAGTGATGAAACAATTGGGAAGGACCTAGAACACAAACCATTGGTGTGTAGATACCACTCTTCTGATGACAACCATAAAATACTGTTATAATAGAAGATATTGAAGAAAAGTTCCAACACCCTGCAAAAATGGAAAAATATATTTCACCTAAATAGTTCAATAGATAAAGAGAGTAAATAGAAATAGAATGGATAGGATCATAGATCATACCAAGATATTTCCAATGGATCTAAAAGTGAGTGATTTGGAAGACAAACAAGGGAGATATCAGAAACCCTATGAATAGAGGAGGATCTTTGTGCATAAGGATGTGGCGACACCTACTGTAATTGATAGAGAGAAGAGATGGGCGCGGTAAAACATGTCATTAATGGAAAAAAAAATTCCCACCCATTCAGGGGCATATAGTTTGGATGCATTAGTGGTTGAACCATGAAAATTTCCTATGTCTAAGAGGCCTGAAGAATCATATGGCCATGCCCCTGGGGTTTCATGGCTGCAAACAAACAGTTCCACCCAGTCCACATCTTCAAATTTTGGGGCATTGGGCTTGGAATTATCCCTAGAAACACCTAATAGCACCATGACTTACATAGACAAAATTAAAATGTCCAAGTCAAGGAATTAAACTAAAACATTATGGTTCATACCTTTGAAATGATCCAGTACATTAAAACCTCCCTTCTTTAAGAAAAATCATTCATGTGTCTCCCATCTGAGGGAGGTAAAATGTCATCTATGAAAATTTCCAGCCACTGTAAATATACATCAGCCTCTCACTACCTGGTCTCATCCTACATGTGCTCGTGATGTCATAATACTTGGACTAGTGGAATTAACATACCTCAAAGATCCTTTATCCCTTGATCAACGATACATATCAGATTCTCCTCAAAGGACATGTCCTCCTATAAATCTATGCCCCTGGGGTCAAACGAATGAGACTGGTCATCATGATACCATCCAAGAAGATATACATGGAAGGTTTCATGCATGGAACAATACCTCTGAGTTAACATAAAACTATAGGCCATAGACTTGATCTTTATACTATTGTGAAAGGCCCAACATTTCAAGTTGATAAAATTATCTATCTTTGAATTCATCTATAACCCAATCTAGGTGATACAAGAAGAAAGTCTTGATGTCCCACCTCGAACTCTAGAGGTCCATGATGATGATTGGTATAATACTTTTTCAAGGACTAATCTATAGCCATATGATTCTAAATCAGCTGGACTTGCTCTAATGTCTCATGAATGAAACAAGGATCCAGTAGAGCCACCTCACCCAGCTATAATTAGAATTTAGGTGAATGGCATGAACTACTGTAAAGGGAATTATACAGATCCACATGAATCATTTCCTAAAATATGTTGTTATAGGAAACTCAATTAGAGGTATATTATTTTCCTATGAACCACACAAATCAAGGATTCAAGATTCAAGAATATCCTCTAACACTCAAATCATTTTCCCAAATTTCCCATTGGTCTGAGGGTGATATGTATCACTCAAGATCACCAGTGAACAGAATAACCTTTGTAATGCTTTCCAAGAAAGCTAAGTAAACTGATTATCTCAGTATGAAATGATAGAATGGGTTACACCATAATGGCACACTATCTCCTGGATATATAGCCTCCAAATCTCATCATTTGAGAAGGTCTCCCATATTAGTAGGAAGTGTGTGACCATGGTCAACCTATCAATGACCACCCAAACTGCATTGTTTCCTCAAGGGGACTTGGAAATCCCATAATGAAATCCATAGTGACATTATTCCATTTCCACTCAAGAATGGATAGAGGATGTAGGAGTCTAGTAGGTCACTGGTGCTCCACCATCACCTATTGACATGTTGAACACATCATGATGAAAAATGAAATCTTCCTCTTTATTCCTAGACACCATTATTGTTGATTTATGTATCTGTGCATCTTGTTAATCCCAAGATGAACTTCCTAAATTGAGGCATGAGATTCCCACATCAACTCATCCCGTATATTAGAAGGTAACAAAACACAAACATGGTAGATTATGGTTACATCAACATAAAATACACAACTTGAAGGTGGGTTCTAACCCATGATGCTCTCCCCCAAGATAAGGCCCTCAGAATCTGAGAGTTGGCTCATCCAGAACCACTCCATAACGGAGTATGTCACTACTAGGGTTGCTAAAATAGGTTGTCCATGTTTTTCTTTAATCTATAGATGCATCTCAGAGAAAAAAACCATAAACTTCCAATCACCACGATCATTCTTAATATATTATTTTTGACTCTATTGGCTTATGGTTTCAGACACAACATCACCCTTTTCAGGTGTATAAGAAAGTTAAAAGTTTAATGAATGCGGGTATTATACCCACCTGAACTTCCTGAGATTTAAGTGTCACTATGTGAAGATGTATTTGGGACTTCTATTATCAACGTAAAAAATTAAATACTCACAAAATAGATAGTTCCTCCAACAACATTGATCATGACCCACACCTACTATATCAAGATCATGCATAGGGTAATTCTACTAATGGGGCCTCAGGTGGTAGGACCCATATTCAACAACTCGGTTACCTTGTATTAGAACTACACCTAGCCTGATCCTTAAAGTATAAAAATCTATAGTACAGCCTCTAGTCGTATCTTTCAGTATCATGATTAGAGAGGAAGTTAGGCTTCCCTTTAACTACTGAAAATCTATCTAACAAGATTCAGAGTAGAGGAGCTTAAATACCCTCGTAGTTAGGCCCATGAGGGGCACATTAAGTGGTATAATTCCTCTATGAATAACTTTCAATTTCCAGTTATCCCCAAGAAGTTGTTTATGTCCAACACATTGATGGGTTGTTCATAAGAAACTATGACACTCACATTCTCTGGGTTAAAATATACACCTACCTCTAAAATGACACGACCTAATAAGTGAAACATATTGACCAAAAATGGAATTTGATGATATTATCATTTAGTTGGTGCTATATTAGTGTATTAAGAATGATTTCATGGTGATTTACATGGTTGTTGTTTTTTACGCTTTCATCGGGGCATGCGCATCCGTCCGAGGAGGGTGCGTAGATGTTTCCCCACATTCCCTCTTTCCAAAGGCGGGAGACATCCCTTCCTTATTCAAGGACGTTTTCTTGTTGATTGAATCGGGATGATTGGATGTTAGCTTATACTTCTGTGGATTCCTCCTCCAATCTTGTCACATAGTTCAGGTCTCCCTTATAGACTTAAGAAGTTGTTCGTGAAACTCTTCCCAATGCCATATCTTCACGGACACCAGTTAATTAAACTCCTTCTGTCAGGACATTCCAAGGGTCCAGCTAGGTAAGAAACCTTTGGTTGGGAGAGTAGTCATGTTGGACATCACTAGCGTTTCAAGACGCTTGAACACTAGAGCATCTGGGTTTCTTCCCGTTATTATAGGGCTTCTCAAGGGAACAGAAGCCCAAGGGATCCCACACTGATTGTGGGGAATTTTATGTGATAGGCATGTATTTGAGGTTTTCCTTTTCTTCCTATGTTTAACACAGGTTATGCTGATGGTTTAATGTCTAGTGGAGACAGATTGGACTGATCAGAACACTAACTAGAGTGGATTAGATGGGTGTGACCCTTGGAGGAAACACTGATGCTAGGAGGTGAATTGGCATGATCTCACCAGGATGTGGTGGACCTTGTAAGAATCAATATGGATGATGAATGGTTCAATGAAGCATATGGATAATGAGATGGAGTTGACTTGAGGGTGACAGTGATGTTAGGAGTAAGCCTCGAAGAGACATCCTACGTATTCCCATGGTCGGGAATTAAAGTCCAGATAGTTCAGGATGGGGTATAGGATTAGGGTGTGGGTGGAGGAAAATGACCTACCGATATACTGGGGCTTATGTGAGGTAAGAAGCCCGAGGGTGGTATGACACCACTGGGGAAGACTAGAGATATGGGTCCCAACAGAAGGGACAACAACGACTTACCGCTGGGTTTTGGTTGACAATGGATTACAATTGAATGGGGATCACAACAGATTACTACTATGTGAGGTTCACAATAGCTTACCATTAGATGGGGGCACAACGAATTACCGCTAGATGTGGTTGAAAATGCTTACTATTGGATGTGTCACACCGACATACTGCTGGATGGGGTCACAATAGATTACCGCTAGATGGGGTCACAATGACTTACCACTGGATGGGGTCACAAAGACTTACTGATGGACGGGGTCACAATAGCTTACCGCTGGATGGGGTCACCACGGCTTACCGCTGGGTGGTGGATGCAGTTTAACATCGAGCATGATAAAAAGGGGGCATGCAATTTAACGTCATACAGGACGAAGGTGGTCCAACATGAAGGGGGGTCAGAACCAATGGTTGTTGGGATTTAACCTCAAGTAGGCTTCCTATATACCTTGACTTGGCAAGGATCAAAGTCCGCATAGTTCTAGAATGAGTTGGTGAACTGACGTGAAGGTGGTCGGGACCAAAGGATGGTGGGATTGAACCTCAGTGATGCTTCCTACATACCTTACCATGGAAAGGATCAAATTCCTCGTTGATCAGAATGGTTGGAACCAATGTGAAGATGGTCGTAACCAATGGTTGTTGGGCTTGAACCGTAGGGAGGCTTCCTACATACCTTACCTTGGCAAGGAACAAAGTCCACGTAGTTCTGGATGGAGTTTGGGGATTACACTCTAGGCTACCCAGAGAGGATTTAATGGTCGGTGCTTGCTCTAATCCCATGTGATTCATGCTCAGTGTGAGAAACAAGAGGCAACCAAGACTTGATGATCACGTCGTGAAAGGTTCATCAGTGGGAAGTGGAGTGGGGCTTACACATGGTTAGTGGCCCAAAAAGGAAACTCTAGATTATGCATGGTTTGAAACCCAAAGAGGAAATATGGGCTTACACATGGTTAATAGTGCAGAAAGGAAATAGGGTCTTATGTGTGGTTCGAATCCCAAAGAGGAAATAGGGGCTTACGCGTGGTTAGCATCCCAAGGTAATGGAGATTGGGACTTTCTCCAGTATGGAGGCCTGGGTGGTGACAAATCCCAACAGGAGAGGGATGGGATAACGAAGGTCTCGATGCCCATATCTCTTCGGGTCGTTGGCGATGAAGAAGATAAGTGGAGCATGGGTGATTCCTCCTGCAAGAAAAACTAGTGGATTACACCAAGGTGGTTTCTCTGTCCCCGCGGGCAGACACTGCTCCAATAAAGAGGATATCATTCCATGTGAGGAATGATTTCACTCTCGTAGAGACCAATAGGCGTAGAGAATTTCTGAGATGGGGCACTATGCAAATGATGCATGTGGTGACGCCATATTTTAACATCATGGGCTAGGGATGATGGGGCTTGGCAGTTTAATGTCCTCCAACATGAGTGAGGGTCGGTGTGCTCTGCACCCCTAGGACTTACATAACTGATACCCTCCCGCCCTTGAGGGACGGAAGGCATCGGGAATTCATTGGTGAGAGGGTGTTATGGAGTGATCCATTGAGGGGTCCACGTTAGCATGGCTATGCTAATAAGCAATACACATTAGAGTGCATATGCAAAGAATCGTGAGGAGAACCAACACAATGTGAAGTACCGCCCAACAGATGTTGAAATTTCGTCATGCAAACCTGAAGGGTCGCATGGGAAAATGAGTTGCAGTGAAAAGGGGTTCATAGGTAGAAGCCTTGTGAATCTCTGGTGATCCATGAAGTTTAGGGGCTTGATCAAGGGATGTGCATTGTGAAGTGAAGTGACCTAGCCTAGGCATAGGGAATAAGTGCATATGGAATGTGCTTCGTGAAGTGGGAATGCATTCACAGAGTAATGAATATCAAAGAAATGGTGCCCCAAGAAGCGTAATATTACAAAGAAATCTGCCTGGTGAAGCCCAATGACCCTTCCTTAGCATGAGGGTAACATATTCATGAAGGGTACTTCATAAAGAACAAGTTCTCCATGAAGTCCCTAGTCCCTTTTGGGATTTCCTTCCTTCGTGGAGGCCCATGTGCTCTGCAAAGGGCTTCCCTCTTTGAAGAGGGGTGAAATTAATGCAAAGGGGAAGGCACTTCGCGATGAAAAATTAACTTAAAAATCTCATGGTTCACAGAGAAGAAATTGCTTTGCGATGTGGGAGGTCAGAAGGTGAATGGTCGGAGGATCTACCCTTTAGGCTAGCAGGGATCCTGGTATTTATAGGAAATAGGCACCACGAATTAGAGCTCGATTGGCATGAAGACGAAGCTTTCTCCCCGGCAGATTTGCGAATGTCATAGTGGATCGCAGAGTATCCCGCCTCCTTGCTCCGCAGTAGGTTCAAAAAAGTAAAATCGGTTCATGGAGTATCTCACCTCCTTGCTTCACGGCGGGTTCGCGAATGTCAAATCAGTTCGCAGAGAATCCCACCTCTTTGCTCCGTAGCGATTTCGTGAAGGGGTAGATTTGTGCCGGCCACAGAGCCATGGGGGCTCCGCGAGTGGTCTTCGCGAGGTAGCCCTTAATGTCTTCCCTTTGTTCTTTCAATTCCCTAATTTTGGTGTCAAAAAATGCCCCCCTCGTACTTTGATCCGAGGAGAAAATGATGGTCAAAGTCAGAGGTACAACTACCAAAATTCCTCAATCAATCGCGAAGGTGACTCACAAAGGGGGCTTGCAAGGGGGAGTGGCGTGCGCGGGCTGGCGCACCGCGAAGCTCACTGTGGATCAGACACTGCGCAAAGCACCTGGGGTCCTTGCCTATATATAGGAAAGATGACCGCTCTTTTATCCTTTCTCTACTCCATGTTTTTGGATTGTAGCACTCTAAATTTGTGAACCTCACATACTCCATGATTACTCTCTGCAAATCAGGCATTCTACTTCGTGGCACACATCGAATCTTTGACATTGCGGCATAGCGCTTTGTGACTTGCATTTTAAGGTCAGTTCAGGGCTCTGCGAACAGTCTTCGCAAATGGTCTTTGCGAACATACTCCGTGAATGATCTTCCCTTTTACTCATCTGTTAATGGTGGTGTTTCCTCTTTCGCAGTGGTGTCGTGCATCTATGGGGCTCGACCGTATTGATTTCACATTGTTTCCGTCTCCTCTCACCCAACTCCCCTTCGATGGATAGGGTTCCATGGTGGCACGATGTTGGACCAAAGGTTGAAATTTAGCTACTGCGGTTGGGGGCGCCACTTTGTTTCCAGATATGCACATCTGGAGGTTGAGTGAGGCCTCTACGGGAGTTTTGGATGGCGACGATGGGATTTCGATCTGGTGTTCGGGTTGGATTCCTCTTGAATTTCTGGTGATGGTTTTCCTTTGTTTGTCATCTTTGTAAATTATTTTTTGGATGATTTTGTTCTGTTCATGCTCTTGGGACCGCATTTCGTGCTTCTATTCGGCATCGGTGATACGTTGGAGGCTGGGCCAAGTTTTGGATCGTTTATCTACCTCTTGGAACCAATGAAAACTTTTTCGGGATTCGTTTTTGTGGTAATTTTTCTTGCTCTGTGTGGTCTGTGCAGTTGGTGTGCGACGTTGGTGATGGATTGAGTTCGGTGGAAGGGCTACGGTGACGAAGGAAGTTTACCGAGTTTGAATTTTTCTTCTACGGTTTGGTTGTTCCGGTCACCGGCTCCGACGATGGGCGGCGATGTCTTTGGCTTCCAAGGTGATGATGTTTTCATTGCTCTGCTGATGGTACGATGGTGATGATGGTGTCGGGGGCACGGTTCGAGGAGGCCAATCTTGGATCCATGTCCCGAGGTGTTTCACTTTCCACATTTTTGAATTTGGAATCAAACGTGAATTTTGTCTGCGTGGTTTTTGGATTTCATGATTCGGTAATATCATGTTTGGTTTCCGGTCACCCAAAAAGCGGTTTTCAAAATCAAATAAAAAAGAATTTTCAGTCACTACATGAAACACCGAGTTCAAGCGCACCATGACTTACCAAAATAGTTGTTAAAAAGCGGTTTTGAATAATATTAACTGAATTTTGAACTTTATATAATCCTTATAATTTTATAATTCATATTATGATTTTCTTAGACATAATGTAAGAACAAATTCATTTTTTTCAGATAAAAGATGTATTTTTCCAAAAAATGCACTTTTACCGCCTTTTAAAGGTGAACCCTTTTTAAATCCAATATTTGAAACTTTTATATATTCAATTTGGAAAAATAAACTTCTTCTTTAGAATCAGCACATAAGAATTTAGTTTCAATAATGTTTTGGTGTTTTCCTGAAATCATTCATATTTGGATGAATAGTGAAAATAAAATATTTTAATTGAAAACAACTTATTTAATCAAAATAATTTACAATATTAAATTATACATTTTAATGGTTTTTATGTATAAATAGATTATATTTTTTCCATTTAATCCAACACTAGTCATTGTAAGTAATTCTCTTTGAAATTGGACATAAACAAGTGTCAATGTTTTGATAGTTATTATTTCTTAAAAATATTCCTTTTGGTTTTGACAATGGGAATTAATTTTAAATTAATAAATGAAACTTCTATGTTTTTAATTTGGAAAAATAGACTTCGTTTTTAAATTTTTAATATCAAAATTAGCTTAGGGTGAATTTTGGTTATTTTTTGGAAAACTTTCAATTTTTGATGAATAGTGAAAAACACTGAGTTAATGTTTAAAACAGAAATTTTATATAAATAATTATTTATTTAGTTTAAATTTATTTTAGGTCAAAATAGATACATAATACCTATATAAGTTCAATTTAATTCATTGGAGTCATTTTTTAATAAGTTTAGATAAATAAAAATTTTATTGAGCTTTTACCGTCTTTTACCCACCTCCTAGGAGCATTTCTAAATATGCATAAAACATAATTTTACCGCTTTTATTAGTTGATTTTCAAAACTCCTAGAGACAAGTTTGATATCAATAAGTAAAATTTCATTCAATAAGATGAAAATAATTTATGGTAAATAGTAACTTTTTACTTTTATTTACTAAGGTTAAAAGTAAATAGGGTAATTAAGGGTAAAAATGATATTATTTTTACCCTAACCAGGCCCTAATTATATTTGATATATGTAATTCGACCGAAAAAAACCTTATGAATTAAATATGAACCTATTTGGTCCACATGGATTAGATTAGGACATTTATTATTATTTAATTCAAAGAAGAGTTAAAAGTGTTAACTTCAATTTTTAAAAAATAAACCATTTTTAATATAGGGTTACACATAAGATAAATTCTACTATAAATATTCATGAGATAGCTAGAACGATTTCCTACAGAATGGTATTTTATTTATTATTTTTAGACATTAAATAATTAAATTATATTTATGACACAATGATGATGTAGTAATTACTGTATTAATGAAAGATTAAAATAATAGATATTATAAATATCCAAATATATATAATTTGAGACTTTTTATGAATTACACTAATTTTCTAGGTCAATGTGAAATGTTAGGGTTGGTTAGATTAATTTTTTTGAGGTAATAATACTGTTATGAATTTAGCAAGAACATAATACCAAAAAGTTTCAAAATTGACATAAAGGAGTTTTTAGAGAAAGTATTATATTATTAATTGATATTCTATTCCTAAAAATCTAAGGTTCATCCAAAAGACTTATATAATGATAGTTTTATAATTACTGAACCAATTGGAATTATCTTAGAAGTATATTGTATGTTTATTAACCATATAATGTAGAAATACAAAGAGACATGGTAAATGTCAAACTATTTAACTAATAGTTAAATCTAAAAGACAAGGTTAATATAGTGACCAAAACCTATATAAAACCTATTTTTGAGTGGTTTTCGACACATCCCGACATTAGAATTTAAAAAATTCATTTTTGTGCCCTTATAAACAAAAAATGAATTTGTTATAAAATAATATTTTACGTTTCTCCTAAGGTGCCCATCACACATATTATAAAAGGGCACATCCCCTTCTCTCAAATTCACACTTACAAAACCATTTGGCATGGCCCACCCCGACCCAAATATCCTCCCAACTATCACTCATTCATCCTAGAGGCCTTCCTTTGGTCAAAAATCCAGCCTAAGGAGCCCTTTTGATCAAATCAAAAGGAAGAACTTGAAGAAAAGGAAAATATTTCATCACCTCTTTCAAGTTCTTTTCTTCTTCCACTTACTCTTTCTTTGTTATCACAATACCAAAATAATAACTCTAGTACTATATATATAATATGATTTTATTAAAAATATGGAACAAATATAATCATTATTGAATCCATCTAATGAATGATAATGTCACCATGCATGCGTACGAATGGCTTACCATCTCCACGCCGTGGTGTAATTTATTATTCAACACTATGTTATTTGGATGGATATAATGATGAGTAATACATATATAAATAATGATAATAACATGATAATGTCTCTATAAAATTAATATACAATCCAATTACAATTTTTAAGGAAATGATATTGTCACTCGTGTGTACGTACGGATTACCGTCTCCACGACGTGATGAGATTCATTTTCACGTTCACCATTAATCAACAATTATAAAAATATATATTACTAATAAGTATGTAATAT
This sequence comes from Viscum album, assembly GCA_963277665.1. Lineage (NCBI taxonomy): Eukaryota > Viridiplantae > Streptophyta > Magnoliopsida > Santalales > Viscaceae > Viscum > Viscum album. The sequence goes on along the minus strand of OY728139.1, from coordinate 74,579,112 downwards.
ATGACATAATAATTCTACTGGAAAGAGATATATATATATATGTACTTACATATATCTTATTCACTTAGTTCTGTTCAATACGATATGAAAATGGAAACAACATTTATGCGTACGTACGGACTACTATCTCCACAAACGGTGTTTTCCATTTCATATTTATATCTATAATACATATTTATATTTTAAATATATATGATATATAAACCATGTTTTATATTCTGTACGTATTTTAATATTTATCTAAGTGATACAATCAAGAGTAACAAGTTAAAACACGTACGATAAAGTAAGCGATTATAACAAGAAATGTTAATTTAACATGGAAATTATTATTAAATGGGTAGTATAAAGTCATAAATGAATCATGTATGATATCATAAATATTAATATGGTTCAGGTATAATTTAATAACATACTATGATCTTCATACAGGAGGTTAAACGTACCCTCGACTAAAGGAAAGTGCAAGGTAAGGGTTAATTCCTCAATCTCATTATTATCCGAGATTGTTTATGTGTAAGTATTTACTGGGCAATTTTTAGCATGCATGTACATTTTTCATAAAAATGATTTCAAAATGAATATTTTAAGGATTTGTGAAAGGTACTCTTTATCAACATCAGAATTTTAAATGATTTAAAAGATTTAACTTTCTAAATCATTTTAATTAATGTCCATATTTTTAAAATGGTTTTAAGTATTTATTTATATGGACATGAATGCATTGAAATAATAATTATTTTCAAAAGTCTCAAAGTGGTATGAGACAATTTTATTTAACAATATCTTTTAAATTACTTCCTTTAAAAATGAATTACATTTAAATGATTTCACAAAAAAGGATATTTTTCTCAAAGGTTTTTAATGATTATTTTCAACTATGTCCACATCCATTTTGGATATTATTCTTTATTGAGGTTGATTTATTATAAATAAAATATTCTATATTGTATTGAATGAGCTATGATATGATTGAATGTGAATGTGCTATTTTTATACCATTCTTGGTTTATGGTTAACTTATTCAAATTTCATATGCTAGTTTTAATATGAATGTTTATGTTATGTTTCAATATTTTCATACGAGGAATGCAGTGGACTTAGTAAGTGACGGATGGAGCCCACTATAGCTCCACGATGCATCGGAAGGTCTCATGAGACAAACTAGTGTCTTGGCACAAGGCCTTGAAAAAAATTTATTTGTAGTCTTGGAATGTGGCCTTGACTATGTGGTAAGGATGTCTGGCATTAGGAATTCCCTCATAATGAAATTAGTTATTACATGTGATTATTCGACAAGTATAATATATATGTGCATGATTATATGGAAATGTATGATTTATTTTTTTCCATATTTTTTTCATGTTTATGTTTAAAAGGGCTGTTGTTTTTATCACACATCTTACCTTAAAAGTTTATAGTTTCCGCTAAATTATTTACCCTTATTGGACATCTGAGCTCACCCCTTACTTAGGTTATATTTTCCCAGGATTCCAAGAAGTGTATAATGATTGATATGAAGGGTTAATATAATGGGAATAATGGATTTCTCAAATAACTATTTATGGTGTTTTTTATGTTTAAAATTGTAATGTAATGTTAATGTATGCAATATATTTTCCAAGACTGCAAAACCGATCAGTCCTTCGGGACTTGATTCCTTGTAATCATGCCAATGTATTAAAATAATGCACCGGCTCTGGGTAACTAGGCTCAGGGCATTACAGTTGGTATCAGAGGAAGTTTACTAATAACTTTGGAAACTAGATTTAGATAAACTCTGGTTAGGGCACATTACCCTAAGATAGACATTGTGGATTAGTATATAAGAACTTCCTAGAATTTTGTTAATGTAGATATTTCTTGAGTATTAAAAGAAAATACATCCCTATCTATATACGAGCAGGTAGAGGCAGCTCTGGCACAGATGTACTTAGGGGTAAAACCAGAAAACACCGCTTTGAGCTAGACTCGAACGAGAACCGATGCACGACAATGGGACTTGCTGCACTCTTGGTTACGACACACCTAGGGGATATGCTTAGGATAATTCTCATTTTCATTACAAATCATTATGAAGGATTTAAGAGTATATACCTCCTCAAAGAAAATAATTTTATAATTATGGATTATATCCATAAACTGTTTTATTTACGTTATGTTTTTTACATGTTTGCAATTATTCATTGTGATTCATAAACTGACCTAGAGTATGACATTGTATAGAATTGGCGCCCAGTAGAAGAAATGAGAACTCCAGTAATACGTATGATACAAAGAGTAAGAAGGATCATATCATTCATTGTATTAATCCAAAATTTAGAAGTAAAATAGTCGCCCATATATTATCAACATATGAAGATATAATATCTTGTGTTAATTAGATTAGTAAAGAATTCTCTGAGTCCTATGGCTTTGAAGGGAAGAAAGAGAAGAAAAGGATGGTAGAGAGAAAGATGGATAAATGGAAGAGGGGAATGAAGGTTTTTCCCATATGTGATAAATGTGGAAATAATAACCTTGGTAAATGCTTGAAGTGAATGAGAGTTTGTTATAAGTGACGAGAAAAAGAAAACCAAGTACTTGATTTCAAGGGTAAGAAATAGGTTTCAAATGTAAAATTTTTTATCTTCAAGGTGTTGGGAAACTATGAGAATCAATATCCCAGTCATCGGAGTATAATGAAAATGATTCTATTGGATAATAATCATGTTTTGATATTACCTTAGATGAAGAGGAATGACTAGTGTTCTTATGCTGTTATTATATAAGTATTTCATTTGAGTGTTGTATCAACAATATACTGGTTATATGAATTATGGAGATAAATAAGGATTGTACTGCAGTACTATTTTATTAAGATTTTGAGATTATGTGGTTCTAAGAAAAGTGACTTTATAACAAGATACACTTTTTGGAAAATACATGGTTGAAGGGAAGTTAATCTTTAATATGGTCCTGATAATGAGGTAGTGATTTTGGAATAAGAGATGGATGATTTGGATAAATTATATTGGATATTCTTGACTTCTTTGGAACTGATTAATAGTTTGTTTATTTCATCGTTGTTGGAATATTCAAAATTTTTGGATATAAATACTATATCCAGTATTCCATAACGAATAAGGGAGCATGAATTTAATCAATAAGGTTTTATGATAATTAAGAGCGTTACCATGCTTTAAAAGAATACATGATGAAAGTGTTCACATGTTTTACGTGGCAATAAGGATCTTCATTATGTTTAACTTCCTTATAAATTTTGAACTGTGAGTTTGAATAGAAGTATTTTGGATAAGTATAAAGGGTGGAATGGATTATGTTTGAAAATTGGATACTATTGTTTAGGTTATTTTTGGATTGTTGTAAAAATAACATCCCAGAGGTCGGGCGATAACCAGTCGCATCCGGCAAGGCCGTGAGACTTATACCCGCAACCGATGGGAGATAAGGGTGCATCACCTACCAATAGCCTACGTGATGTCCTATATTGTATAATTTAGTTTTTTTAAAGATCAGATAGATAAATTATAAATTCATTTTTTTGGATCTATATATGATTATGATAAATATATTATTTTTATGATCTATTATCTTTAACAGTGAAATATGATTTTGTGGAAGAAATTAGTTAAAGGATTGAATTCTACTTGTCATGTATATTTTTTTCTATGAATAAATTACTTCTTAATATTTAGTTAAGGGATCATAAAACCAATTTTTTTTATCCAAATACCATATGTTTTGTTGAACTGATGATATTTTAAATCATCATAGATTGATGGTTTTGAGGCCCTCAATTTCACACTTGTTTGTGATTGATGACCTCAATCACTCCCAATAAATATTCATGTTTTACATCCAATTATTTGTCTCTAATTGCCACCAATGTTCTCCTAATTGAGATCATAATTTTGTGGTGACTTTTTCATTTCCTTTTCCCTCTGATTGAGACTAAATGTTTTTAACCCAATTTCCGATGTGGGTTTTCCCACAAAGGTATTTTCTATTTTCAACCTCTTATTTTCAATGATCAATTTCAAATTGCGAGGACGCAGTTTATTTAAGGATAGAAGAATTTAACACCACAAGATTTTAAAGTACGTTATTTCTTCAACGTAATTCAATAACTTGCACTACACGCAACAACGAGTTCAAGCACACAAAGACTTACCAAACTAGCCATTCAAAAGCAGTTATGAATAGTATTAACAAAAATTTTAACATTATATAATCCTTATAGTTTTATAATCTATATTATGAGTTTCTTAGACATAATGTAAGAATAAATTCATTTTTTTTCAGATAAAAGAAGTATTTTTGAAAAAATGAACTTTTACCGCCTTTTAATGGTGAACCCCTTTGAAATCCAATATTTGAAACTTTTATATATTCAATTTGACAAAATAAACTTCTTTTTTATAATCAAGACATAAGAATTTAGTTTCAATAAATTTGTGGTGTTTTTCTGATAACTTTCATATTTGGGTGAATATTGTAAAATAATATATTTTAAATGATTTTTTAATAAAAATAATTTATTGTGTTAAATTATACATTTTAATGGTTTGTAAGTATAAATAGATTATATTTCTACCATTTAATCCAATACTAGTCATTGTAAGTAATTTCACTTTTACATTGGACATAAACAAGTGTCAATCTTTTGATAGTTATTATTTCTTAAAAATACTCCTTTTGGTTTTGACTATAAGAATTAATTTAAAATTAATAAATTAAACTTCTATGTTTTTAATTTGGTAAAATAGACTTCATTTTTGAATTCACAATATCAAAATTATCTTCGGGTGAATTTTCATTATTTTTCTGAAAACATTCAATTTTTGATTAATAGTAAAAAACACCGAGTTATTATTTAAAACCGACTTTTTATTTAAAAAATTATTTATTTTATTTAAATTTATTTTAGGTAAAAATATATATATAATACCTAAATATGTTAAATGTAATTAAATAGAGTTATTTTATAATAAGTTTATATATATAAAAATTTTATTGAACTTTTACCGTCCTTTACCCACCTCCTAGGAGAATTTGCACATTGCATAAAACTTAATTTTACCGCTTCTGTGAGTTGAATTACAAAAATCTAAGAGACATGGTTGATATCAGTAAGTAAAATTTGGTTCAATAAGATGAAAATAATTTTTGGTGAATAGTAACATTTTACTTTTGTTTACCACAGTTAAAAGTAAATAGGGAAATTAATGGTAAAAATGATATTATTATTACCCTAACACATTTCCTAATTATATAGAATAAGTTTAAATAACCCAAAACAACCTTATTAATAAAATATGAACCTATTTAGTCCAGTTGGATTAGATTAGGACATTTATTATTATTTAATTCAAAGAAGAGTTAAAAGTGTTAAATTCAAAGTTTAATAACTAAAACATTTTTAATATAGGGTTATAAATAAGATAAATTCGACTATATATATTAATTATAAATATAAAAATAATTCATACATAATGGTATTTTATTTATAATTTTTAGACATTAAATAGTTAAATTTATTTATGACATAATGATGATGAAGTAATTACAGTATTAATGCAAGATTAAAATAATTGATATTATAAATATCCAAAAAAATGTAATTTGAGACTTTTTATGAATTAAACTAATTTTATAGGTCAATATGACATGTTATGGTTGGTTAGATAAATTTTGGTCGAAGTAATAATGATATTATGATTTTAGAAAAAACAAAATACCAAATAGTGTCAAAATTGACATAAAAGAGTTTTTAAAACAAATATTATATTATTAATGGATATTCTCTTTGTAAAAATCTATGGTTCAGAAAAAAGACATATATAATGATAAGTGTATCATTAATTAACCACTTGGGGTTATCTTTAATGTATATAGTACATTTATTAACCATATAATATTAAAATACAAAGAGACATGGTAAATGTCAAACTATTTAACAAAGAGTAAAATCTAAATGAAAAGATTAATATAGTGACCTAAACCTATCTAAAACCTATCTAAAACTTATTTGATGAACGTTTTGAGACCCATACCCAACTTATACTTTAAAAAATTCATTTCTTATCCATTAAAAATCGAAAATAAATTTATTATAAAGTAATATTTTACGTTTTTCCAAAGGTTCATATCACCCCTCTTATAAAAGTGAACTTCCCCTTCTATCAAATTAACACCTCCAAAGACATTTGGCATGGCCAAACCCTGCCCAAATATCCTCCCAACTATCCTACCTTGATCCTAGAGGCCTTACTTTGGTCATAAATCCAACCTATGGATCCCTTTTGATCAAATCAAAAGGAAGAACCCGAAGAAGAGGTAAATATTACACCACCTCTTTCAAGTTCTTTTCTTCTTCCACTTACTCGTTCTTTGTTATTAACATACCAAAAAAATAACTCTAGTAACTTATATATAATTTGATGTTATTATAAATATGGAACAACTATATTCATTATTCTATCCATCTTATGAATGATAATGTCACCATGCGTGCGTACGTACAACTTACCGTCTCCACGTCGTGGTGTAATTGGTTATTCCACACTATGTTATTTGGGTGAATATAATTATGAGTAATATGTATATAAATAATGAAAATAACATGATAATGTCTCTGTAAAATTAATATACCATCCAATCCCACACCTTTAAGAAAATGATATTGTCGCTCGTGCGTATGTAAGGATTACCGTCTCCACGACGCGATGAGATTCATTTCCACGTTCACCATTCATCGAAGATTATAAAAATATCTATTACTAATAAGTATGTAATATATGAAATAATAATTCTATTGGAGATTTATATATATATATATATATATATATATATATATATTTATTACATATATCTTATTCACTTAGTTCCGTTCAATACTATATGCAAACAGAAGCAACATGTATGCGTACGTATAGACTACCATCTCCATAAGTGGTGTTTTACATTTCATATATATGTCTATTATACATATTTATATTCTAAATATATATGATATAAAAATCATGTTTTATAATCTAGAAGTATATAAATCTTGATCTAAGTGATACAATCAAGAGAAACAAGTTAAAACACGTAGGATAAAGAAAGCGACTATTACCCGAAATGTTAATTTAACAAGGAAATTATTTTTAAATGGGTAGTATAAAGACATAAATGAATCATTTATGATATAATAAATATTAATATGGTTTTGTTATAATTTAATAACATACTAAAATCTTCATACAGGAGGTTACACGTACCCTCGACTAAAGGAAAGTGCAAGGTAAGGGTTAATTTCTCAATCTCATTATTATCCGAGATTGATTATGTGTAAGTATTTACTGGGAAATTTTTATCATCCATGTCCATTTCTCATAAAAATGATTTCAAAATGAATATTTTATGGATTTTTGAAAGGTACTCTTTATCATGATCATAATTTTAAATGTTTTAATGATTTATCTTTCTAAATCTGTTTAATTAATGTTCATGTTTTCCATATGGTTTTAAGTATTTATTTATATGGACATGAATGGTTTGAAATAATAATTATTTTCAAAGGTTTCAAAGTGGTATGGGAAACTTTGATTCAAAAATATCTTTTAAATGGCTTCCTTTATAAATGCGTTACATTTAAATAATTTCACAAAATGATAATTTTCTCAAAGGTTTTTAATGATTATTTGAAACTATGTTAACATCCTTTTTGATATTTATCTTTATTGAGGTTGATTTATTGTAAATAAAATCTTCAATATTATTTTAAATGAGTTATAATATGGTTGATTGTGAATGTTCTATTTTTATCCCATTCATGGTTTATGGTTAATGTATCGAAATTTTGTATGCTAGTTTTAATATGAATGTTTATGTTATGTTTCAACATTTTCTTACGAGGAATGCAATGGTCTTAGTTAGTGAAAGGTGGACACTACTATAGCACATCAATGCATCGGTAGGTCTCATGAGACAAACTAGTGTCTTGGAAGAAGGCCTTGACAAAAAATTTATTTGTAGTCTTGGCACGAGGCCTTGACAATATGGTAATGATGTCTGGCGTTAGGCATTACCTAATTATGAAATTAGTTATTACATGTGATTGTTAGACTATTAGAATATCCATGTGCATGATTATATATTTATGTTTGATTTATTTTTTCCATATTATGTTCATGTTTATGTTTAAAAAGGCTATTGTATTTATCACACTTCTTGCTTGAAAAGTTTAATGCCTCCGCTAAATTATTTACCCTTAATGGGCATTTGATCTCACCCCTTTCTTATGTTTTATTTTCCCAGGATTCCAAGAGGTGTATTATGATTGATATGAAGGTTAAGATAAATGGAATAATGGAATTCTCAAAGAACCATATATGCTGTATTTTATGGTTGAAATTGTAATATAAATTTAATTTATGTAATCTATATTCCAAGATTGCTAAACTGATCGGTCCTTCGGGACTTGATTCCTTGTATTCATGACAATGTAATAAAATAAGGCACCGGATCTGGGTAATTGGGGTCAAGGTATTACAGGGGTCTTTGCAGATGCTACTCGAAGGGAGGAGATGGCGAATAACTTGGGTCTAGGGGAGTCAATACAGAGCCACTCTGGCCACAATTTGCTGGTGAAGCTTCTTTAGAAAATCTAGAGGAACTATCCATTGCATAAGAGGCTACCGCTATATGGCTTTGGGCTGAGTGATGACATCTTCTTCCCTGGAGAAAGTAGGGACGAGACAACTTACTGGTTCAGGAGAACATTGTGCCAGTGCCAATGGTTCAGGGTGGCTGACGGACATGCCTGAGAGGATTTCACACCTGTTATTGTGGATTTACTATACAACCATGTGAAAAATGTTGACGGGAAGGAATTGCAGCCAGAGACATCCCCCCTTTCTACCAGATGATATTGAAGGCAGCCATGAGGAACCCAGGTAAGGGATGGTCTGATGAGTGGGATTTACGCTAAGGTGGAAACTTCACCGATGTTTGGGCCTGTTCCTACTAGGTAGGTGCCTTGTGTGAAGATTTTGGGGTCGATCTGAGGTGATTGGGCCTGTACAATGCGTCTTGGGCCTCCCAATTTCATATCTACCAACTGAAGTAGATGATGCTGGTGTTGTTGAGTAGGTGGTCATTGAGGACCAATACCATCCACTTCCACCATGGGGAGGTTGACATCATTTTATTGGATGTGCATTAGATCTCAGGGGTCCTGATATTGGGGGGCGATGTATGATGAATTCCTCCCCATTATGGGTTCGTGGGAGGATCCGGAAAAATCTCACTGCTGGTAATGGAATTGATGGAGTTGTTGTAGGGAGAGGACAAGGAAGTAGTGAGAGACATCCACTTCAGACAGTGGTTCATGTAGTTTCTGAACATCCCAGAAGATAGACAGTTTATAGTGAGGCCTCATACCTACTTGAATGGGGCTCAACGAGGCAAGGAGTAATCGTAATGAAGGACCTTGGAGGAAAAACATTGGAAAACTGGGGGATTCAGTGTTAGCACCGAGTAGCAACTGGTAGTCAGGGTGGAAGAATTCATCATGGCTCTCATCTGTGGTTTGATCCTACCAGTGATGGATATGAACATGGGAGTATGACCAAGTACATTTATCAGGGTGTCCATGTTGGTGACAGGAGGGCAGGTGAGCCTCAGAATCCTGATTATTTCCAAGATGTACAAGATGGAGGGGCATATCAGCGAGGTGAAGAGGCCACGGAGGATATACGGACCATTACACCTTCGGTATTGGTGGATAGTGGCGCACATCAGGGGGGTTAATGAATATCTAAACCCTATCCCCCCTCTGAGATTGAACTTCCTCCCATCCATTCTGATTGATATGGGGAGATTTCTGGCCAAGCTGACTATGAAAGGGGTAGTAACCATGTCTTGAAGGTAGAGGAATTCAACTTTCATCAGTTCCCATTGCCAACGGGTGCTTTCACTAATGATGGTCAAAGAACATAAGAGCACCAGTCCTATATCCAAGATTTTTGAGGAGGAGTCCTATTGGAATGAGTAGACCATGAGCCTCTCTGTGAGTCGTACACCCCGCACCGATTTTCTAGGAAATTTCGGTGTATGCAGTGAATGACCCCACAGGTCTATTTGGGGGGTGGTGCCATGGGGAAAATCCATGCATGGTGAGGCATATTTGGATCATGATCACACTAGAAGATGGAAAGATGTGGAACGAGTTTCCCCCACACACGGCCGTCTTTGGGTTGGTGAAAGAGTAAGCCAAAAGCTGGGAGGCGGCCTACCCGAGGGAGATGTTGAAGTAGCAAACCATTCGTGCTGGTGATGGAGTGCCTCCCCAACATCGAGGTCGGGGCCAGAAGGTGGTAAATACATCCCGCGGTGGTGGGGTTGCCATGAAGGCGAGGCCCGTACAGGCTGAGGGGGAGGCAGTGGCAGTGGATCCAACCAAAACACCAGACTCAGTGGTCCCATAAGAACAAATTTATCTCGAGGGGAGGCCACTGAGAGGAATCTATAAAATATCCACTCAGGCTCCGGGGAAGCGACTGCACCACATTTCCATGTCAGAGAATGATGCCTTACTGGAGGCCTGGTACTTATGGGATTTCAAAAGTATATTTCTCAACCCGTTCGAGATGTGGAAACACTTTAACCGTCTTGGGATAGACTTACTAAGAATTGTCCCTATCAAGGCCGGCTTTGCAGTTTCCCAAGATGAGGAGAAGCGATAACTAACTAAGTTGGAGGATTTTGTTCACTCCTGGGGTTCCCCGCGTCCAATTACAGACCGGGTGAAAGTGTTGTTGGATCGAACGACCCCTCTGTAGTTATCATCTACCGAACTGAGAGAGCTCTTCCCTCCATCAGAGGAATCATATAACACCCCAAGATTTTATGAGATATATTATTTTTAATTTCTTTGATGTCTTCTATTATACACTACACCAAGATTATCTTGAACTATACGCTACACCGTATTAGCTTGCAGTATACGCAACACTATTCTTGTCTTGTGTTCCACACAAATTCAAGTTCGTTTTGTGGAAATTATTCTACGCAACATTAAGTATAGATTTTGTTTAATGTATAAATGAAATAAGTTTTGATTATGCTATACGCAACACCAAACTGAGCTTTCACTACACGCATCCCTGACTTGTCTTGCATTACACACATTCAAGACCTTCCTCGATAGCGTGTGTAGTACGCAATACCGAGTTTCACTAAACAAGATATTATTATAATATTATTATGAACTAGCCGTAATGAATAGTAATACACACTTTTTGAATTTTTTTAAATTTTATCTTTCAAAATGGACTTCATTTTTGGATTCGGAATATCGAAATTAGCCTTGGGTGAATTTTTGGTATTTTTCTGAAAACATTCAATTTTTGATGATCAGTGAAAACACTAGGTTACTATTTAAAAACCTACTTTTTTATTTAAATAATTATTTATTTTATTTAAATTTATAATAGGTCAAAACTGATACATAATACCTATATAAGTTCAATGTAATTCATTAGAGTCATTTTATAATAATTTTAGATATATAAAAATTTTATTGAACTTTTCACCGTCTTTTACCCACCTCCTCGGAGAATTTAAAAATTTACATAAAACTTAATTTTACCACTTCTGTGAGTGGAATTTCGAAAATCCGAGAGATACGGTTAATATCAAGGAGTAAAATGTGGTTCAATAAGATAAAAATAATTTTTGGTGAATAGTAACTTTTTACTTTTATTTACCATGATTAAAAGTAAATAGGATAATTAAGGGTAAAAATGATATTACTATTACCCTAACACATACACTAATTCTATTGCAAAAGTTTAATTCAACCAAAAACAAACTTATGGTTAAAGTATTACCCATTAGGTCCACTTGGATTAGATTAGGACATTTATTATTATTTTATTTAAAGAAGAGTTAAAATAGATAAAATCAAATTTTAATAATCAAAACATATTTAATATAGGGTTATACATAAGATAAATTAGACTATAAATATTAATTAGAAAGATAAAAATATTTCTTACATAATTTTATTTTATTTATAATTTATAGAAATTAAATAATTTAATTTATTTATGACACAATGATGATGTTGTAATTGCCTTATTAATAAAATATTAACATAATTGAGGTTATAAATACCCAAATAAATGTAATTTTAGACTTTTTATGAATTAAACTAATTTTATAGGTTAATATGACATGTTATTATTGATTTAATTATCTTTTTTCTAACTGAACATGTTGTTATAATTTTCACAAAAATCAAATACCAAATAGTGTCAAAATTGACATAAAATAGTTTTTAAAAGAAGTATTATATTATTAATTGTTATTTTATTCCTAAAATTCTAAGGTTTGGTAAAATTACTTAGATAAAGATATATATATTATTATTGAACCACTTGGGGTTCTTTTGTCTTGGTATAGTAAGTTTATTAACCATATAGTGTAAGAAAACAAAAAGACATGGTAAAAGTTAAATTATTTAACTTAGAGTTAAATCTAAATGATAAGGATAAAATAGTAACCTAAACTTTTCTAAAACCTATTGGTTGAGATGATATAGATCCATACCCATCTTAGCTTATAAATAAATCAATTTGGATCTATTAAAAACCGAATATGACTTTATTATAAAATAATATTTTATGTTTTTCCAAAGGTGCCCCTCTCCTCCTTTATAAAAAGGTAACCCCTTCTCTCTTCACTTCACACCCTTTTGAGCCTTGAATCTCAGCCAAAACCTGCCCATTTATCTTATCCCCTTACCTAGAAACATTCTGGAGGTTCTTTCCTTCTCAAAAGCCCAACTCTACTTCCATAAGTGGAAGCTTAAAGGAGGTGCGTCGAAGAAGAGGTAATCTCTTCTTCTGATTCTCTCAAGTTTCTTTCTTCTTCTACTTATTATTCTTTTGTTGTATCATTATAAAGTAATAAAATGAGTATTAATTATATACAGATATGTTATTATAAATATGAAACAACCCTATTTCACCTTCTACCCATCCTACGTAAAATGAAATCCCCACGCGTGCGTACGTACAGAATATTGTCTCCATGCCGTGCTGTAATCTGTTTTCGACCATCACCTTACATGGATGGGTATAATGGTGTAAATAAATAACTATATATGATTATGTTAAATTGATATTGATTCTGAAATATTATTCATACACTTCAATACAATTCCACATTCATGATAATGATATCATCGTTCGTGTGTACGTATGGACTACCCTCTCCACAACGCGATGAGATTCATTTTCCATGTTAACCACTCATGAATGATTATAAAGTATATATAATGAATAATAATGAAATATATGACATAATAATGATACTGGATTTATGTATGTATGTCATCTACTTAATTCCATTCAATTCAATAAGGAAACGAAAACTGCATTCATGCATACGTACGGCCTACTGTCTCCATGAATGGTGTATTTCATTCCATTTATCAATCTATCATATATATATATATGTATATGCTGAATATATATTATATATAAATAATGTTTTACATTCTGGAATTAATAAAATCATAATATAATTAATAATATCAAGAAAAACAAGTCGAAACATGTATAACAAAAGAAATGATTTTACCCAAAACACTGCTTTAACATTGATTTACAAAAGAATGGGTAATATAATGTCATAAGTGAACCATATATGATATAATAACAATAAATATGATTCTTTAATAAGTCAATGAAATTACTTAAATAATTATACAGGAGGTTCAGATATGTACGAAGCATATCAGATCTAAGGTAAGGGATAATGTTGCAATCTCAATTGTTTTCTATCCGATATTGCTTACACGTAAGTATTTACTGGGATTATATTTATCATCCATGTCCAAGTTTTATAAAAATGTTCTCATGTATGTTTAAAGTCATTTTTACCCATTTTTGACTTTACTACATGGTATATAAGGAATATTTATTTTGTTTACCATACGAGGTACTTTTTTACTTTTCTAACAAAAGTACGAGGAGAATGTTATTTTTAACTTATATGGCATGAATAGATTTTTACGGTTTCATAATGCCTCATTTTCATGAAGCTTCCTCTACATGATTTCATGATTATTTTCAACAAAACCCTTTTCTTTTAAAATTTCTTGGCATTTTGTGAAAATAAAATGATTTTGAAGAAGAAAGGATATTTTCCTCAAGAATTCATTTCAAGTGTTTTATCAAAACTATTTTCCATCTTAAATGAAATTATTTAATATGTTTATGTTTCAAGTATAATGTCTCCATTATTTACGTGGTTTGATTTTTCTTATGATGAAATGATATCCATTTTTTTATATAGATTATTTTTTATGGCCTGATGTTTAAGAATCCCATTCTATTACATGGGTTATGCTATGATGTATGATTTATGATTTTGGTACATACGAAATAATGATTTCATTATGAGATGGGTGGGACCTATATGTCCCTATAATTCATTGGGTACAGATTTATATATCATGATATAAACATGGTTGGAACGGTATGTTAATCCGGTCCATTATTACAGGACTGGAACGAGGAGTGAACTCAATTCAAAAAGGGACTTTGCCCACTAAGATGGTCTTGGTAACAATGCCTTGGATACTATAGAAATCATTTCATGTGCTTAATGGTTTCCACAATAACATGTTTTATTCCCATGCTATTTTATCAGGAATAATGTTTCTTTATGATCTATGACTTACATACTGCCATGTTTTATGTCATTGCTCAAGATCATGATATTTAAACATTATCATCATGTTTTTAAGTTCAAATGTCTATGATTTGTTTTATTTTCTCCATGCTTACCCTTACTGAGAATTTGATCTCACCCTTTTATATGTTTTCTTTTCCCCAAGATATAAATAAAGGTTTTATCTAAGAAAACAAAAAAAAGGAAGATCTTTATGGGAGATGTTGAAGATCTTTCACCACGATTATAAGATTACGTTCCGTGTTTCCAAAGACACTAAACTATTACGGTCCTTTAGTGTTGGTTCATTTTATGTAATAAGTATTCTGCAAAAGTAATTTAATGTCCATGTACATCAAGATTTGGGTCTCTACAGTTGGTATCAGAGTGAAGGTATAGTTAAACTTTGGAAACTGGGATGCGAAAACTTTAGTGAAATCCCTAGATATATTTCTAAGGTATGTCTAGGGATGTCTCTAAGGTTAAGTATATGTATAGGTTATAGTCCTAGAATTACGGTAATGATATTAGAACTAAACCTAAGATGTTATATATTAAAGGTACCCCCCCTTTATTATGTTGTTTTCCTAGAATGATTTTTTCCTCTCACGCTATTCTTTTTAGGTTTTATAAAATGGCTGGAAATAGAAATATTCACAATAATAGAGGATATGATGGACAATGGAATGATATTATAATGAGAAACCAAATGAAATTGGATCTGGAAGTCCATATATAATTTTTATGCCTAATCATAAATCTCATAATATGATCAATAATATCAACTTTGGTAAGTTTCCCAACTCAGATAATAAGAGAAAGATGGAGTTTCATGATGATCATAGAGGAAAGAAAGTTCAATTTCCCTCATGTAAATCATGTGGGAAGAGGCATCAGGGAGATTGTTTCAAAGGAACTGGAAGATGCTTTGGTTGTGGAAAAGAAGGACACAAATCCAGTATGTGTAAAAGAAAAGGTTCAGTTAACACCATCTAAAAGGATAATGGTATTGTTACGACATCAACAATGATTAAATGCTTTCAATGTGGGATGTATGTGCATTATGAAAACCAATTACCTAAGGGAAAGTATCATGAAGAGAATCGTCATGGTCGTATGTGTAGTATTTATGTTGATGATGATGAAGAGACAAAAAATGATATGTGAGTTGAAATAATTGTTTAATCTCACTCAATGGTTTAAGAATGTATTGGAATGATTTATGTTTATCAAGAGTTATGTTGTATAAGTAATGGTACTATGGAATAAAGACACATCTAAGGATTGTTAAAATACTTATTTTCCCAGAGTATTTGAAAGTATATGTTGAATGGTACTGGTAACCATGAAAGTTTATTCAGATATTTTTGGAAAGTAGATGATATGCACAAAATGATGAGATAAATATATAATGAGATGTTTGATAATATTCAAGAACTCATGATTGATATAAAGACTAAGTGATATCATGGTTTGAGTATATATAATTTTTGGGATTTTGGTTTGTGGAAAGAGTTAACTTTTGACAGAACTCATGTTTTCAGTAAGGTTCTATGGTAATTCATGTTTCACAAGAATACATGATTAGGGTATTCACATGTTTGGAATTTGACCAACAAGATATATCGTAGGATAAATGATGGTATTCACAAGCTCGGTAGATGAAATTTCAAGTAATCATTATCTTTATACTATGAGATTGGATAGAAGTATTTTGGATAAACATAAAGATTGGAATAGATTAAGTTAGATATCAGATAGTATTGTTTAAGTCTAGAACTTTTGTTATGTTATAATAGTATAGTTTTATAAAAAGGACAACTCATAGGATAGGCGAAAACCCGTCGCGTCGGACAAGGTTGCGGGAATCGAACCCACAAATGAAGTGTGACAGGCCTTTATAGCCTACCACTGGCCTACAAGATGTCCCTGGTTAGTAGAAACTAGTTTTATTAAATAGTATGATAGATGAAGTATAAGTCCATTTTTGGAATCATATACGATTAACCTCACCATAGATGGACTTATGTATATTTGATAATTTTTGCAAACATTTTGTTTGAGACATATGGAATGACCCATCATTCTATCACATGATCTGCTAACACTTCACAAATGAAAAATTCTACATCATTTCATTAAGAGATGAAGTGGAAATTATTCAAGGAATGAACAACGGTGATATTATACCAAAAAAAAGTAAGTATTTATTCTAATTAAAATTATTCAACTTTAGGGAAATGATCTTGAAAACCAAAAATGTTGTCCTACTACCCTTATATCCGATGAATCAGATGGTACCTTAGATCATCAGAAATTTTTGGATTTGTGATTGTTGGCTTTTTCATAGCCATGTCCTCTACCACTCTCCATCAGAGCTTGATGGTTAAATTTTTCTTACATATCCATATTTCCACCTATGTTCTCCTATGTGGAAACCTAGTGATGAGTTAATCTGGGTAACCATTACATTTCTAACATTCCTTTTTAAAATAAGTTTTTAGTATTCCTTTTTATGATGTGGGTTTCTGTGAAAGAAACTTTCAAGTAGTAAACCATTTATAACCCCGACGAATTTCGAGGGAGAAATTCATTTTAAAGGGGGTAGAATGTAACACCCTGAGATTTTATGAGATATATTATTTTTAATTTCATTGATGTATTCTATTATACAGTACACCAAGATTATATTGTACTATTGGAAACACCATATAAGCTTGAAGTATACAGAACACTATTCTTTTCTTGTGTTCCAAATAAATTCAAGTTCGTTTTGTGGAAATTATTCTACGCAACATTAAGTATTGTTTTTGTTTAATGTATAAATAAAATTAGATTTGATTATGCTATACGCAACACCAAATGGAGCTTTCACTACACGTAGCCCTATCTTGGCTTGTATTACACATAATCAATACCTTCCTCAATAGCGTGTGTAGTACGCAATACTGAGTTTCACTAAACAAGATATTATTATAATATTATTATGAACTAGCCATAATGAATAGTAATGCCCACTTTTTGAAATTTTATAAATTTTATCTTTAAAAATGGATTTCATTTTTGGATTCGGAATATCGAAATTATCGTAGGGTGAAGTTTTGGTATTTTTCTGAAAACTTTCAATTTTTGATGAATAGTGAAAACACTGGGTTACTATTTAAGAACCGACTTTTTTATTTAAATAATTATTTATTTTATTTAAATTTATTTTAGGTCAAAATTGATACATAATACCTGTATATGTTCAATGTAATTCATTGCAGTCATTTTATAATAATTTTAGATATATAAAAAGTTTATTGAACTTTTCACCGTCTTTTACCCACATCTTAGGAGAATTTGACAATTTACATAAAACTTAATTTTACCGCTTCTGTGAGGGGAATTTTTAAAATACTAGAGGCATGGTTAATATCAAAGAGTAAAATGTGGTTTAATATGATAAAAATATTTTTTTTATGAATAGTAACTTTTTACTTTTATTTACCACGGTTAAAAGTAAATAGGGTAATTAAAGGTAAAAATGGTATTACTATTACCCTGAAACATATCCTAATTCTATTGGATAAGTTTAATTAAACCAAAAAAAACCTTAGGGTTCAAATATTACCCATTAGGTCCACTTGGATTAGATTATGACATTTATTATTATTTTATTTACAGAAGAGTTAAAATAGTTAAAATAAAAGTTTAATAACTAAAACATTTTTAATATAGGGTTATACATAAGATAAATTTGACATAAATAATAATTATAAAGATAAAAAAATTTCCTACATAAAGGTATTTTATTTATAATTTATAGACATTAAATAATTTAATTTATTTATGACACAATGATGATGCAGTAATAAACTTATTAATGAAATATTAAAATAATTGATGTTATAAATACCCAAATAAATGTAATTTTAAACATTTTATGAATTAAACTAATTTTATAGGTTAATATGACATGTTATTATTGATTTAAGTAACTTATTTCTAACTATACATGTTTTTATGATTTTTACAAAAAATCATATACCAAATAGTGTCAAAATTGACATAAAATAGTTTTAAACAAAATGTTATATTATTAATTGTTATTTTATTCCTAAAAATATAAGGTTAGGCCAAATGACTTAGATAAGGATATATATATTAATAATGAACCACTTGGGGTTTGTTTGTCCTATTATATAATGTCTATTAACCATATAGTGTAAGAAAACAAAAAGACACGGTAAAAGTTATATTATTTAACTTTGAGTTAAATCTAAATGATAAAGATAAAATAGTAACCTAAACTTGACTAAAACCTATTTTTTGAGAGGATTTAAACCCATCCCCACCTTATATTTGAAATAAATCAATTTGGAGCTATTAAAACCCGAATATGTCTTTATTATAAAATAATATTTTCTGTTTTTCCAAAGGTGCCCCTCTCCTCCATTATAAAAAAGTCATCCCTTCTCTCTTCTCTTCACACCATTTTGACACTTGAAGCTCGGTCAAACATTGCCCATTTATCTTCTCCACTTCCCTAGAAACATTCTGTAGGTTCTAGCCTTCTCAAAAGACCAACTCTACTTCCTTAAGAGGAAGCCTAAATGAGGTGCGTCGAAGAAGAGGTAATCTCTTCTTCCGATTCTCTCAAGTTTCTTTCTTATTCTACTTATTATTATTTAGTTTTATCATTATAAAGTAATAACATCAGTATTAATTACATAATTATATGTTATTATAAATATGAAACAACCCTATTTCACCTTCTATCGATCCTATGGAAAATGAAATCACCGCGCGTGCGTATGTACAGAATACAATCTCCACGCCGTGGTGTAATCTGTTTTCAACCACCACCTTACTTGGATGGGTATAATGGTGTAAATAAACAACTATATATGATTATTGTAAAGTGATATTGATTCTGAAATATTATACATACACATCAATACAATTCCACGATCATGAGAATGATATCATCGCTCGTGCGTATGTACGGACTACCGTCTCCACGACGCGATGAGATTCATTCTCCATGTTAACCATTTATGAATGATTATAAAGAATATATAATGAATAATAATGAAATATATGACATAATAATGATACAGGATTTATTTTTGTTTGTCATGTACTTAATTCCATTCAATTCAATAAGGAAACGATAACAACGTTCATGCATAGGTACGACCTACCGTCTCCATGAACGGTGTATTTCATTCCATTTATCGATCTATCATATATATATATATGTATATGCTGAATATATATTATATATAAAACATTTTTTATATTATGGAATTACATAAATCAGGATATAAGTAATAATATCAAGATCAAAAAGTCGAAACACGTACAATAAATGAAACGATTTTACCCAAAACGATGCTTTAACATTGATTTACAAAATAACAGGTAATATAAAGTCATAAGTGAACCATATATGATATCATAACAATGAATATGATTCTATAATAAGTCAATGACATTATTTAAATCATTATACATGAGGTCCGGATATGTACGAAGCATATCATACCTAAGGTAAGGGATAATGTTGCAATCTCAATTGTTTTCTATCCGAGATTGCTTATACGTAAGTATTTACCGGGGTTATATTTATCATCCATGTCCAAGTTTTATAAATTTTTTTCTTGTATGTTTAAAGTCCTTTTTACATATTTTTTACTTTTACTACAAGGTATATAAGGAATAATTTTTTTTTGTTCACCATACGAGGTACATTGTCACTTTTCCGATAAAAGTACGAGGAGAATGTTATTTTTAACTTATACGGCGTGAATGGATTTTTACAGTTTCATAATGCCTCATTTTCAGGAAGCTTACTCTACAATATTACATGATTATTTTCAACAAAACCCTTTTCTTTTAAAATTTCATGGCATTTTGTGAAAAGAAAATGATTTTGAAGAAGAAAGGATATTTTCCTCAAAAATTCATTTCAAGTGTTTTATCAAAAGTATTTTCCATCTAAAATGACATTATTTAATATGTTTATGTTTCAAGAATAATGTCTCCATTATTTACTTGGTTTGATTTTTCTTATGATGAAATGATATCCATTTTTTTATATGGATTTTGATATGATGTCATGATGTTTAAGAATCCCATTATAATACATGGGTTATGCTATGTTGTATGTTTTATGATTTTGTGGCATACGAAATAATGATTTCAATATGAGATGGGTGTGACCTATATCACAGACCAATGCATTGGGTAAAGGTTTATATCTAATGATATTGACATGGGTGGAATGGTATGTTAATCCAGTTCAGTATTACAGGACTGGAACGAGGAGTGAACTCAATTCAGAAAGGGACTTTGTCCACTAAGATGGTCTTGGCAGCAATGCCTTGGCTACTATGGAAATCATATCATGTTCTTAATGGTTGCCACAATTAAATGTTTTATTCCCATGCTATTTTATCTGGATTAATGTTTCTTTGTGATATATTCCTTACGTACTTCCATGTTTTATATCATTGATCAAGATCTTGATGTTTAAACATTATGTTCATGTTTATAAGTTCAAATGTCTATGATTTGTTTTATTTTCTCTATTCTTACCCTTATTGGGCATTTTAGCTCACCCTTTTATATGTTTTATTTTCCCTAGGATATAAATAATGTTTTTAGGTAAGAAAACAAAAAAAGGAAGATCTTTATGGGAGATGTTGAAGAGCTTTCACCATGATTAGAAGATTATGTTCCATGTTTCTAAAGACACTAAACTATTAAGGTCCATGAGTGTTGTTTCTTGTTATGTTTTAAGTATTCCGAAAAAGTAATGTAATGTAGATGTACGTCAAGCTGTGGGTCTTTACAAATCGGACGAGTCCTCCTAAGGGGAGGAGGCCAGTAGTGGGAGCCCATTAGAGGTGGGATAAGTCAGTGATCAAGGCTCAGATCTTGAGGAATTTTCATAGTCCCTTGAGGTACCATTCTAAGACCCTTCCCCATGGTATATTTGTAGGTCATTTTGAATTTCATACTAATATTTTAACTGTACAGGAGAACCTCATACACCGACCCCGCTTCTGCCCTGCAACAGATGCAGATGTAGGGCCTTCAAGATCCGTGCCCACTATTTTGGTGATTAGTGCACCTAGTAGGGCCAGGGAAACTGAGATGGCTCCCCCGGAGTTTTTAGACTTCTCTTCAATATAAGGCGGCCCACATCTCGGGTTCCCCACAGTAAACATACTAGGAACGAGACCGAGAGTTCGACCTCTGTAAGTCTCCATCGAATAGTTCATGACTACCTCTCATCGACCAGGCTATCGACATCTGTGGCCCTCTTAGTATGCGTAGTTCTCCAAATGGATTGGCCACCTTGGTGAGGTTGTTCAGAACTTCTGGTGATGCCTTTCCTAGGGGAATGTTGGTGATCATGGAGGCATAGATCCAAACCGACCAAGCGACAGTGCTCCTGATCATTGGTGGGACCATTAGTGGGGTTGAGCATGAGATAATTGTGGTTGGATAAGATGATGAGGATTGATTAGACAACCCAAGCCCTGCCATACCCGATCCAACACCAGATGTGGACCATGTTGATGAGTTCTTGGGGGTGTTCCCCGCATATTATCCTACCGACCATGCTGACTAGGATGAGACAACCTTTGATGAAGAGGATAGAAAAATAGTCGGCCGCCGATCATGGAAGCTGATCGAGAACTTAATTTATGACACCCCCAAGTACAATGGTTGGATGAGATGGGTAGACTTCATTCGTGGTTACGTGAACTGTGTGCTGGGGGGAGTGGTTTCCCAAAGTCCCCACAAGCTCATCAATGATTTTATGGCGGAGAAGATTCAGGAGTATGACCACGACCTCGGGGTGGGCTGGCAGTGGAGGAAAGTGGTGAACATCAAGAGGCTCTGGGAGGCTGAAAACAAGGTTCAATGGCTGTAGGTCTGAGAAAATGAGAACTCGGCCTCCCTCAATGTGCAATCAGAGCTAATATTTTGATTGAAGGCCCATCTGGCAGAGTCCGAAGAGCACATGATGTAAGCCTCTGCAGAAATTATTATCATTCGGACCGACGTAGAGTGGGCCCGGATTGTGGATGAAGAATTGTGCCCCATCACTACCGAGGAGGAGCAGGTGCTTAACAGGAGACAACAAATCCTGGACACCACAAGCCAGAGGGTGGCAGAGCTGCAATGATCTTTTTATGGGTATAATCCATCCATGGGAGGGATCAACCCTCAGGTTTTTTAATGATTAAAAGCCCTCAAATTTACTTTCATGCTTTGATTTTTTTATTCTAGATGTATTCATGAGTTCCGTTATTTTTATTGGTTTTTTTCATTCCAGTCATATTCATGTAGCTCCCAATGATCAATCCCTAAGATCACGTGGGTTGGGCCCAGTGTGAGAAATAAGGGATGACCAACTTATTATTCCATGAAAATTTAAGAGTGAAAACCATGCTTTGGGAATCCTGTGGTTTGAAACATCCAATATGTATTTATGGGAAGAAAGGGAGAGGCCTGGCTAGAGGATGAGGACCTCCAAACAGTCGAATCAACGCTTTCCTAGTGTGCACTAGTGGATGAGTGGGGTAATGCCATGGGCATTGGAATTAATCCAAACACATGGGAATGGAATGTGTGAAT
Source organism: Viscum album (assembly GCA_963277665.1). Lineage (NCBI taxonomy): Eukaryota > Viridiplantae > Streptophyta > Magnoliopsida > Santalales > Viscaceae > Viscum > Viscum album. The sequence continues at coordinate 74,555,745 of OY728139.1, read as the reverse complement.
CATGATACAAAAAATTCGTAACACTGTAGGATGGTGTGACAATGAAGAATAACTGTTGACCGTGTTCGAAACACAGTATCCCTATTGGATTAGCCTGAAATGGGGATAACAAATGAGGGCTGACCACTGACTATGTTCGAAACACAGATCCTCACTCAAAATGTCACCCAATTTTCTTCCATAACATTGGCCCAAGATAGTAAGAGAGCCATAGTCCGAGCATCCATACTATTAGGGGGTTCCCTTAGACGTGAAAGAGGATGAGGGTATGAAAGAAGGACATACAAAGTGCGGAGTTGGAGTGATGGGTTGTTAGAATGGAGTCCAACACTCTTGAAATCACGGCACAGTGATGAAAGAAAAATTATGTGGGAATATCCGTCTGATCATGGATCAAACATACTTCTGAGAAGGGCCTCTTTGGAAGGGGATCTGGTTCATCCCATGATTAACATGGGGCATCCTAAACTTTTTCAAGGTAGAATCGTAGTTTACTGTCATGTGTTGAGAACATATCGACTCATGTAGTTTAACGTCATTCGATAGGATGGTGAACATAGTTTAAAGGTCATACTTCTTGGACCAAGATCGGGGTTGAGGGGCCATAAGGGTTAATGATTCCAGGGCTGGGCCCAAGGAAAAATTCTTGTGCATCGCTACATATACCATAAGGATGAGAATAAAGCCAAATGTAGTTCTTGAAGCACGACATGGTCAGAGACCAACTTTGGTATGGAGAATCCTCTTTAGATAGGAAACAGACGCATCCCGTGATTGACATAGGGCATTCTGACCTTTTTTAGGGTAGAAACACAGTGTAGTGTCATGCATTGAGGACATATGGATTCGTGCAGTTTAACATCATATGATATAACGAAGGGTGAATGTGGAGATCCCAGGAAGGGTGTATGTGGTGCGGTAGCTAGAGGACATAATGAGTCTGCACCACACTATATATCCCCAGAGGAAGCTCTTTAGGTCAAGGGACCAAAAGTGAAAGTTAGGATGGGCCTGAAGTAAAGTGGTCGAGTATTCTTATGTACCACATTAGAATGGGAATCAAGCTTCACGTAGTTCTAAGAGCATAGTTTAATGTCATGTGGCACAATGAAAGGAATGTGTGGCATGACTGCACCAGTAAACATCCTACCAGAACTACTAATCCCACATTAGTAGTGCTCGATGTGGGAAATAAGGAGTAGAGATGGGTCTTTCCTAGTACCGAAAGGGACATGTTAGGGGAAATGGGACACTAGGTTAATGGCATCCAAATGATGATGAACTACCTATATAACGCACTAGATGTGCGAAGGAGTAAAACCGAGTATGTTGGAATTGCACTTGAAATAAGGAAGTGGAAATGGGTGAATCATGATGCTCGAGATCTAGAACACAATGACGGTGGTGTGATGATTGGGGATAACTTTCGACCATGTTCAAAACATAGTATCCATTTCGCGTTATCCTGGAATGGGGATAAAGAAATGAGGGTCAACCGATGACTATGTTCGAAACACAAGACCTGTCATGAATGTCGTCTGAGGTCCTCAGGGACGTTGGACCAAGATGGTAGGTAAGCTAGTGTGGCATGATACCAGGCCATAAAGGGGGTCCCATCAAACATGTAAGAGTATGAGGATCCAAATGAGGAGCTCATGACGCTTTGAAATGGAACGAGGGAATGTCATTTTGAAAATTCCACAATTACGGTGTTGCCATAATGAATCTGAGTACGAAAACAAGACGTATTAGATAGAGGTAGTCAAGTACCCCTCCAAGGACAATGGTCATGAGGTTTCACGCTTCCCAAATTAATGGTCGTTGAATGGTCCATTGAAGGGAGATTGATTAAATGGACTGGGCGCAGGGCACTGAAGTAGCCAAACCCAATGCGTAGCTCCCATAGGGAGATCTTAGTTTAGGGTCATAGAACTCAGACCAGATTGGGAAAAGACATGGGATGAAGATGGTGCGGATATTGAAAAACCCAATGCGAATGAGAACCCAAGAGGTATTCACCACACCAAATTCTCTTGAAATATTTTGGGCCATGTTGGCTAAAGAGAATACAGACATTTAGATTCCTGGGGCTGGACCTAGAGACAATGTGTCTGGGTGTTCCTACGTATCCCACGAGGATAGAAATCAAGTTGTAAGTAGTTTTGGAAGATTTCATGGAGTTTAATGTCTCGCGTAAAGGAAGTAGAGTGGTCTTAGTTTATGGTCATAGTGATCAGACCATAGATGGTAGAGAATGCGGTAGACACATGGTTAGGTAATTATGTAACTCAACGTGAATGAGGAGTTGGAGTCCAAGTCATCATGTGTTCTTTGGGGAGGTTTTAGGTCGAGGGACCGGAAAAGAAAGTTAGGTTGGGCCCGAGATAAAGTGCACATGCATTCATACGTATCCCATGAGTATGAGAATCAAGCCGTACATAGTTCTTGGGGTGGCACGGTAAAGTACTAGTGCCCAGGATGATAAGGTCATGTGGTTTTGGCCCTCACACCTAAGAAAATGACATTTGATATATCTTGTTTGTCCTTTAGGATGAATGTGTCTGTTTTTTTTTGAAACAATGGACCTCAGATAGGAAGTTCAGGCATTTCCACAAGAATCAATCCATATACAGGCATTAAAAAATGGCATGGCATGTGACTGATACCAAACATGATGTCCCCTCGAGTGACGACACCATGATGCAGTGTTGTTTTCCGTCGTGCGGACAGGACGATAATGTCACAGTTTAGGGCCATGTGATGGGACCAACCATGCATTTTAACGTCATGAAGTATAGATGTAACAATTTAAAGTCGTGTGGGACTAGGAAGAATAGTCTACAGTATTATGGATCAGACTTATATAAGAATGATGAGGTTCAAAAGGGATTGTTCACGGTGTGATAAATCATACCTGATGTGAATGCGGATGATGTCCACATCATGTTGTGCACGATTGCGAGGAAGAAACCTCGGGGTGAGGGGGGCAAGAAAGGTTTAGAGAATATGGGGAAGGAGAGACAAGCTCTTAGTTAAGTTGTACCCCAAGAAGAAATGTCCAATTGTTCCTATGTATCACATGGGAATGGAAATCAAGCCACACGTAGTTCTATAATAGATCTTAGTTTACGGTCATAGAGCTCGGACCACAGTGAAGCGGAATCCATCCAAGCAAACGTGGACCTCAATTCAATCCCTAATCCCACGTTAGTCAAAATTAGTGTGGGAAAAAATGGTGGAAAAGGTTATTGAAACACCAGGAATACATGCCAAAGGGAGGCCAGAGCGGAGCCCCGAATGACGCTTTACCATGGCTTCATTTGCTTATCATGCAAATGTGCACTGAGGGATAGTACCTGGAGGTTTGAAATTCCACTTGGACACAATGGGGTGTAAAACTATGTGAATCATGTAACTGACATTCAAGTATTGAAGGGTTTGGCATGACGATGGAGGATAACTGTTGACCGTGTTCGGAACACAACATCCATATCGTGTGGCATGAAATTGGAACAACAAATGATTGTCGACTGCTGACCATATTCGCAATGCGGGACTTGTATCAACTTCCTATCTGAAACCCTTGAGGACGGTGGCCCGTAATGGTAGGAGAGCTCTTAGGCCTAGAATCCTTGCCATTTGGGTGTCCCTTTAGGTGTGAAAGATAATGAAAGTCCAAATGAAGGGGAACAAGAAGCCTGAAAAATGGGTGAAAGCATGTCCAGGTAGAATCTGACACTCTGAGTTCTAAACCAGAGTACTCTCGAGAACATTGGTGAATCACCAAAGAGGGCCGAGGGACCCAACTTAAGGGTAGATAAATCAAAGAGATGAGAGCAGGGAAAGGGGCTGAAGGCCACTTAGGAGAGAGAGGCATGTGGTGCGGTTGTTATAAAACCTATGTGAATGGGGACTTAAGCCCATACCACACCGTATACCCCACATCTGGACGAATGCGGGCCAAGAGGCCAAAATGATAGGGAGGTTTCAAAGAGATGGGGATGGTCCCAAAGACCAGACGTTCGGGCAGTCCTAAATATCCCAAGAGGATGAAAATCAAGCCATACATAGTTCTGGGGGTGCTGTGCAATTTAACATCTTGACGATAAGGACAAAGATAAGGCCATGGTATCTCATCCAGGGATGTGTATGGAATGACAAGTAACCCGACACAAATAAGGACAAAATCCCACACCACATTGTACAACACTAAGTGAGAACTTGGGCCAGGGGCCTGAAAAGGCCAAGGGACCTGAGGCCGGGCCACAGATAGAATGTCACGACCATCTTATAGTTTAACATCTTACAGTGTGGAAAAAGGTGATCTTAGATTAGGGTTGTAGATCTTGGACTGTATTTTCCTGGTTTAATGTCATATTCATTGGACAGAGAGGTAAAATCATCGTTCCTATGGAAGACCACAAAGAGACAATAATGATAGAGGATAACTCTTGACCAGTTTCGCAACATAGTATCCACCCTTATGTGATCCGAATTTGAGGAAAACAATTAAGAATCGACTATTGACCATACATGAAACACGAGACTTGTATCAATTTGTCCCTCACAATCCTCGAGGAAGTTACCCCATAATGGTTTGATGGCCCTTGGGCAAGCATCCATACCATTAAGGGGCGCTTTTGGATATATATGGTGATGGAAACCCAAATGATGGGGCTCACGAAGCATGACGTGGCCTGTGATCATGGGAAGAATGATAAATGAAGGGATGGATGTTTCAAGGGGATATCTGCGCCATGGAAATATATCCCAAAGTGAATGAGGTCGTGAGTCCATACCACACCATGCAATACTAAATTAGAACTTGGACCAGGGGGCGAAGAGGTCGAAGAACCTGAGGTTGGGTGTCCCAACCAAATATAGCCTTATGACCCCTCATGTGGGCATTGCCTTCATGGCTCCTAAGCCCATGTGAGAAATGTTCAATGTGGGAAACAAGGAGTAGGACTAGGATCCCCCCATCACATAAGGGTCTGAAAGCTGGAATTATACTCCCGCTCAAGGCAGACTGAGATTTGGAGAGACAGTGGGGTAGAATGAACCACTACAATCCATGTTTGGGACATATAGGGGTGGTGACAACAAAAAAGGATAACTATTGACAAGAATCAAAACACATCATCTATATCATGTCACCTGAAATGGGAATAAAAAATGTGAATCGACTGTTGACCATATTATCAACGTGGGACTCGTATCGATTTGTTGATTAAAACCCTTGAGGGCATTGGCCTGAAATGATAGGAGAGCACTTAGGCTATGTATCCTTATCATTTGGGAGCCCCTTCAGATGTGAAATATAATGGAAACCCAAATGATTGGGTGTGTGGAGAATAAATGCACCCGTTCAATTTCAAATAATGTGAGACAACATAAGAGATAGAGATCTGCATGGCAGTGGGATACATGGTATGGTCATGATGAACTTGATGTGAATGAGGGAAAAATCCTGCATCACACCGTGTGTTTCGTCCCAATGGGAGGTCCCAAAGTTTGGGGCTGGGCCTACAGATGAAATGTCCGGGCGGTCCTACGTATCATATGGGGATGGGAATCAAGCCACACATAGTTCTGGAAGGGCCATGCAATTTAACGTCATGCAGTAAGGATTTGTGGGGATTAGAAAAATGAAGGAGGGAACATGGTGAAATCAATGCAAACCCGACATGGGTGGGGATAAATAAGCCTATACGATGCCCTGTGGGATCCTCCAAAAGAACTATGCCCAGGAGGGGATAATCAAAGAAGAAACTCGGGGATGGACTCAAGATGAGGCTTCTAAGCATTCTTATGTATCTCAAGAGGATGGGAATCAATCCTTACATAGTTCTTGAGATGAAGTTTAACATCCTGCAAGACAACACATAGTTTAATTTCATGCGAGACATTTTATAGTTTAAGGTCATGTATGACTGAAATGTTTAAGATCATACAAGACAGTAATGCAGTTTAGGGTCATGCGGGGCCATCACGCAGTTTGGGGTCGTGCATGACTGTATAGTTTAAGGTCATGCAGGACCGTAGTGACTCTGGAAAATTATTGCTTGAGGAACTTGTCATTGGTGGGATGGGTTATATGCTCACCATCCATTATAACCAGTGAGTATGCGCCATTGGAGTAAACCTTGTGAACAATGTAAGGTCTTTCCCTTTTGGGTTACAACTTTGGTGGTTTTCTACTAGGTATCATTGGTGCCCTCAGGGCCAATACCAAGTCGCCTTTCAAGAAGGAGAAGAGGTGAACTTTCTTGTTGAAAGCTCTAGCTATCTTGTTCTGATGCCTTTACAGATTGTACATGGCATGAAGCTTGTTCTCATTGAGCGCTTCTAACTCAGCCATAAAGATTTTAGCTACTTTACCTGGAGCTTGTTGATCATAGATATTTGTGCACAATGAGAGCAATTTAATCTTGATGGGCCGGACGACCTCTGTCCCATACACTAGGGAATATGGGGTCACCTGGGTGGAATTACGAGTTGTCATCTGATAAGCCCAGAAAGCATTGGGAAGCTTGTTTGACCAACTCTACTTATTCTGACCAACTATTTTATGTAGAATATTAGATTGGGATTTGTTGAACTCCTCAAATTTTCTATTTTCTTGCACATGATAGTGGGAGGTATGGTTAGAACAGATGTTGTACTTAGCGTACAATTTCTTCACCTCAGTTTCCTGGAAGTTCGTGCCAATATCAGTGAGAACGACGAGAGGGACTCTGAATCGGTAAATGATGTTGGAGATCACAATGTCAATGATGGAATGGGCCTTGACCTCCTCAAGCGATACTTTCTATGCCCACTTGGAGAAGAAATCCGTAGAAGTTAGAATGAACCTACAATGGTGAGCTGTCACCGGTGGATATAATCCCACGATATCGGGTCCCCATTCTGCAAAGAGACCAGAGTACTTGGTGGAGTGGAGCGGATCTGGAAGCCAATGAATAATGTTTGCATGAATTTGGCATGCATGACATCTCTTGGTGAAATCAAAGCAGTCATGCATCATTAAGTGCCAAAAGTACCCCAGTCTCTGGATCTGGTGAGACAGTTTTGGCCTATTCTGACGAGCCCAGCAGGAACTGGCATGAACATCCTACATGACTTGGGAAATCTTGACTCCTTGAATTCAAAGATGGGGAACCCCATCAAACCCAAACATGTAGATGATTTTCTCATGACTAGGGATGTCCTGGAGGGTAAAGTGTAACATGTGGCATCAGATTAACCCACGCTCAACCCGATCTGCTGGAAGATTACCATTCTAGAGATACTCAACAAAGGGGGCTCTCTAGTCGAGAGTCACTTAAGTCACTGCATCCAGGGGACCTAGGGGTCCTGACGTGGAGGCTCGGAAAGTAAGATGGCTTACCTGCAGGCCGTCGTCATCATCTGGGGTGACAAAATCAATGAATCTCTATTGTGCCACATGGATAATTAGATCATCCTACTCGGGCACCCCAAGTGATGTAGCCAGGCTGTCCAGGGCATCAGATCGACCATTCTGAGATCAAGGAACATGAGTAACTTCTATTAGAGATGGTAACTGGGCCATTAACTGGAGAGTGCGCTCCAATAATGGTATGAGATTTGGCTTTCTAATGACATAGTCACTATTTATCTGCTTGATGACTTGTCTAGAGTCCCCGTTCACTTTAAAATGGGGAACATCAATCTCAAGGGTCAACCCAAGGCCAATGATGAGATCCGGATACTCTACCTCATTATTGGTGCAGCCTTATGAAAATAGGAATAAATAAAGAGGAATGTCTTGTGTTGAGGTAATTAAGACGATACCCAGGCCTACACTATTGAGTCTGGGCTCATTAAGCCTTCTTCTAGTGGGGCTCTGGGAAGAACCATCGAAGTGCATATTCCAGTACAACATGGCTTGGTCTACCGAGAGAATCGCCTCATCAGGAAAATCGAGTTCCATGGACTGGTCCACAGGAGCCGGATGGGCAGCAAAGAAGTATGCCAAAGATTTCCCCTTAATATCATTTTTAGGGACAAACCTGATATCTAACTGTTGGAAGTTTACCTCCCACAGAGCTAGTCGGCCTACCAGTATGAGGTGGATCAGGGTGTACTTCAGGGGATCTACCCAGGACACCAGCTACACCTAATGATGCTGGAGGTAATGTCGTAAGTTCTGTACTGTGAATACGAGTGCAAGGCATCTCTTCTCGATAGGGGAGTATCTGGTCTTTATATCAAGGATCATGCAATTGAGGTAGTAGAGGATGTTCTCTGTTCCCTCATTATTCTTATGGACAAGAAGGTCACCAAGAGATATCTCCATGGGGTCACATAAAGGACCTGTGGATTTTCGGAGATGGGTGGAATTATGACCAGTGGCTGTAGAAAATACTACTTGATCTCCTCAAATGATGTATGAAACTCTTCGTCCCACTCATAGACGGTGCATTTCTTCATGAGCCGAAAAAAGGGCTTACACTAGCTGGCCAAATTCACGATTAATCGGTGTATGTAGTCTAAGTGGCCTTGGAAGCCTCGAAGTTCCCGAATATTGATCAGAGGAGACATCTGGCTAATGACCTTGATCTTCTCGGGGTTGATCTCAATGCCCCTATATCTGACAATGAAGCCGATAAACGTTCCAGAGGTGATACCGAAGGCCCACTTCAATGGGTTCATCTTCAGTTGTCATGAACGGAGGAATCAAAAAACTTTCTCAAGGTCTTTGAGATGTTCCTAATACTGGAAATATTTGACCACCAGATCATCCACATAGAATTTCACCAACGTTTTGAGGATCAGATTAAATATGCGATGTATAACCCACTAGTAGGTGGAACCAACATTCTTTAAATCGAAGGGCATGACTTGGTAACAGAATGTACCTTGTGGTGCCCTAAAAGCCGTGAACCCCTCATCCTCAGGGGCCATTCAGATCTGGTTATACCTAGAGTAACCATCCATGATGGAGAGGTCTTGGAGCCCAATTATAGCATTGATCTACAAATCTATCATAGGAAGGAGAAAATCATCTTTCAGACATTGACTATTGAGATCCCAAAAGTCAATGTAGACTCTGATCTGTCCGTTCTTCTTTCTTACTGGAAAAATTTAGGCCATCCATTTGGGGTTATGGACCTTCTCAATGAAATTGGCACTGATGATATTAACAACTTCTGCCTCTACCAGGGCACCGTGAGTAGGGTTCATCTTTCTGGGAGGCTTCTTGAACCCACAATGATTTTCCCAGAGACCAAGGCAGTGGATGGAGACTTGAGAATCTAGTCCTGGAATCTCATCATAACGCCAAGAGAATACATCACTGTGTTGTTTCAGGAAGTCTATGTACTTATGTTTCTCCTTGAGGGTCATGGCGGACCTGATCAATGTGGGTTTCAGATCTTCCTCGCTACAGAGTTTCACCTGTACCAACTCATCAACTGTAGTGGAGATTCCCTCCTCAAAGGCGGGGGAGAATCCTATAAATCATCTTCTTCACTTATGGAGGGGGGATACATGGCGAGAGGAGTTGATTATGAGTCGCCAGCTCCTGATTAGAGGCTAGTACCATCCTGAGCAGAAGTGGACCCTACATTAGGGAACTCCTATGTTGCCTCGACCATAGCGATGAAGGTGGTTGATCAAATCCAATCTGGTCTCCAGCCCATGGGGCCACACTTGATGATATCGAAGCAATATGGGCATGTCATCTTGATCCGGTTAATTCCAGCCTATCAAAACAAGAAATTGTGAAGTATTTCCATTACCATGGGGCGGACATCCCGATATCTTATGGGAGTAGGTGACTCTCGGATCACCTGAGCCTGATTTGTATAGGAGTACGAGGTGATCTTCTAGAATAACTTAGGCCTGAGAATGTGTTCCCCCTCATTCAAGACATAATGAAGCATTTTCCCATGTACGAGGTCATATCCTCCAATTGGAGGATTGGAATGATGTAGGCGTCATCTAGATCAGTCCACAGGTCAGTAGCAGCCATGGAATGCTCAACCTCATTATATTGAATATTCTTGTCTTTTCTCCTATAGTAGTTGACATTTAGATAGTAGGCTTCACAAGAGGAAATGAGATACACGTCACCTTGAAGCACTCCCACTTGAAAATTAAGGGAGTAATTGAGGAACTGGTGATATGTTGATGGAACTGCCGCATGTAGGTAGAGCCATGGCCTTCCCATCAATGCATTGTAGACGCTGTCCAGTGAGACAACCATAAATTCGGAGCTCGCAAGTAGGCCACCAAACTGGGTCTTCCAGAGGATCTTGCCAACCAGTGTCTATTCCATCAGGTCATAACCTTGGATTCTTAGGTCATAGGGACTTAGATCATCTTCAGACAATCACCGTTTTCATAGTGTCTGAGTCAAGATTACGTTAATCTCAGAGCCCGTGTCGATAAGACAGCGGCGAATATCTAAACCATTGTACTGGCTGATGATGTACAATGGGTGAATGTGCCCCTATACGGGATAGCCTTCATCTTCTATAGAGAACAAGATAATGGGCTGGAATTATGCATTCTCAACCGCCTCAGCATGAATGGTTTCTACGGCTTCTACCTACATCTGAAACTACAGGGGGATTATTAAACCCTCAGTGAGGGCCTATCGTATATCTGATGATAGGCGAAGGGATTCAAGGATGTAGAGTCTTCATGGAATGCCAGAAATATTCTTAAGAACACCATACTTCCGTGCGAGGTGTGAACATATGCATACAGGAGGTTGCTCTATGACATGAGGTATTGTGGGCCCTACTGACTGGACCAGCAGCTGACTAGTACTGGGAATATCTATATGCTCACTAGTCGAAGCTTTCAAAGTGGCTACTGGATGATTTCCAGATGACTGAGACCGGCCTATAGTAGGGCGTGGCTGGTCACAACCTGGTCGAGGTGGTTCTGCCTGAGCTAACAACATGAACGATGGTGAAAGAGGGCCTGGTGTCACTAGATGAGAAGGTTGAGTGTGATGAGATCTGCTCTGAGCCTATTTCCTGGTTTTTTTAGTATGCACAACCTAGCTGGGAGTGTTGACTATGGCATTCAGATGGCCCATATAGCCACGACTCTGCTGATTCTAATGATGACTGGGGACGTTGGGAGGATTCACTTGGCACTCCTTATCATCGAGAATCATGTTGGTATTTTATTGCTCTATGTTATTAAATGAGGAGTACCCCTGACCGTCACTCGATGATTCACCCACTATTGGATGGATTCTGGGATGGATCACCTTCTTCTGGGGTATGAAGTCACTAAGAGTATGGAACGACGATGTCATCAGTGATGGAATTTTATTTCCCTTATGCCACTGGTGTTTTCTCTTCTAGGAAGAGGATGGTCGAGACGATGATGAAAAAGTGGTGGATACATCTTCTGAAGGCTCTATCCAATTCAGTCATTTTATGATGACACCATGGCCACAAGCGACTATTTTACGAGCCATCCAAGTGTCATACTTCTGGGACCTGTGATTGGAAACCTGATGCCACTCGCCCTCGCTGTCGCTGCGGCTGTCTGGCCTCACTAAGACATATGCCACATATACCGGAGCTGGGCCTAGATGGACTATGTTGTTATTTACCTAGTCTTTGAGCCATTTTTCAAATACGAAGAACATCTTGAGAGTGTGCCCCAGGATCTGGTGATTGGGGCTGTAATTTGGGCAACCAATGAGGTTTTCCTCTTCTAACCTTATGTACTCAGAAAAATGTAGAATCCCCTGCTCCAAGGCACTGCGGAAGTAACCAGAGACCTGTGCCTTGTTTAACAAGTTGTTCTGGTTTATCCTATATGGAAAGGGGGATCTTTGAGCTTGACCCTAATTAGGAGTTGGAAAATCTATCCGAGGAGGTCGAACTTGGTTATCTCACTAGGGCGGTGTCGGTGCATTATGTGGGGGTACCTATCGATTATGAGGTGGGCGTTGTTGGGAATGTGGCTACTCCTAATGTGGAGGGACTCTGTGAGTCTGTGGAGGTGGCTACATTGAGAACAACTCTAGTAGCCTCGGGGCCTCTATTTGGGCCATTTTGGTAGGTTTGGCACTTGCATCCCTTCTCACGGGGATTGCAGGAGGCAACCGACGTGCCTGGTTAGCTTACTGTAAGGCTTCCTCTAAGCGCTTGGACTTATCTAAGAAGTCTCAAAATCCCATAGGATAGTTATGACTAATTAGAGAGGGGACTAGTTCTGAGTTGAAATTCCCTATGAACATCATCAGTAATTTCTCCTGATTCATTGGCTTGTCAAGGGAATACCTGAATCCTTTCCATTAGGTGAAAAATTCAAAAACACACTCATCAAGCCTCATCTTGCACTTTAAGAGTTCTGTGATACTCATCTTCCAAGTGGTGGAACTGAACTGGTATATAAATTGCATACGGAGGTCTTCCCAGTTGGGTACTGATCCGATGGGGAGCTGGTTGTACCAGACAAACGTAGGCCCTTCCAATGTCTGCACAAAACACCAGAGTTTCGTGGCTTCCTGGTGCGACAGAGTTCGTAACAAGGGGCCACACCTTGATGAAATTGGGATAGATGTTGTGGTGGGTCCCCCATCCCATTAATGGGAAAAAAGTCGGATTTCCGAAACCCAGTGGTGCTAGAGTATCATCCACCCATGTCAGATAAGGCTTTCCATCAGGCATGATTGCCAGTTTTCGCTTTTCTAATGCCTAGAGATGGGAAATGAGTACTTCCATTGGATCATCTAGGTGGGGATTCTTGTATTGACATGGATCCTTGACTACCAGTGCATTGGTGGGGTTCTTCAACAAGATATGTCGGCCCAACATCTTTTGGAGCGGCTAGTGGAATGATCTGTGGGATAGCTAGGGGAATTTGAGCTGGGTCCTAAGGATTTTCATGCTGTTCATGAGGATTGGGCAAGATAAACCACACCGTATGGCCATAAGTCTTGGCCTCACCCCTCTCTACGTGGGAAGGATGGTCTGGGTCACCTAGAAGAAATTTTTTGACTGGATGTTGTGCCTACCCCTGCTACCCCGACCTAGGATCACCATATTCCGACCATCTCTCTACAACACATTTATAAAGGAGGTCATTGACCACCCTCATCTGTTTGGAATGTTGCTGACGCAACACAGATTTTTTGGGGTCATCTTCCACCTTCTACACTGAGCCAGACGGGTCAGAGGGTTTGGCAGCTCTTAGGTGTTCCTTGCGCTTGTGGGAATTATGGCAGAGGACTAGTGCCTCGATGGGCATGAGAAGACCCCGTAGATTCCTCTGTTGATGGGTAATCCTTCCAAATGGATCCAAGATGTGTGAAACTCCCTCAGGGGGTAGGTCCTCTGCAAGAAGCTCTATCTTGTTCTCGCCCTCTGGTAGGACCGCCGTGTTAACCGAAACCCTCCATGGAGGAATATCCTCTATGTCTCTTGGAAAATTGGGGTGTCACCGGATAGAACTGAAGAGAAGGGTAACATACTAACCCCATCCATGGATCTCTACATAGGGAGAAGCCTCTTTGATAATTTTTGATGCTCCTTTTAGTCACATTTTATAAAGGAATGGAAAGGGAAATGACTTAGCACATATTGATTCATCCTTTGAAGAAAACATAAAAAATCGACAAAGGAATGAAAAAGGAGTCAAAGGACCTATGGTCGCGCAAGTTCCCTTAGTGTCGCGAAAGTATAATTTTGCACCACCTAATGGTCGCACAAGTGACTTGCGCACCCTATGTGATAACCAGCCGGGGTCTTCTCCAGACTATAAATACCCCTGGTGGGCCCCCCATTAAGAGAGGATTTTTTCCAGAATTCACATACAGATCTCTAAACGCCCAAGTCTCTTCTTCAGGTCTTCCAAACACTTCTAAGGTAATTCATTACCTATAATGGAAGGACTAAACAAGAGGAGTAAGGTCTAAGTGTAAGAATTCACTAACACTTGCTTGCCTAAGTGTTTTACCCTTAAGAGAAATGGACACACTTGCACTTCGCCCTACTTCTTCACTAGAACTTGCGCGCCATCTTCTGGAAAGCCTATAGGGATAATACCAAGGGTTTGAGCCAAGTCTCCCTCAAGTATCACCATAAGGGCTGAAAATCGCACAAGTACCCATGTGCCACGCAGGTATACCTGCGTGACCAGGGACTTGCGTGCCCACGCAGTACCTGCGCACCTGCCAGGACTTGTGCGCCCCTATCTTTTTGGGTGCCTTTCTTGCCCATTTAACCACTCTTATGCCATTCCACCTCTCCTATTCAAGATTCAGTCTTCAAGACACTCTTCAAAGCCATTTATGGCATGATTTCTTGATTTGAATTCCTTATCTGAAAGGAACTCCATGGAACATCTCTCAAAACCCAGTGATTTACAAATCTTTATGTCACTAAAGATTGAGATTTCATTCATTCAACCTCATCCTTTAAGATGAGAGAACCCCTTAACCTAGGCCTCCATTTCAGGAATAAGCCCCAGTCATAATTCCCATTAATTTTGGGAATCCTCCTTAGGAGTAAGCCCCAAGTTCTCTAATCTGGGCATCCTTTTCAGGTGTAAGCCCCAATCTTAAAATTCCCAAATATGGGCATCCTCCTTAGGAGTAAGCCCCAACCATAATTCTCTTAACCTGGGATTCCTTTTCAAGAGCAGGCCCCAGTCTCAGATATGGGCCTCCTCCTTAGGAGTAAACCTCAAGTCCCTTTAATTTTCAAATCCCTTTATCCTGGGACTCCTTTTAATAAGTAAGCCCCAGTCTTAATTTCCTTTTGATTTGGGCTTCCTTCTCAGGAGTAAAACCCAATCATAAGTCCCCTCCTAACTTCAGCATCTTCCTTAGGATTAATCCCCAAGATTAGAGTATCCAAATCTCCATGAATCACATATACCTTTATAAACCCTGTTCCTAGATTTCTTCCCTAAAGTAAATCTTAATCCTCATCTATTTGGGCAGTCATACACACATAAGCCCCACATCATTGCATCTTTCGTGGCACAATTGTCCGGTTTCACCAATACCTCTTATTTCTCACACCGAGCATGAATCACATGAGCTTAGAGTGTAAAAGTAATCATAACATCTTTCTTTGATCCATCAATCATGAATAAACATCATACTCCCTTACTCGAACTATGTGGGTTCTGATTCCTTTTCCTAAACAAAGGATACGTAGGTAGCCCATCTGCGGGTACGATCCCAACTCTGAAATAATCCATGTTCTTATGAATGACAATAGACATCAAGTGCCCCACTTAGGGGCTTTAAAACCAGTATGGTCATCATAATGACCAAGAGACTCTTATGTTTTGACGGATACCATTGGATAAGAATCTCTAAACAAATAGAGATGATTCTCTATCGATGAAGAACCTCAAATAAATATAAAAGATTCTCTAAATTTCCTACATATCATTCATTGATTGTCAGTTCTAAAGGAAAGCTCATTTTATACTGGGTAATGTAATAAGGATTCACGAAAATAACTTAAATCTATAAAGAGAGTCTCAGAGTAGACAATAATTCCCCTCTAAAAAGTGTGATGAGTCTGACCTCCCATCCTCTCGACCTATACAAATTCCTAAGCCTCATCAGTCCAAAAATAATGAGCGCCTACCTTTGGAAAGTAGGATCAAATGGATATGGAATCATGGGATGTTTTCGGTTCTACGAACAAACCCATTAGAAACCGCTTGGAATGTTTGAATCTTAAATAAATGAGATGATCTCCAATTCCAGAGGGAATAAAAAAATGGTGAACCCGACGTGAATCCCTAACCAATTTAAAATGATGTTTTACTTATTTGTTAGGCCCCAATTTAAATCTCAAAGAGAGGGAAAAAATCATTGAAATATGGGCTCATCCAAAAGTTTTAGTGGCTGAATTTATCTTGATTACATTTGTTATATCAAAACAACACTCTTTTCAATGATTTTCTGCATTCTAAGAAAATGGCTTCTCATAAGTTCACACCGGTGAATACGTCTGCTATGAAAACCCCTACTGCAAATGCCACTACTGCTACTCCTTCTAGATCATCATCCGCTCTGAGGACTACATCACCTACTTAGCGTCTTCAACGCTGGGTATCAAACGCGTTGGTTAAGGAGTACCGTCAAGATGATACCATTCCAACTCGGGAGGCTTCCCAACAAGCCCTCCAAGTGAACAACTCACACCAGTCATCTGGATAACGACGACCAGTAATCAAGAATCAGGCGGTGCTAACCACTGTCTCTAACCGTTTCGGGTCATTATCCCCAAAACGCAATCACCATTCACTCCCATATTTTGAGGAGGCGAATGAGTAGGCCCCTCAGGGACTTAATGCAAAGAAACAGAAGTCCTTCCCAAGGGATCCTATCAAAAATCACCGCCAGACTCATGTGGAAGTGTGCCCTCAACATGATGAGGGTATCATCTCCAGGCGTTCGGCTCAGGTTCCCCAAACCCGAGCAGGCAAGACGAATCACCAGAGGTGACGGCCAGTTAACAGTGAGAAGGTTCTTATCTCTTCCGTTTCCAGAGAAGTCCACCAACCTAACTTGGTGTAAAGAATTGACCGGGCACATACACCCATCCATTTTAATTCTGATGTCCAGCAGACTCGTCTGGAAGAAGCACACCAATACCGCCAGGCAATTCCGGTGGAGTACTATAGGAAGGAACATAGACCTATTTATACATCATCAGCTAGTCAGCAGGCTCATCTGACTACATATAATGGATCTAGTCAACCACATTCGGCAAAGTGAAATCAGTAGGCATATACACCTGCTAGTATTGATCAATCCTACCAACAGTCTCGCTTGGTAGCACACGGAGAAGTCAGTCAGAAAGCTCCGGCGACAAACAGGAGGCAGACTCAACTTTCTACCCCCACACTTGAGTACTGTCAGGATTCACTGACAGGAAAAGGATGACAGTAGAAGGCACATACACCTACTCCACGAATGGAATGGATGTATATCCCCGTTCTGGCCGCTGAAGTCACCAAGCATATTCTATCAATGGTGAAAGAGCAGAAGCAAATCCCTACTCATATTCTGGATGCTTGCCATGATATTATAATAGCTTCAGCAACAACTCAGGTAAAGACACATAAATCTAGGCCTACCAGTGGAGTGACACATGAACAGTTCACTCCAAAACAGACACACACATCTGTTTTAGTCCAAGAGGGTTGTGGGGCGTACTCCTCCATATCATACGGACAACAAGGTTAGGAACATACACCAGATTTTTATAGAGATCATCAACCTAACCTGTCCATCTCTCCAAATCAGGCACATACACCTGCTCAAAGCAGCCACTTTCATTGAAAAGTGGTTTCCAAGGCGAGTAAGAAGACGTCTAAGAAGAAGAATTTCCCAGCACAGTCAAGAGATCAAGAGCCAATCTGTAACAAGGCCTTGCTCGATGCTAGAGTTCTTGAAGCCCTCAGACAATTTTTTTGTTGGAATTCAAGATTCTACTCCCTCATTTCCCAATAGTGGGAACATTAATTCCGAAGGTCTTCAACAAACACTTCCTTATAACGGCTTGCTTCATGACAATTCGGTTGATCTCGAAGTTTCATCTTCAAATGAGAGCCATAGTAACCCTCTGTGTGGTCATAAGACCAAGTAGCAAGAGATCTCATATTTTATTGTAACCCACCATGGTGTTCCTCCCCATGATGATGAATTTATTTGCGAAAGACCTCTCCATAGTAGTGATAAACATTTCCCAGAAAATGATCTAGTGGACAATTTAGTGCTGAGAAATCCCTCTTATCTTAAGGCACTTGAAAATGCGAAACCAGTCATGTCTGATGCTTCATTGCTAGCAGGTGAAATACTTTATCAATTGGAAGATAGCCCAGGGTGTAGGTCATTCTCCATACCACCCCTAAGTCATGCATCTTCTAGTTTGATAAGTGATTTCTCTACCAATATTGTTGAATCCGATGAAGAAACAAGGAAACACCAGCTCTGGTCAAATCAAGTAGAAGAATCTTCATTGAATGATAAAGAAAAAATGCAGAACATGAGAAAACAACTGGCGAAAGGTGAAGTGCCAGTCATGTTTTGGCCTCTCATTGACTCTCAGTATGACATTCCAGATATGTTTGCGGAAGATGGAATTCATGATATTCGTCTCAATATATGGAAAACTCTTTGTCAGTTGAAAAAGAAAGTATTATCGTATGATGAATATCAAAATCATGTTAAGATAATAGAAGGGTTACAAAGTCAAATTGATTTGGAATCTCTATTAGTCTCTCGATATCCGAAGGCTGAAAAGCAGTAGAGAGCCCTTCAGCGTTCATGCCTTGGTGCACTAAGAATATTGCGCCAGTTAATTGCCAATGCCCCGTCTGGTATTCAAGTTAGAGGATGGGGTGTTCATGGAGCACTACATTTTACTGTTCTCTCCAGTCAGCAAAGCCCTCCAAAAATGGTCTCATGCAAGGATATTGCCTGTGGTCAGCCATAGTCAATGGGGTTTGTTTGTAATCAAAAGCTTGCCCAAGAATATGCCTCAACTAGTTCTTCTCAAAATCAAGAATACATAGAAAAAGTTGTTGAATTACTCCTGCATCAAGAAAATGAGAATATTGAATGGGCTACTCGTATGGAGCAAGCACGTCATCAAGTGACCGAAGTGTCGGAAATCATCCAACGGTCTTTCGAGCCGGGTGATAAAAGTGGATGTCGATTGATGCATCCATCTAATTTCCGGACTAAGTTCAGCAAGATCAGGAGTGTTTTTAAGAAATTCTAAGACATAGAATGTCAAGAGCCACCCCAGCTTTCCGTACTGGGGAATCATTTAAACCAACCCTCAGAATCAATGAATAGGATTCGAGGAGTTGAGAAAAAATAGCAGGAACAGCCCCAGTCCACCAGACTGGGGACTTTTTCAAATCATCAACCCCCTCCTCAGAGAATGTCAATCTTTTCTAGATTATGGAAGAAGCCTCAAGTGGAAAGAAGAGCCAAATTATCAGGATATTCTCTCCAAATTAAGGTTCGCCAAGAAGTTCCTAAGGGATCAAACCAACAAAAGTCAATGTCTCATCAGGGGCATGGTAGAAGACAATATGACAGAAATGCTAATGGAAGGGATCCAAGGCATTATGCATCAATTAATGTCATCAATGCTGTTGTTTATGATCCACCAGATGAGTCTCACTCAAAGGGATCATATGAATATGTTCATATTCAAGAAGTAGTACGCACAGACACAAATGAAGAAGGTGTGCGTACATGAAATCAAAGGTTTTCCCAATATTTGGGTGTTCCTTCAAATAACCCACTTCCCCCTCTCCAAAAGGGATCAAACAAGGGGAAGGGAAAAAATCAGGTTACATATCCTTCCTCTGTAGAAGGCCAATCACTCTCACTAGAGAAAAGATTTGTGCAACATGAGGAAGAAATGAAAGAATTGAGGAGGTTGAATGAAGAACTACTTCAAGGTAGTCTTCCTCCTAAGCGTGCTGGAGTCAGTCAGTCAAGGGAGTACGTTGCAGCTACTGAGATGGATCAATAATATCCTCCTTTATCAGTACACCCTCACAGGTCTATTCCTACGGGTCAAGTGCAACAACAATTGGTAGTGCTTCCATTAGTTGCAGTACCAGCTGCCATACATATCCAAACTCTAGTCATTGCACCTACCCAAGTCCATGTTCAACTGGATGTTTCTCAAAAGTTAATAACTACAATTGAGTCATTAACAGCTCTGTTAGAGACTATGGAATGGAAGCGTGCACAGGTTCGACCAGAAAAGAAAGCTTACCCTGAATGGGTAGATTCAATATCTCCCCCATCATGTTTTGGGAACCCTTTATTTCCTATTTTCAATGGATCAGGAGATCCTGAATAGCGTTTGATGCATTACGTGTCTTGTTGCAATCCTATTATGGGAACTCCGGAGCAGAAAGAAGTAGTGAAACTCAGATGCTTCGTGATAACCTTACAAGGACCAGCCTTTTTCTGGTACACAATCTTGAAATCTTGGTCAATTACCAGATGGGAAGATCTCTGTCAATGATTTATTATTCAATTCAGCTCAACCTTTCTAAAGACAACAATTTTTGTTCATACAAATAGTAAGCAAAGGGAAATGAAAGAGTCTCTAATTTCATTTCTCG
Organism: Viscum album; assembly: GCA_963277665.1. Taxonomy (NCBI): domain Eukaryota; kingdom Viridiplantae; phylum Streptophyta; class Magnoliopsida; order Santalales; family Viscaceae; genus Viscum; species Viscum album. The sequence goes on along the minus strand of OY728139.1, from coordinate 74,535,618 downwards.
TAGGAAGGGATTAACATATTCTCTGAGCATAGCACTCCCTCAAGAGGAACTATTGCCAATCTATGTGGCAAATCTACATGACTAATTACACACACCGTTGATCCCTGTGAAATACACAGGAGGGTTTCGAGACCTTAATTCAATCGCTCAACATATTGAAGATTCTCTTATACAGACTAAGGCTAAATATCATGTAATTCCATCAGCTCGATGAAAGATAATGGGTAAAGTAGAGAATGCTATTGTTATGCTTAAACAAGCACCTGTACCTGCTTCTACCTCAAAACCTTCATCTTCTCGAAGGGCTCCACCTCTTGAGTGTCAACAACATATGCAATTTTGTCAAGAAAATCAAAGAGATTAAAGACAGAAACAATTTTATGAGTTTAAGGGTAAAGTTTATTCTTTCCTAAATAAACAAGTTCCTGGTTACTTCATTTCGGCCCTGGAGAATAATTTGGTTCAGCTGCCGAGGCCCAAGAGGCCAAACAAGGAAGGAGATTAAGACCGTCCCAATTATTTCCCATTTCATCAGATGTTGGGGCATCCCATCCCGGAGTGTTTTGTCTTCAAAAAACTTCTTCAAAAGATGCTCGACTCAGAACAAGTCAAACTAAAAGGATCTTCATCCCAGGTAGCATGTTTTACTGCTACAGTTCCAGAAGAAGAAGGCGAATGTCAAGAAGTTAAAAGAAAAAATGCGCAGAAATATGATGATTGGATGGTCAGGAAAATGATCAACCGAACTCATGCCATTTTGTGAATGCAATTGAAGAAACCAATTGTGTCTTCTGCTATGGATGCCATAACAAAATCCCTTTTAGAGGGTAAATCCGCGAAAGGGTGGAACAATTCCAAGAAAGAGGAACAATCCGAAGAAGATGAGTATGTTTCAAATCCTAACATGTCTTTTTATCTGGTGTAACGCCCCGACCCCAGCTACCCAGAGTCGGTGCATTACTTCGTAACATTGGCATGATCACAAAAGATCAAGTCTCGAATGACCGATTAGTTTAGTAGCCTTGGAAACACTACATACATTCGTAAACGTTACATTACATCATAACGTGAAAAACTACAATAACAAAGTCTCCATAGTCCACACTCATATCCTCTTCTCACAATCCCTGCAGGTCATTCATAAAATACTTCTTCACATCCTGGAAAAAAAATTAAAACATTGAAAGGGGTGAGCCCAGATGCTCAGTAAGGTTAACAATATAGCGGAAGCTTTCATAAATAAACATTAACATTTAAGGCAATGTATAACTAAAACAAAAGCCTTTTAAACTTGAACTTAAACATAATATGGCAAAAGTAAAATGAGATAATGCCATTTACTTCTTCACATGGATATTCTACTGGTCGAATAATCACATGCAATATCAACAACCACTTTCATAATGATGGAATGCATAATGCCAGACTATCATAACCACGTAGCCAAGGCCTCGTGCCAAGACCACAAATAAAATTTTGTCAAGGCCTCGTGCCAAGACACTAGTTTGTCTCATGAGACCTGCCGATGCATCGAGGAGCTATAGCGGGCTCCACCCGTCACTTATTAAGTCCAATGCATTCCTCATATGAATAGGTTTAAACATATCATAAACCATAACATAATCGTATCACATAAAACATGCATAAAGGAAACATAACATTTCCACATTTCAATCACAATATATAAATACAACACATTGATATAATAAAAATGATTTCAAAACCATTTTCAATACCAAAATAAAAGAAAGTTAAAACATTGTATTTATTTTTAATTAAAAAAATGATGGCTTGTAGAGGAAGCCGAAACTCAAATAATGGTCACGGCGGCGGAGAAGTCGTTGTCGCCGCATAAGTACAGAAAGAAAAACATTCCCTTTTTGTCGTTTAGTAAAATGCTTCGTATGAAAAAGATTCCTTTTGAATAAACGTAAAAGTCAAAGGGGTTTATACACCGTATAAAAGAAAGTTGTGTATAAAACCAAATATGCCTCAATGAAAGGGGATTGAGACGGAGTCCTTAAAAAGATCATTTTTAAATTAAAATATATATATTATGTTTATTCACTATAGGTACACATAAAGAATACAAAATAAGACATAATAATATCATGAAAAAATTTGAAAGTAGGAGATTAACCCAAAGAATAGAAATTGGGTTAAGAAGTTCCCTTACCTCGTGTCTGACTTGACTCAACCGTTCTTTAACCTCCTGAATAATAAACTAGAGTTAATATATACCTTATTAAGAACCATTTTCAATTTCTTTATCCTTATTATATCACTTATTACAATGATATGAACATTATGTAATTATTTAAGTTAATAACGGCCATTTTGTCGATCTTTGGTACTTGAGTCAACAATAAACTTCTTATAATTACAAGTTGTTTATGTGGTAGAATATCCATTATCTCCAGAATTATATTCATGATTTAGATGTCATATATATATTATATATCCAGAATATACATTCATTTATAATATTACATAACATTTAGAGGTAAGAAATGAAATGCACCGTTCATGGAGACGGTAAGCCGTACGTACGCATGAACGCTACTTTCATTTCAATTTCATATTTAATGGAACGAAATCATAATGATATAAATGTGTAATATAATTCCAGTATAATATAGTGTATAATACCATTTACTCCATCCTTTATACATCCCACATATGGCATTAACGATTCAAATCACTTTGAGGGGGCGGTAGTCCGCACTTCCTAAAATGAAATTATCGCGTTTTACCCATAATGGAAATCATAAAGTATGCCATAAATGAAAAATACAGAAGCATAAGTAAAACATAAACATATTATATATCATATATAAAAATAGTGACACCTTAATGGCCACCTTTGAAGGTGTTATATGAGTGTTGAACAATCATCGTTTCGTGAGGCAGAAATTCGCCATCCACAGAAACCGTATTTTCTTTAACCATTAGATGTAGGTGTGTGTAAGTGTAGCTCGAATCCATCTTATAACAACATCCTAGTATATTTAGGATACTTGTGTTGTTACAAAATAAATGAATAAAAAGATTTTATGGGGTTAGAGAAGATAAATAAAACAAAACATCATTAGAGAAGACATTACCTCAAAATCAGGTAACTCTTTTTGATTTGAGCCAAAGGCTTCCTTGGGAAGCGTTATGCCCAAAGTGAGGCTTCTAGGAGTAAGAGAGGGAAGTTGGGAGAGTATTTGGGCAGAGGTTGGCCGATCCAAATGGCTTGAAAGTGTAAATGAGGTGGGAGAGGTGGGGGCCTTTTATAAGAGGAGAGGAGGGGCTCTTTTGGAAAGATTGAAATGTTACATTATTATACAATGATTTTCGGATTCTAAAGGTCCCACACTTATATAATTCTAGGATAAGGTGATAAGGGTTCGAAATATCCTCATCCAATTGGCTTTGGACAAGTGTAAGCCTTGTATTTTTCATTATCTTCCCATTTTATTTAAATCGTTAAATAATGAGGTCATCACTGCATCATCATGATGTCATAAATAATTTAATTTATTTAATGTCTAAAAATTATAAAAAAAATACTATGATTTAGGAAATCGTTTTAGCTTTCTAATTAATATTTATAGTCAAAATTTGGACTTGTTTAACCCCACTTAAAAACTTTTTTATTAAAACAACTCATGTTTGTGTCAATTTAATTTTAACATTAAATAAATATATATTAATGTCATTTTCCAACTAAAGTGGATCCATGGGGTCCCCAAGTTGACCCATGGGTTGTCTTGGTCGGCCATGACTCATCCAATAGGAGTAGGACAAATGTCAAGCTCATCTTATATTATTAAAACATTATTTTTACCTTAAACTACACTAATTACCTCTAATCGCGATTAAGAACTTAAAAGTTACTATTCACCAAAAAATTATTTTAATCTCATTGAACCACATTTTACTTCTTAATGACAACCATGTATGTCGGATTTTTGAAAATCAAATCACATAAGTGGTAATATTTCATTTAAATGAAAAATCAGTTATTTAACTACCACTTAGTGGTTTCACTATTCATCAAAAATTGAAGTTTTTCAGAACAAGTCCAAAATTTCACCCTAAGCTATAATTGATATTCCGAATTAAAAAATGATGTCTATTTTACAAAATTCCAAAAATATAAGTTGCATTAATTTATTTTATAATTAATTCCCGCTGTCACAACAAATAGCGTGTTTTTAAGAAACAATTTATATCAAAAGATTGGCAATTGGTTATGTCCAATTTCAATGTTAAATTAATTCTGATGACCACCATTGGATAAAATGGTAAAAATATATTCTAATTATACCATAAAACCACTAAATAGTATAATTTATTACTATAAATTATTTTGATTAAAAAAGTTGTTTTTAAGTAATTTTCACTATTCATAAAAAATTAGAAGTTCTCAGAAAAATACAAAAAATTCAACATAGGCTAATTTCGATATTAGGAATACAAAAATGAAGTCCATTTTGAAATATAAAATTTATATAAATTTAAAAGGTGGTTATTACTATTCATAACGGCTACTTTGATTAGTTGCGGTGTGTTAGAACTTGAACTTGCGTACAATGCAAGCTATTGCATTATTGAATGAGAAGCGTATTGTGGAAGCTCGGGGTGTTACATTCTCCCCTCCTTCAATAAATTTCGTCCTCGCAATTTGAAATTTTTCTTTGAAAATAAAAGGTTGAAAAGAGAAAATACCTTTGAGGAAAACCCACATCGGAAATAAGGTTAATAAATATATAATATAAAAAAAGAAAGCAGGATAAGTACAAAGGTCACCCAATATAGCCCATTCTAGGATTATATGAAAATATGGATATGGAGGAGAAACAAACCATCAAGGTCTGATGGAGAGTTATAGAAAACAGGATTAGGAGAAAGTTTAACCACAAGAAAATCACAAACTTGTGATTGGTTAAACGGTCATTGAATCCCCAGTTGGAAAAGTTAACCGACAACATTTTTGTATTAAGTTACCTTTTATAATGTTGAGGAATTTATTTAGGAGATTTACTAAGAACTTAAGGGAATATACATACTTGTTATGTATACTTTCATTCGTTAATAAATTTTTACCACAAACCCAAGTTTTACTCCAAATGGTAACGGAACTCAAAAATATTCTATTTATCCTAATTATATAAGGTTCAAAATGTTAACACATACCATTTAGATTTATAAAACTATTTTGTAATAACCAGGGACTTCCTGTAGGCTAGTGGTAGGAAATAAAGGCTTGTCGCACTATGGTTGTGGGTTCGATTCCTGCAGCTTTGTCCGACGCGACGGTTTATTCCCCACCCTACAGGTTGTCCTTTTTCCTAAAACTATAGTATTATAATATTCCAAAAATAATCTTCAGAAATTATTTAACCTTAAACAATACTATCCATGGTTCAACTTATTCCATTCCAACCTTAATAGTTATCCAAAATACCTCCGTCCAGACTTTCTCTAAAAGGTCTCTAAATTCCAAAATCAATTGTAACATCAGATTCCCCAAACAAAGAAAAGTTTCTCTTATTGTCACATACTAAAAATATGATTACCTTAATCATATTAAAAACTTACTGAAATCAACAAATACTGCAGTACAATCCATATATATATCACATTATTCTTATAACCAGAATATAATCCTTGAGTCCAAAAGCACCAATACATTAATTATTCCGCTTCAACTGTAGTCACAGCATAAGATTGGCCTTGATCCCCTTGCCTTTTCTGAGGTAAGTTTCCTTGACGCTTAGGACATTCATTTGCATAATGACCCATTTCTCTACAATTGTAGCATTCAACTTTGATAGCCTCTTTCTTTCCCTTGCAATCACGAGCCTGGTGACCCTTTTCTCCACATTTATAACAAACTCCCATTCCTTTTAGGCACGTACCAGGGTGATTCTTCCCACAATTATCACATAATAGAAAATCCTTCTTTCCCTTTTTCCCTTTATCGGTCTCTTGTTCCACGGTTCTCTTCTTCTCTTGCTTTACTTTGTTGTCATAAGACTTAGAGAATTCCTTTTCTGTCTTGATAGCACACGAGACAATATCTTCGTATGATGAGAAGGATTGTGATACTAAAGCTCGACGGAGAAATGGTTTTAACCCATCAAAGAAACGATCAATCTTACTCCTTGGGTTACGTATGTAATCTTCAGCATACCTCGCTAACCTTGTAAGGTTAGCCTCATACTTTGCGACATTCTCATCCTCCTTCTGCCTCAGACTCAGAAATTGCCTTTCCATATCTGCTCGATGGTCACGAGGAAAGTATTTTTCTAAGAAAAGATCTTTGAACTCCCTCCATTCCATATTTTATATGCCATCATCTTCCTTTGTGTTTTGAATCAGCGACCACCACTGATCGGCATCTCCAGTGAGGTGGTAAACTTACATGACAACCTTCTCCCTTTCGCTACTCCCCAAGGGATGGAATATTTTCTCTAAGGAGTTTATCCATTGCTCAGCTACTATAGGATTTGTACTCTCATTGAAGGTTGGTGGTTGTTGCCTCATGAAACGGTCTAGCATTGATCCTCCACGTTGCGGATCAGGGTGCTCCATACGAGTAAGGTTATTATTCATAACCTGCGTGAGTTGTCCCAGTACAGTGAGAAGCTGATCAGCACCAGTTGTATCTCCAGATCCACAATAATTATCTTGAGCAGGAGGGAAATCCCTACACGGAGTTCGTGCATTGATACGGTTTCCATTCCTTCCACTAGGCACCATTTCTAAACAATGGCATAAACTATATTAGTTTATAAATCAAAATACATAATTCCATACTTGTAAGATACTTAACATAAATTGAACTATTTATGGATATAATCCATAAAAATGTTTTCTTTGAGGAAGTATATACTCATAACCCTTCATAGTGGTTTATAAAGAAAATGAGAATTATCCAAAGCATATCCCCCGGGAGTGTCGTAACCAAGAGTGCAGCAAGGCCCGTTGTCGTGCACCAGTTCCCGTTCGAGTCTAGCTCAAAGCGGTGTTTTCGGGTTTTACCCCTAGGTACATCTATGCCAGAGCCGCCTCTACTTGCTCGTATCCAGACATGGATGTATTGCTCGGAAAACTCACAAAATCTCTACAATAAAAAAATTCTAGGAAGTTCTTCTATACTAATCCTCAAAGTCTATCTTCGGGCTACGTGCTCTAATCAGAGTTTATCTAAATCTAGCTTCCAAGGTTAGTACTAAACTGCCTCTGATACCAACTGTAACGCCCCGACCCCAGCTACCCAGAGTCGGTGCATTACTTCGTAATATTGGCATGATCACAAAAGATCAAGTCTCAAAAGACCAATTAGTTTAGTAGCCTTGGAAACACTAGATACATTCGTAAACGTTACATTACATCATAAAGTGAAAAACTACAATAACAAAGTCTCCATAGTCCACACTCATATCCTCTTCTCACAATCCCTGCAGGTCATTCATAAAATACTTCT